>CM060920.1:751006685-751606685 GCA_030737875.1 Allium sativum | reverse complement strand
TCATCGAATTTCGTCAAGAATCGAAAAAGATATGATTTTTCAAAGTTCAGATGTAATAAAAGACGCACCTTTCACGATGGTTCAAAACTAGGTTTTGATCTTTCGATCAAACCGTTGCGCGATAGGAGAATCAGCTCACACAGCGTCGAAGAGCTTCGAAAGACCTTCGCGCGCGTGGTGGTGAGGTGCATTTCGGTGCACTCTGGTGGCAGCGGCGACGCTCCAAACGCGTCACCTTCTCGAGCCCGATTCTCGATGGATACACTATGGAAAAGCCCGATTCTGGTATGGATTTAAAGAGGAGACGGAGCTCTTCAAAATGGTACCAAGTTTGCGTGATTTCGTTTAGAAATGAAAGAGAAAATGAAGAGAGAAGTTCGGAATGGTTTTCCGTGTTGCGCGAGGGGGTTTCTGGAAAAAGACGGGGAGAGAGAAAATGGCCAACCAATCATATTTTTTCTTTTATTTATATATTTTTAAAATTTCAAAAATACCCCTTACCTCATACGAACTCTAATCCAAACCCAACGACTGTCGTCCCCAGCGTTTTACCCCCATTCCGAATACAATGGGATATGTTTCGTAGGCCATTCGACTGTTTCAGTCAGTTTCCATTCAAATTAAAATATATAACATTCAATATTTGATTTGAACGTACATTTCAATTTGCCAGGGCCACAAATTAATTCGAAAAATTCCAGAAAAATAAATCTAGCTATGTTTTGACGATACGGTCCCAACAAAACTAGTTTCGTTGAATTCTGAGACCGTTTGCAAAAAGGCCCATTTCTGGTCGATCCAATTTAACTGTAATTGACCAAAACACGTTTTCCTTTCCCATGCTCACATACTAGCTTCAAAAATTATGAAATTTGAAACCTAGCCATAACTTCTCATCCCGGATCCAACAAAAGTGGTTTCGTCGAATTCCGAGGTCGTATGCAAAATGGCCAATTTCACGGGCTATATAAATTCCATAGCGACCTTTCTGAAAATTCATTTGGCCATAACTTTTGCTTTCCGTTATGAAAATTCGATTTTTCAGATTCGTTAGAAAGGTATTCGCTAACAGATTCAGATATTTTTGGTTTCACTAAAATCCGTTTTGTTTTGCACCCGGTACAGTCCGACAAAGTTTGAATTCAATTTTTGAAACTGCAGCGCCTTTTCAGGCCTTGTTTATAATTATATTCGTTTTCAATTGTCGATTCAAACTTAGTTTTCATCTCTATTATTTAAAATATTTATTTTAAATATTTAAAATTCATTATTTTAGCCAATTTAAATTTTTTAAATTGGTTCAGATTTTCTGGGGTCGTTACAATCTCCCCCACTTAAAACTTTTCGTCCCCGAAAGGAACAAAGTCGAAAGTGGTTTGATTAATCAACTCTACGTTCGATCTGGCTTCCATTCTCCAACTTTTCAGTTTCTGAGAATTTTCAAATTCTTCAAAAATTTGGCTAACACCCGGACTTTTCGAAAAATTTCGCCATAATTCTATCGTTGATTAAATTAAATATTGTTTCAATAATTCAGTTAATCAAATCTACAGTCACCCAACACAACCAACAATCAAATTGTTTTTAACTTTTCAAAATCATACAAATTAATTCCTACTCTCTTTTAAAGTCATTCAAACTATAGAGTTAAAAGTGCACATCCTTGGAAAGAAAATAACAGCAAAGTAGAGAATTAAATGGTAATGCAAAGTATGGTAAATATACCTTGCACCGGAGTCAATCAGAGATATCTACTCGGCATCTAGGATAAGCTTTCTGAATGCTCTCCTCAGTTTGCCAAGTACAATCTCGCGGATCCCCACTCCATTTCAGGCCATGAATAAATCTCAGATTTTTCCTCTTTGGACCTTGAATCAGATGAGGAGCAAAGTGAGCAAGTTCGTTGAATTTCTTATGATATTCTGGGATGGTCATATCACCTTGTATCAGATAAGAAAATTCATCACATAATCGCTCCGTCACTTTAGGAGGAGTAAATCTTTCCAGGAAAATCACTTTGAATCTGTCCCAGGTGATATCACCGTCTGGATTATCTTTGATGATTGTTTCCCACCAGATTAAAGCTTCTTCTTTGAGCGCCCAAGATGCTACTAACCTTTTCTGGTCATCTCTCAGCTGGATACGCTCAAAAATTCTTTCGACAGAACTCATCCAAGCTTGAGTCTGAATTATAGATTCATTTCCCGAGAACTGTGCTCCGTTTAGATTTCGATATCTCTTTAATAGAGCCTCTAGATCGGGTTATGCATTTCTCCTGTTTCTGACACTCATTTTTCTAGTACTTCTGCAAATGGCAGATCAAGTGTCAGGCCACAGAAAAGATAATTTAAAATATATAAACACATACTTCAAATGTAAATGTGTCTATCGAGGTGTAATTCCATTCTGCTTTACTCATACTAGGATATTACTGATCCTATCTGTATAGAGTTACCCGTCCTAGAACACTTCTGGTTCTATTTCTGACGAGTTCGTTAATATGTTATATTCCAGCACTAAGCTTAACCAAAGCTCTGATACCACGATGTGACGACCCCAAACCCCGTTCAGACGGACACAAGGGTAATCATTAGAATATAACACATAAACAGATAATAGCAGACCAAAATTAAATAAATACACCAGATAATGAACAATAGAATATACTGGATAAAAGTAATCATCAGAGTTACACAGTATACAGGATCTTACTTAGTACAAATACAGTTCAGCTATACATAAATGTCTACAGCGGAAAACAAGCAAAATATGTACAATAGGAGCTAAACAACATAAAAAGAGATAAATGATAGAATCCATCCTCAGCTCCAGCTATCCAGAGAAAGCCAGCTGAACCTGAATACAAGGCTGCCCGTATAGAAAAAGGGGCACCCGAGTTTGAAAGTGAAACAAACTACGAGTCAGTCATGGGACTGGTATGAGAAATCAACTCAACACATTTAAAAATATGGCTAATCACAGGACCACGCCACTTTCTTTGAACGGGTTTACTCCATTGGACCGCCAGTGCTTTAAAAACAAGTCTTTCTTTTAAACATCGCAATGCTTTTTATAAAAATGAAGCCATTATAAGACTCAGTTCCCATCACATAATGCAACGCAAACCGGAGGATAGAGTTTTTACCTTATAACGGCCAAAATATGCTTGATACGAATAAAACAAAGGCATTTGATATTATTGCTAGTGCTTATATGTTTCAAAAACAATTTCAAATCATGACTATCAATCATAGACGACATGAGCGTCTCATGCCACTATGTCGTCAAATATATATACAATCGAAACCGCACAGTCACGTATTTGGAAATTGGATTTCCGTCATGAACCAAGGCAAAAGTTAGTACTTACCAAATTCGAGACGCTCTAGCCCGTGTCTCAGGCAAGTACTCGGTCAAGCCTTTGGATCGTCAGGGCCGGTCCACCGATGTGGATTAAAATTCCTGAACGATGCGTTTCCCCGCCCTATGGGGCGTAAGTGAGCCAATGAATGACTCCATCGGACCCGGATCGTCCAATCAAACCGAGGCGCCTCGCAACAGCAACAACCACACAGGTTAAAAGTATATAAATGTCAGGGCTGGTAGGTCACTGACACCACCCTAGCTAGAAAGAAACGCATGCCCTCCCTGAGGTCCTTCTCCCATTTCTGGTTCATACCGAGGTGTGAGGCTCGCGAAATCACATTATACACAAAGCTACGCCACACAGGCGGTGCTTTGATCATCACCACAAGACTTTGCTTTTCAACAGAAGCCCTGATCATTTGCCACTTAGGCATGCCACACTAGCAATTCATGCCATGCGACTGATGTCCATCGATATACAACCTCTGAGCTCATGCGTTTCAGAGAAGGGCGTTAAGCAAAAGAATAAATTCTCTGCCGCCAAATAGATGTATATTTAACAGAGATCAATCAACACAGAATAAAATCCAATGTCAGACACAGTCCATTTACAAGTCCGTTCTGGGTCTGAATGAAACTGGAGGCACTAAATACCTCGCAAACCCATCAATCACCACGTACGTCTGTCTGATCACCACTCATTATCCATATTTCGGGATGACTCCCAATCAGGACCTCGGTTACCATCCAAACGATGTGAAGATCTCCGGTCTTCGACCACCGTCTTCATCTTCGACATTCAATCGTCGGTCAATTATTTAAAATGAGAATTAATTCAGCCTTTTCAAATAATTCACGGATATTTAGAATTTCAAATCAATTTATTTCAATGGTTAAATCATTCGACAACACTAATTTTGTTCTTTAATGTAATTTTCACACCAAACACATTCAACCATCAAATACCACATAAATCGAGCAAATTCAGTTTATTTCCATTCCATATCGTTTATGATATTTTATAACGATTTATCGCTATTTTTATTTATTTTAAAATAGCCAATTTATTCAAAACGACGCTTCGGGCCATAACGCGGTCGTGGCGTTGTTTTTCTTCAAAGTTGATTTACACACATCTGAAAATCTAACCGTTGGATCTTCACAAAGTTTACATCATTAGAAAGATCTTTTCAAAACGAATCCAATGGTTCCAGTTTCGGGAAAATCCGACGGTCGGATCTCCCGGTATCATCATTTGAAGTTTCGATTTCAAAATACGAACTACAGCGTCGTTATTCGATTAAATATAATTATATTTATATATTTATATAAATATAATCGTTTCTGGCACTGTTTTTCTTCAGATTTGAATTAAACATTCCAGACAATCCAACCGTTCGATCTTCACAAAATTGGTGCCGTTAGAAAGATATTTCCAAGGCGAACCCAACGGTTGCGGTTTCGGGAAAATCCAATGGTCGGATTTCCCGCACTAGTTGTTTGAAATCACGGTTTCAAAACACGAACTGCATGGCCATGTTTCGTTTTAATTTTATTTATATTTATATATTTATATAAATATAGTTCATTCAACAATTTCAATATCATTTTCACTTCAAATATTTCACTAATTCCTTTAAATTTAGGAAAATTTCGCCATAACCTCCTTTGTACGGGAGGGGCTAGGAAAATTTCTAAATAGCCACATGGGCGTCTCATGTCAAAAAGAAAAAAGAAAAAAGAAAAAGCCAAGCGGCTAGCCAACAGGCTCAAAAAATTATCACCCAAACAAAACAGTAAATGTGTACCTATTTGTCGGGCACAAAATTTTATTCCTCTTCTCTAGCCCCTTTGTTATAACCTGTTCAATAAATATGCACGTACATATATACAATTTTTATCACTTATCATTTTCCATTCAACTTCATATTTGGTTTACTTTGGTTTAAAAACACATTCATTCTAATGTTGCATGCATAGGCTAAAATCATATCATTAGCTAATTAATGTATATTTCAACTCATGCATATTTTATTTGAACAAGTGGCTATTTTTAACACTTCACATTTCAAAGATGATAATTTTGGCGAACTAAAACACATTTCAACACATGACTATTTTCTTTAGTTCATATGCATGTTGAAAATGATATTTCTTCACAAATATCTATTTCAACGTCCGCATATCTTTAGCATATCACATAGATGATAAAAATGATATTTTTATCATTTAAAATATTTATTCGACAAATAGATGTTTTCAACACTTCATAGTTTCAATAAAAATGTATTTTTTATTGTTCGATCTTTTTTATTCAACACATGAACTTTTCCACTACACGCACTTCTCAACACATGAGCATTTCCACACATGGATATTTTATTTATGTTGTTCATATAAGAAAGACATAATTTTTGTTGTTGAAACTATTTATATATAAGGCGAATATTTTACATACTTCATATATATTATAAAAATGTGATTTTTATTGTTTAGACACTTCATTCATAAATGAATTTAATTTTCACACATCACTTTTCAACACATGAACATTTCCACACATGGATATAGTTTCAACATATGACTCTAATTTCAACGCATGAAAATAATTTCAACATATGAAAATTATTCTAACACATAAAGATTATTCAAAATTTCGGCAGCATAACGGCAGGGTAGTTAAAACCGGCACCGTCCGTAGTACGGCTCCTCGCTCTTCCTTAAAACCTCGCGGTTTTTGACAATGGGGATTCATGCATCTAATTCGCACGCAGGAGGCATGTTTTATTTTTATTTCCACAAATATTTCAAATTCATTTCAATCACCAATGGGTATTTTTCAACCACAATCAACCAATATCAACCACAAACAATCACAATCAACCATTCGCTATCAATCAATTTTCACACCAATCACAATCAATAAATATCGTCCATGGTTTGTGGACGAGGGGCGTATATGTATATATATATATATATATAGCAATTCACTTCTATTTCAGCACATAAATAATTTCTACAACGCATATATAGCTTATACATCGAACGTACAACTTATACAACGCTTATACAAGAGGTGTACAACGTTATATAACTCATACATCGACTATATAATTTATACATCGTCATTTTCCATATTGTTTATAAATTAGAAATCTCACATTGGGTTCCACTCCACCAAAAATAGCAGAAGGCTCAGAAAAATATGCGGTCTCTTCTAAAATGTAGAAGACGTCCACACGGTCACGATGTTTCCTGTTTCATCGAATTTCGTCAAGAATCGAAAAAGATATGATTTTTCAAAGTTCAGATGTAATAAAAGACGCACCTTTCACGATGGTTCAAAACTAGGTTTTGATCTTTCGATCAAACCGTTGCGCGATAGGAGAATCAGCTCACACAGCGTCGAAGAGCTTTGAAAGACCTTCGCGCGCGTGGTGGTGAAGTGCAGTTCGGTGCACTCTGGTGGCGGCGGCGGCGCTCCAAACGCGTCACCTTCTCGAGCCCGATTCTCGATGGATACACTATGGAAAAACCCGATTCTGGTATGGATTTAAAGAGGAGACGGAGCTCTTCAAAATGGTACCAAGTTTGTGTGATTTTGTTTAGAAATGAAAGAGAAAATGAAGAGAGAAGTTCGGAATGGTTTTCCGCGTTGCGCGAGGGGTTTTTTCGAAGAAGACGGGGAGAGAGAAAATGGCCAACCAATCATATTTTTTCTTTTATTTATATATTTTTAAAATTTCGAAAATACCCTTTACCTCATACGAACTCTAATTCAAACCCAACGACTGTCGTCCCTAGCGTTTTACCCCCATTCCAAACACAATGGGATATGTTTCGTAGGCCCATTCGATTGTTTCAGTCAGTTTCCATTCAAATTAAAATATATAACATTCGATATTTGATTTGAACGTACATTTCAATTTGCCAGGGCCACAAATTAATTCGAAAAATTCCAGAAAAATAAATCTAGCTATGTTTTGACGATACGGTCCCAACAAAACTAGTTTCGTCGAATTCTGAGACTGTTTGCAAAAAGGCCCATTTCTGGTCGATCCAATTTAACTGTAATTGACCAAAACACGTTTTCCTTTCCCACGCTCACATACTAGCTTCAACAGTTATGAAATTTTAAACCTAGCCATAACTTCTCATCCTGGATCCAACAAAAGTGGTTTCGTCGAATTCCGAGGTCGTATGCAAAATGGCCAATTTCACGGGCTATATAAATTCCATAGCGACCTTTCTGAAAATTCATTTGGCCATAACTTTTGCTTTCCGTTATGAAAATTTGATTTTTCAGATTCGTTAGAAAGGTATTCACTAACAGATTCAGATATTTTTGGTTTCACTAAAATCCGTTTTGTTTTGCACCCGGTACTGTCCGACAAAGTTTGAATTCAATTTTTGAAACTGCAGCGCCTTTTCAGGCCTTGTTTATAATTATAATTAGTTATATTCATTTTCAATTGTCGATTCAAACTCAGTTTTCATCTTTATTATTTAAAATATTCATTTTAAATATTTAAAATTCATTATTTTAGCCAATTTAAAATTTTTAAATTGGTTCAGATTTTCTGGGTCGTTGCACCTGTTTGGTTCAACCCAAGATGTATGCCTAACAAGTTTAATGATTCCAGCCAAACCTTGTAAATATTTACGCACGACTCTACTACTCCCCTCAAAATAGTATTCCCAAAGTACAATATCGAGATAGAATGTTTACATACATGTTCGTGAAGCCCTTAAACCAGAACATGGCTGGTTATTTAATTGAGGGTAGAAACATAATTACGGAGTTTCTACATATATATATTTGAAATATATATATTCATTGCTCATCCTTCATTATTTAATGCCTCACTATTAATGATAAATAGGGTGGATTCTACCTGATTGCTTGAGACCCTAGGCAGACCTATTGGTATATTCCTCGATAATTTATTCAACGTTAACATGAACTAGATGGCACTAGCTATGGGGCCCTACTAGTTAAGGTTTTCATCATTCACGCATTAACCCATACCCCATGTAAGGTGAGAGATGGTACTTTATCGCTCGCTATACCATGTAGCTGACCTTATTGGATAATCTCCTTAGCCGCTTACTACTTCCCGTAGGATAGGTAGTCATATCTTACATTTTTTATTTTTAGGTTTGGGTAGGCCCTACGGACACATGCCATTTAAGACCCCTAAACTGGAAGACCTACTCCCAGGTGGACTCCTCAATCCAAGCCACTTAAGACCCAAGGAAGCGGATTATATGCAAAGATTATTAACTTCGTACCCAATTAGCCTTTAATACCTCTCCTTCTAAGAATGAAGTGGGCTCCGTTACTGAGTCATTCCTGTTTAGTCTCGCTTTACGAAAATACTTTATGTACATGATTATCTATCATCATGAGTTCCTATGGTTAATAATGTTTCACATCATTAACCTACTAAGTCCAATTCTAACTTTCAATTATAAGTTTTATATTAACTAATATAAATAAGAAAAGTTATACCCTCTTTACCCTAGGATATTTATTTGATTAATTTCCCTAATTGGACTCGGTGCTTAAACAATAATCAGTAACCACAGATCCCCTTTTATTTCGTTTATTCCTATTCATATGTTAATTGCCATTTATAACCATAATAATCATATTTTCCTAAGGAAACTGTCAAATCTTTAATTTCCTTTTATTTCCGTTGATTGTAATTAATGTCATTTATGAGCCTAACGATCATAATTTTCCTAAGCCATAAATTCACAATGGATATCCTTATATTATCAGTCTCGAAATATCTATTTGTTGTACCCCAACAGACATTACTAATTTTGTTTATTTATTTATTGTCAGTTATATATATATATATATATGTGTGTGTGTGTGTGTGTGTGTGTGTGTGTTTATGCACCAGACCTCTCACATTAAGCTGACCACTTGTGGATGCTGGATTTATTAGTCAGTTCCAGGAAGATTTTTACCGCAAATCGAACTTAACCTCGTGTCTTAGTACAGTTATATTTACACACTAGACCCCTCACATTAAGCTGACCACTTGTAGATGTTGGATTTGCCAGTTGGTTCTGTAATATATAACGTAGTTGTATACACAATTATATGATTTTTGTTTGATGATAACAACCAAATAAATATTATTTAAATGTGTTTGTTACTGTACTGTTCATATATACATCACAGACATGAACATAATATTTATATTTAAATATATTACAACTGTACAGACATTCATATATTCATACAGTATTTTATTTAAATTGAATATTATATTTCAAACATTCAAACAATACAAGTATTCATAACTCCACTGTTTAAGCACTTTACAGGAATTTGTACTTGTAAATAAACTGAATAAAATAGACAAGTTTGTTTGACAACAATAAAATAATATTTTATTTCAAATAAATTTGTTTATTACAAATATCAGTACAATTCTCTCTACAACACTCATATAGTCACTCTGTCTATACAAATCATACATACATACATTTTCACTTTCATATACAGACACATGTACTGACACTGTTTCATTCACTGCCTTCGATTTTCTGTCTTCACACTTCACAGTCAGTTCAGTCACTGTTAGTCAGTCATCATCTTCATATCTGTCATATACAGAAACACACATACAGTATATGGAAAGAAATAATTTTCAAAATACATGTGAATATAAATTTTATTTTTAAAATTTTATTTGCCTTAGATTTATGGTGTGTTTTCTCATCATTTTTCATGACTTGGTCTGATATGTATATACGCACTGATCAAACTCAACATACTACACTAGTTTGCTGATCAGAACTAGTTGATTCTGAATAGCCACAACACAGTGCAACAGTTTGCTGATATATATTCGAATAGACATACATATATATATATATATATATATACACACACATATATATATATATACGTGTATATATACATATATGTATACATACAGGTCAACGTGGTCAGCATAGCAGTGAAATGGAGCAAATGAAGCAAGCAACCCAAGTGGCTGAGCAAAACAAAAGGAGCAAATCAAAGCGGCAATATGAAGTCTTACATGGGAGAGCCATGCACATAACTGATCAACAGTAAAACAGCAAATAAATGAAGGAGCAGCTTTTACATGGTTGTATACAGAGCAATGATCAATGGTATTGTTTCAAGTTCAAGACTCAAGCACAAGTAATATACAATGGTGAATGGAGTTCAAAACATAGCATACAATTACATGGCAGCAAAACAGTTTAGTCATGTGATCAAGCTCTTCACAAATACATGTTCATGAATGGTCACAATAACAATGATGTTGCAAACTAATATGGTCAGCTATACATGCAACCTCAGTCTACACAGCTGCAAATTGATTTTGTTCGAGTTCAAACTTTATAGTCAAAGCTAGCAGCACTCAGGTGGACAGTTCAGATGGCAGCATGTGTTTGGCAATAGAATGGTGCAACAATGTGTCGAGACATGCTATAATATGCTCAAGAAGATTTCGATGTAAACAGTATTGCCAAAAGTGATCATAGTAGTGCAGATTGATCTCATGTTTATGGTAATGTGAAAAGTGGTGCCAGCAGTCAAAGTGATCAAAACAACATAGAAGACAAGGCAACAATGGGTCCACTACACCATAACGGTCATTTAGTAACCCTTTTTTTCAATTGCCAATGCTTATTTGTGTTGCAGGGTAGTCACAATAATATGCGTTGCTATGTTAAAAAAGGTGTTGCCAAAAATACAAAATTATAATTTTTTTATTGCCAACTCTTATTTGTGTTGGTAAGGCTGCTTTTTGAGGGTAAAAATGTAAACTGACACCCATAACCCTATCTTCTATTTCTCATTCCTTTCCCCAACGCTTTTACCCAAAACGGCCGCCTAAATCAGAAAAACACATTCCCCGATTTCAAAAAAAAAAAAAACTTACGAATCCCCGAATCAAAGACAAAAAAATATGAATTTGTTCCTCTCTAATCAGACATTAAAGAATCAGATTTTGGGAGCTCATTTAATTTCGACATCAGAGAATCGATTTGGCTTTCAAGGAACAACTCGCATTCAATTGCTTTCAATTTGGGGATCTTGGTTCGATTGATTCGCTATTGTTTGTAATTCCGATTTAAGGTATAAATTTCATTTCAGTTGTATCTATATGTCTCATGTTCCCAAACGGATTTTGTTTTAATTTACTCTTTTTGACATTTATTCAAAGGATTAGGAGGTTAGTTTCTTGAGTTCTATTTATATGTTCAAGGAAATATCTTAAATAATGCTAGAGGGAGTAACCGGTGGTAAACTGTTTTATGCCTGAAAATGAAAGCGATTCGTCATGTCAAATTGGTTTAGAACTCTAGTATGGCGTGTGGAAATACTTGGACCGACCAAATACTTATGAGCAGGCTGACTGAATTTTTTTTTATATTGAATTTCAAGCAAACCTAATGATAAAGTGACTGCCTAGCCTTTTTAACTGATTTATCTTGTGGTTCTAGGCTTTGCTATCTACTTATTTGAATTGGTATTCTCATCCAGTTTTTCAAGTATTTAACTATTACACGTTATTTGGGTCATACACTCAATGCTTCAAAGACTGTCTTTTATACACGAATATGCAGTGTATTAACAATTACCTATGAATCATAGAATATACACTCAAATTGATCGTGAATCTCAAATACTGTTGATTGCTGAGTATATATAAGGAATAATTTTAGAATAGATACTCAAATTCTATGAATAATCTTCAAAAATTCTCTGAGTAACTGTGAATTTATTACCTAACTGAGTGTATATTAGTATGAGTGTATATTCTGGGTACTGTTACTATGCCTTTTTGCCCTACATTAAATTTTTTTGTACAATAATTTTAATAAAATGTCAGCACACTGTGAATTATTAATATGCACTAGAGAACTGTTAATATAAGTAACTGTGAATTGATTTGAGTGTATATTCTATGATTAAACTCTTTTAAAGGAGAAGCTTCATATCACTATTGAACATAACTCATGCATGGAATATGTGGTGGTTAGGTTGAATCGAGATGTTTTCCTCTATAAACAAACCGAAATCCCAAAATTCAACTACTTTTTTGTGCTACATTCAAATAACTTTATATAGTTTCTGAGATTCCATCTTTATACCAACTCAAGCACAATCCAAATACGAATTTTTCATTGAATAAATTTTAGAATATTTTAACGAAAATCAAAATCTTATCCGCAAATTTTATACTAAAATCTTATTTCTCTGTTTAACAAAATACCTTCCATTATATTTTTTAGTTCCAAATACTATTTTACAAATCCTTTTTACCCAGCTATTTGGCATTGATCGAACATGTATGTCTATGTAGAGGGAAATTTTGAGCTTATTTTCAGAAAATTTAGTATTACAAAACTAAATCTATATGCCTTATCAAAATAATTTTTAATCAAATAACTCCGTTAAAGCTCACAGACTATTATACTTATCAAATATTTCATTACGATAAATTCCTATTTAGACAAAACTGTAATTACCAGAATTCGTATATACTTTATAAGATTTCAAAATTAAATGGTTCTTTATCATTTTGTAATACAAATAATATACTTTAATCAAATGAAAATTGATGGTAATTTTTAATTGATGGTAATATGCATTAATGAGTAACTTCATTACCAGGTAATTGATGGAGAATTGTCCGGACAAGTATTTAACTCTGGCTTAGGTATTAACAATTACCTTAGGTTTGAAACAGACAATTCTTTTAATGAGACATATCATTATGTATAAAAGAATGCATTCTAAATTACCTTATTTAAACAGATGAACCATTATTAGTTCTTGAACTTGTTCACCAACTATGCGTCAGTTCTGCACCGATGTTGAGTTGCTGCCAGTTTTGCTCGATTCCCTGCAATCTATTACTCTCCGCAAATGTCCTAAACTTAAGACGAACTATGAAATACATGGTGGACGTCGCCGCACCATTTCTCATGTCCCTGACGTTAGTATTTATTGAATGCTATGCAAAATGATGTATTTCAGTAGTTGACGTCTTTTATGTCATTACATGATCGATATGCTTCTTTCATGACTTTTATGTGTGGATCTGCTGTACCCTTCCCCTCTTCTCCTGGTATGTTTTTTATGTTTGCTAGTTGTTTATTTCATCTGGATCCATATTTGAATCTGAGTATTGTTTTGATGGTAACTTAACTATGCGCAGCAGAAATGATAAGTTTATTGCGAGACACCCACAAATGTGTTACCAAAACTTTGTTCAGGTGTGTAACATTAAGTAAATGGCAAAATGTGATTTGAACTGAGATGCAACTTATAAAAAGACTACCATTATTTTTTGAACCAAAAACAACAAATGAAAGTATATTTTCATAAAAATAAATTTGAAATCAAAGGAGAAACTTATTTTCAATGAGAAATGTGTTATGGTCAAAGGTTAGAAATGCACGAGCATAAGGCAGCACAATAACAAAAAAGTTTCAGAAGAGGAAAGAGTTAAGAATTTGAATGATAAGAAGAGGAGGGCATAACTATTTCTGTTCTTCCATTTCAATATAACAGTAACCTGTATGAAAGGCATTCCACTAGCATAGTATTTTCTGCATTTCCAATTGTCCAAACGTTGTTGGCTATATAAAAAATAATAACTAATTTCTCATTTACTTCTAATTTAAAAAGATACAAAAGATTTGATTAGAAGCTTCTTTTCTTGTCCTATTTGCTCTAGCTAGCTTGTGCATGCTTCCTGTAATTATTTGTTGCATGCATATTCTCTGTAGGCTTATGTAATATGTCTTGCAGGTTTTGTAACCATTCTCTTGGGCCTCTGTTGTATCCATATATCCACATCATTACAAATAAGAAGTAATAAAACTGATGATATGAATAGAGGTTAATCAAGTGATCGTTGAATGTAACAAAATTGTAATCGATTGAAAGAGTGCATCGTTGATCAAATTGAAGATTGAAGCTTTTGATCTCTTAAAAAAATGCAAGCATCAAATGCAAAACTAAAGACTGAACTTTGGGTATTTGCACTCATAAAAGTCATATTTGGGTTTTGCACTAACATATTTACGTTATTTCTTTATTGTCTCTTCAACTGTTATGGCTTGTGTAGAATGGTTATAATCATTGCTATCCTGGACATCAATAAATTTTTTCGTTTTCCTCCTTTTTGTCTTCCTTTTTTTTCTTCTGAATAACTCATTTTGTCATAATTGTAGTTGACTTCCTTGAACAATAAATTCAGTGGAAGTGGCCTGCTTCAACGTAAGATGATTTTTTTAAGTTTATTTTCATTTATAACTAATTGTACTTTCATACAAACTCAGTAATCAAAATGTTATCCTTCTCTTTAAATGATAATGTGCTATTATTTTGAATTGTAGTGTATTATATAGAAATGGTTATGATTATATGTTTTGTAGTTTGGCTTATGCTTGTAATTATATGCTATTGTGCTATTAAAATTCCTATTAATATTGAATGTTATGTCTGATTGTTGCATAGGAGTAACTGCGTCTGCAAGTTTCATGCAGCATATGAATACATTGACTTTAGACTAAGTACTCTAATTGTTTCTTTTTCTTGTAAGTTTGTTTTTCTTCCTGATCATTAAAAAATGTCCCTCACATTATTTCTTCAAGTGTTATCGCCTAAAAAATTGACATAAATATGTAATAAAATAATGTAATTTTTGCCGAAAAACGTTAAATAAATTAATTGATTTTCTAGAAAAACATCTGATGGTCAAGTTTTGTTAGTGAGTAAAAGCAAGTCATTTAAATTCCATTTAATATTATTTGCATTCGTTCCATGAGTATTTTGATCTTTGACATGCTTTTTATTATGGTAATCTGTATGTTGATTATATATCATTTTTCCTTACTGAAGGCTAAGCAGCCATATAAATTACTAGAAAAACTTGAAGTATATCCTCACATAGAAGAGCATATCTAATATCATTTTCTCTCAATCGCATTGGCAGAATAGTGGAAAAATATTTAGAGGTAAGTTTAAAGTTCATAGTATTGTTGTTTACATGGTTGCTAGTTCTGAAATCATCACAAGCCTATATAATATTATGAGTTGAGCTTTTCTGGTTATTATAGTTTATTTCTTGTATCACAAGAACAATGTTAATTCAAAGATAACATTTATTTAAGAATGGTTTAAAGTCTGGCTAAGATTTTGTGTTACTAGCAATGTAATTTTTATCATTGACCGATTTGACATTGGCCTGTAGGATTGAAGTTGTCATGGCTTTTCATTACTTATTGCCTTTGGCTTTAAGGGGGTAGAATAAAGTATAGTGCATATTATGTTAGCCAACGATCAATGCCCTAGGGTAGAACAACTAGCGTGATTTGGGTTTGAGCATATAAATTAGTCACTTTTTTATGCAAATTGATTCATTTATCACTTAACATATTTATCACCTTTTTATGCAAATTTGTGAATAGATTGCTTCGTTATTCATTTTTGTTTCTCTTTTTAAAGAAACATGGTAAAAGCCTGTAATAGATCAAGCGGACAAGAGCAAGCTTGCAAGCAGCAACCATCATGCTCGCAAATTGCAAGCCGCTACAAGAATGCAAATTGTAGGAAACTGCAAGTCTGTACTTGCAAGCATGCTTGCAACTTTGCAAGTCAAAAGCACCTGCAAGTCTGTACTTGCAAGGATGCATCTTTCATAATTTGCAACATCTTGCAAGTTGCAAGCCTGCAGGCTTGCAATGGCTTGCAATCTGCAAAGCCTACAAGTTTGCATTAGTTGCTAGCAGGTTACAAGCCTGCAAGCTAGTTGTAGGCTTTTAGGTTGCATTGCAAGCATGCAAGCAACTTCAACCTGCAATATGCATGCAACTTTGTTTTTTTTCTCGTCTCAAATCAAGTTAAAATAAGTAGATAACAAATTCTTGCAATTCGCAGAGTGGAACTAGCAGTCGAATGGTTTGGAGTATGTAGTACATTTTTCTTTCAAGTGATACCTGAAGTCGAGTGGTGTGGAGTTCTCCAAAGGTATAGAAGTATTTTTTTTGTTTATTATTTGCAATGCCATGTCAAATAAGTATTCATGTTTTATATAAATGAATATTGGTGTTCATTTTTAGGTCAGATCACATTTTCTTTTAAGCTCGTTGGTTATTAGCAGGTCAGTTACCGAGGCAAACATTTTCTATTTGGAAAAATTGTTCGGTTCTTTGGCATGAAAGAGGCACTTGGATTTGCACCTTCTTGGCTATTATGGCTAAGATTTGCGTTACACAGTCACTTACATTTATCATGTGAACTATTCTGGAAAAACGATATGTCTGATTCAAATACTGTTTATGAATTCAGGTACAACACGTTTTTATTACCATATCCTTGTGGTATCACTAGTCACACCAACAAGTTGGGAGTCGAGTGGCTTAGTTGAAACTGAGCCTACAAAGCTCAGTTAAAACTGAGCTTGTAGGTTCAATTTTGCTGAGTCGAACCTCAGTTTAAACTGAGCTAAGCTCGGCCCAGTAAAATTGAACCTACAAAGCTTAGTTTAAATTGAGTCGAAGCTCATATTTAATGAGCCACTCGACTCAGTTTCAACTGAACCGATGGCTCCATAAAATGAGCCTTAGGCTCTGTAAAAACTGAGCCTACAAGGCTCAGTTTAAACCGAGCAGTAGGCTCAGTTTAAACTTAGCCTATCGATATTCGGAACAATTGTGCTTATCAGTATAATACTCATGTTTTTAACAAGGAACTGAAAATTTTATTGAATGAATGCAGACACTTCTAGAGGAAGCAAAAGAAAAGAGAAAATTGGATGTTATTTCTATTGGTACAGTAGAAGTTCTTGAAAATGATCCAATTGCAGAAGTTTTTTGTTACGGCATGAAAAAAAACTATTGTCAAACAATTAGTTCTACTGCTTCTATAAAACAAATTTATTGTTAAGTAATTAATTGTACTTTCTGTTGTTAACTGATATTCTTTGTTGTTACTTGATTATGAATGTTGTCTATTAGCATTCATTGAGTTATACATTTTAAATTAAGAATAATATTAATATTGTATTTATATTAAATATCGTCTATATTAAAATAATGTTATTTATTAGTTAACTATTAATGTTAGAATATCGGATTTGCTAATACATGCTTCTGTTACTATTAACATTTATTTATATTTGTTGTGAATGAAAATCTTGCAACATGTCTAAGCGTTGCAAACGAAAATATACCAACGCTAGTAAGCGTTGCGAACAAAAATATACCAACGCTTATAAGCGTTGGGAAAGAAAATATACCAACGCTTATAAGCGTTGGGAGGGAAAATCTACCAACGCTTATATGAGTTGGTAATACATTGCCATGCCCCCATAGCAACACTAATAAGTGTTGCGAAAATTGTTTGCGACGGTTATTCTCGTTGGCAATCACCTGTTTTGGTGTAATGGTCATGGTATCTAAGAAGCATATGAGTGCACAGATCAACATACAAGGAAATCTTCATATATACTTTTCAGTTTCAAATTCAGGTTTGAAAATATTTCTAGAATTTGTGCAAACAGTAAATAGCAAAGTAGGACTGTTTGGCAAGAAGCAAATTTTTTTGGGAAGTGTATGAGCGTACAAAATATATTCAGACAAACACATGTTTGGGAAAGAAGTAATGTCTGAAATGATTTCAGAAATGTCAAGGGACCACAAAATCCATTCAGTTTTGTTTACTGAAATTATTCAACTAATATTGGCAAGTTTTCTACTTGACTATTATTTTTGACATCTATGAATTCCAAATTCCAAAAGCATTCCAAAAAAATGAAAGATTATCTTTTCAGAAATGCTCAAAGTTTTTTTATGGAAACAAATCTCATCAGCAAAGATATTCAAAGCAGAAGAAATCACTTAAGAACAAATTTGCCAAAGAGATTAATATGCAAAGTTTCTCCATATTTTTAGCTAACATATTTGGCATGGTTTTAAATTGTTTTCTTTTACAAAACACAATCACTATTTGGGCAAGAGAGAATTTGAGAAATTTTTGTATTCAGGCAAGAAACATTCAATTACTTCCAAGAATACACAAGGTCTCCTCGGCATATTTTTTTAACAAAGTCAATCAGGGAATGATTCAATAGCACTGTATTATAAACATGAAATCTATGTTTGGTAAGGTTTTAAAGCTCTCTAGATTTTGGAAAAGTAATTTTGGCAATGACAGTTTTTCCCCTAAAATCATTTTTCAAAATGGGCAGTTCTAAATCAATTCGAAGTACGGCAACATTTCAAATTGACAAGCAATCAAGACAATTTATAGAGGACATTGAAATTCTCCATTTCATAAGAGGAAAATACGCACAAATCAGATCGGCCACATGATGAAATCAGAGAGGGGTTTAAGGTATTTTTATTTTACCCTATAAATTACACCTTTTACATCACAGGCTGTTAGTCGAATTAATACGCAGCATATTTCAAGCATAAAATAAGTTCAGAGAAACTAACGATTTTTTCAGAGGGGTTCGATCAACTTCCAAATCGATTGAGCAAGGAGCAAGAAGCATCAAAGCAACCGTGGACATCACTTCATCTCTTTCAGCAATCGTAATCGATTTGGGGATTTTCTGCTAACCTTATGGAGCCTCCATTTCTATTTTCTCAAAGTAATAGGGACAATTCTTTCAAGGGTTCAAGGTTAACAAATGGGCCGGCCAAGTAGTTCAAGGCTTAAGTGCTTTAATTAAAAAAAAAGGGATGTCCCTTTCTTTTAACTCCTAGGTTTTTGGTTTAATTTTAGTTGTATTTTAATTGTTTTTATTTTTGTGTTGTTTGTTCTTTAAACCGTCAAAACAGTTTTCTAGAATCTGTAAAATTCTAGGTGATTCAGTCAGGGGTTAACTGACAGTTAACTAATGTTTTTAAAACTAGGGGAAAAACTGGTGGATATAGACCAGTCTAGGGTTTTGAGCGTAGGGTTAGAACAGTAGTGAGGATTCGCCAGTGTACATGGTCTTGTATGCGGGATCTGTTCTATCACCTAGTAGAAACCTTAGGAATGCAGCAGTAGGCAGGATTTTTACAAAGCTGGGTATATCTTGTGTCCTTTACTTTCTGCATTTCTATTTCTGCTATATTCTGTGATATGCGTATTTTTGATATCTCGCTATAATTTTTTAATAAACCCTATTCACCACCCTCTAGGGTTAATCTAGATCCAAAAAGTGGTATTAGAGCAGGTATTTCATTAACTCTAGAGTCATGGGTAACCCTAGTTCTCAGTCAAGTGAGAGTCAGTCCAGTTCATTTCCAATTATTTTCACTAGAACAGATTTTTTAAACTGGAAATTCAAAATGGAATTTTATTTAAAATCTGTTAATATTAAATGCTGGGATGTTGTTATCAATGGGTTTGATTGTGGAGATATTGCTTTCAATACTCATGCTATGAAAATTATATTTAATTATCTTAGCACTGAACAGTTTAATCTTATCTACCATTATTTATCTGCATAGTGTAACACCCCACCTCCGCTAGGGTCACTCACAAAGGGAATGCACTAGTTTTGGAGGAGCTTTATCGAGGTAAACAGTAATAGAAATATTACAAGACAGACATAAATAAAACAGCGGAAGAATCAAAAGATAAATTTCATTACTTTCAAAATAGTCATAGCCTTTTTCAGCCAAAGTACCAAATAGCCAAAGTCATCATTTTCCATTACAACAAATTCTATCTTGCATAAATAAAGAAGCATAAAAGCTTTAAACAACAAAAATAGCATAATTCTCCAAGATAGCAGAAATGCAGCTATAGCAGAGCCCAAGATCAAACCGTGCCTGAGCTGAACCGAAAGCAAGAGAAATCCAAGCTAAGTGTTAGAGTTTCCTCCCTGAGAACCTGGGGGAGGGGGACGAAAGAAAAAGAAGCAAAAGAAAACGGGTTGTCATAAAGACTGTAAGTCCTAGTGACTTTCAGCATAAAAACAGGTAAAGGTAACATGACATGTATAAACTGAAAGTAAACATAAGGATGCTGTCAAGATGGGCAAGATAGACTAAGATAGCATGATAATTCAAGTATAAATCAAGTATAGCATCGCATGTTCAAGATTCGCCGCACCAACTGTACTAGTATCCCAAACCTATGTCATATATTAACCATGAAATGATCCCTTAGCCCAATATCATGAAATGACCCATTTCGAGGTCCTACGGAACGATCCATTAATCGATCGGCTCCCTATAAGTTCTAGCTCGTCGTGTGTCTGTGTCATATGGCCCAATCACGAATGTAGTCACCTGTGCTAGGTCCATCATAGGGTGTATCAAGCCCTAGGGTGCCAACCACCGACACGAATCAAGTACACACAGTGTAAACCTACTGATGCCCAATGCCTACTTTTTCAACTCTGGACTACGTGCACGACCATAGTCCGCCTGAACCTACACTGGCGCACCAACTCAGCCATCGTTTTGGGCGCTTACAATCAGCCCAGTAATTGTGCCCCACCCTGCCTAGTTCCAGGGTACCATGATACATCTAAGTGGGTTACTGCTGAAATGGACCACGTAACTAGGGTTTCCGTCCAACAGGTTAAGTGTTGTCATTTAAATTCGTGACTTAACTCTTATCAGTCCAGCATGTCAAGTTGGTTAAGTGTTGTCTTTCAATTTCATGACTTAACCCCACTAATCATGTGTCAAGTTGGTTAAGTGTTGTCTTTCATGTTCATGACTTAACCCTATCATGTGGCATTAATTCATTAATGCACCCCAACCTCTCACATCAGACCTGTTGTTGTGGTCACTGGATATGCCAGGCGGTTCCGGGCAGATTTACACCACAACTTAGTCTGACCTCGGGTTTTAAGCACGATATGACCACCTACCCACATTGGATACTATTGTTTGTAGTCACTGGATTTGCCAGGCGGTTCCGGGCAGAATTACACTGCAAACTCAACCCAACCTCGAGTTGGCCATTTTCAAGTTCATTCTAGTGTCATGTCCATGTTCAAGTTTCATGTCAAGTTGGTGTCAAGTTTCATGTCAAGTTTCATGATTCATGTTCATAACCAATCCATGTTTTGCCTAATCTACCCAAATCATATTCCCATCGCACGTAAACGTGAATCGATCTAGATTACAAGTAAATCCAAATCCAAAATAAAAGGGAATAACATCAAAACTATGATAGGCAAAAGAACGAGCACAAAGTGATAAATCTAGCATGATATAGCTTGAGATAATTGGTCATAACATCACTGGCATATAGAATAATAGTCCCAAAACATTAGAATTACAGATCTAGCATAATAAGGTGATAGTCATGATAAAGGTGATAATCCAAACTAGTGAAAAGTAGATTGATTCAACATCACAGGCGTGATAATACTATGGACATGAAGGAGTTTAATTTACAACATGAATAGGTCCAAACTGATTTCATAGCAATATTCCCAAATGTCAAGATCCAAGATGGAAACTAGAACAGATGTGAATCGATTATCATACTTAAGTCCAATTTCACTTTATCTCATGTCCAAATTACAATTAACAAGTTTAAATCTCAAAGTAACTAGAACTTACAGTGCACGGATCGAGAATTTAGAAAGCAGAATCGAAGCTCTAGTCAAACAACCCCAATATGCAATTCCTAGCCGTAGTCTTCAAGAAATAGTCTTCGTGTTTTATTTTAATTTATTTATTTCAATTATTTTAGAGGCAGCATAAGGAGAGAATAAAATGGTGTAATGAGAATGGGGTTAGGGGGCTGTTTAGGTGAACGAATCTAGACTGAAAATGAGACCAAAAACATCAGAATGAACCCAAGCTCAAAACTGGGTTTCGGCACCAGGTCGACCCCCAGGTCGACCATAGAGTCGACTTGGCCCCTGGGAGCTCGACCATAGTGTCGACCCCCAGGTCGATCTGGTCCTAGGCGGGAAAATTCCTGCCCAGTCTGCGCTGGGGTTTGAATTCGAATTTCGAGCTGTTTTCGATTCTGAAAATTCCTGAAACTTCGGAGGGTCATATCTCGCTCGTACGGAGTCCGTTTTTCGAAAACTCGGACTCGTTTCCAAGCAAAATTTCGAGACGAACGCAATGGCGCAACCTATTTCCCTTGATTCTTATTTTAAAAATTAATTCTGCCTTGATTTATGGTTTTAACATGTTATTAAAATACGGGTTGTTTCATTCTCCCCTCCTTAAAGGATTTCGTCCCCGAAATCTTCAAGAAGAATGCATCCTATCATCCAATCATCCATCTACTCAACCATCATCCACAGGCAACCATTGTCCTTAAAAGATTTCTAATGCTGTATTAACTTATGTAAGAGTGTGTGTATATGTAATTATCTAATGCAAAAGATTAGGCGGTTATTGATTCAGTAAACCTCCTCAGTGCAAAACATGCTAGTGCAATGAATCCAATATGTATGCAATTTCCTAGTATAATATCTACATGAGTGCACAACCATTCATACATATGCAACATCCATATGATAACATATCAAGTTTCCATCCATATACAAGTATAAGCACCCATGCATATGCAATATGAACAATGTGACTGAGCCGATCTAGTGCCTAATGTGTGTTATGCAACCACGAGCAACCGCTAGCAACCACTTGCAATCATCAACCATAACATGTTTCAATTACACGCTTACATCCAAAAGGGTTCTACCTAAGGTTCTCAAGATAGGATCGAGAAGATAACTAGACAAACAGGGATAGCAAAAGCATGTACATGATACGAAGGTATGTAAACTTATAGGAAAAAGAGATCGAGAATGTACCCTAAAAAAGAATTGGGTATAGCGCGCGTATCTTCTCTTCAGTTTCCCAAGTTGCGTCTTCTTGGGCTTCACTCCACTGTACTTTAACTAGGTTGACTTCTCAATTCCTTAGCTTTTTGATCTCCGTTCCTAAGATACGAATCGGAACTCGCCTCAATGTTGCTTCTCTTTCCACTTCTACGCCTTCAAGGATGCTTGGCTCAACCACTTCGGCAGACTCATGTTAGCACTTTCGGAGATGCGAAACATGAAAGACATTGTGTATTTCGGCCAACTTATCAGGTAACTCTACCTTATAGGCCATCTATCCAATCCTCTCGATGATAGGGAACGGTCCTACGACACTCGGTGCTAACTTTCCAACCGCTCCAAAGCAAACCGCATTGCGTAAAGGAGAAACTTTTATAAAGACCATATCTCCGACTTTGAATGTTAGGTCTGTCCTTCTCTTGTCCGCGTAGGATTTCTGTCTATCTTGGGCCGTTTTCATCCGTCTTCGTATCAACTCAACCTTCTCGGAAGTGTCCCTTATCATGTCGGGTTCAAGTATGAGCTTGTCTGTCGACTCCCACCAACAATTTGGTGACTTGCACGGTCTTCCGTATAAAGCTTCGAATGGTGCCATTCCTATGCTAGCTTGGTAACTATTATTATATGTGAACTTAACGAGAGGTAGGTGATCTTCCCAAGTACCACCAAAGTCAAGAATACTTAGTCTCAAAAGATCCTCTAATACCCTATTTATCCTTTCGGTTTGTCCATCCGTCTATGGTTGATAAGCCGTGCTTAAACTTAGTCGTGTACCCATTGCTTCTTGTAAACTATTCCAAAATTCGCTAGTGAAAATCGGGTCACGATCGCTAACTATACTAGAAGGAACTCCGTGCAACCGTACTATTTCTCAAAGGTATATAGATGCTAGCCATGATGTGGTCCTCTTGCTCTTCACAGGAATGAAGTGAGCGCTCTTTGTGAGTCTATCTACTATAACCCATATGCTAGTATTGCCCTTCCTTGACCTAGGCAATCCATCCACGAAATCCATCGAGATACTCTCCTATTTCCACTGCGGAACGTCCAAAGGATGCAATAGCCCACCGGGCTTTTTCGACTCAGCCTTTACTTGTTGGCACACCATGCACTTAGAAACGAATTCCGCCACGTCCTTTTTCATCCCGTTCCAAAAGAAAATGCACTTCATATCCTTGTACATTTTATCCCCTCTGGGATGTATAGTCATCATCGAGTGATGCGCCTCTTCGAGAACTCTCTTTACTAAGTCTCCCACTTATGGGACACATAGTCTACCATCACGCCTTAGGCACCCCTTGTCATCTATGGCATACCTACTGAGGTGACTTGACATCTCACCTCTAATCAACTTGTCCATGATCTCGACTATCTGTGGGTCTTCCTTCTGTGAAGTCCCTACTTGGTCTAGAAGCGTAGGCCTTAACTCAAGAGACTCTAACGTGCTAGACAACGACTCAACAACAGGTGTGAAATCAAAGGTTGCTATAAACTCTATACTTTTCCTTTCAACAAACAAAGGACTCAAAGTCAACCTTTTCCTACTTAGCGCATCCGCCACCACGTTACCCTTGCCAGGAATATAAGCTATATTGAAGTCATACGATGCCAAGAATTCCATCCACTTCTGTTGCCTTAGATTCAAATCTTTTTGCGAAAATAGGTACTTAAGCGATTTGTGATCGGTATACAACTCAAACTTCTCACCTAGAAGATAGTGGCGCCAAGACTTAAGCGCAAAAACAATCGGGGCCAATTCCAAGTCATATGTGGGATAGTTTTTCTCATGAACTTTAAGTTATCTACCCCCGTAGCATATCACTTTCCCTTATTGCATTAGGACAGTGCCTAATCCCATGCCGCACGCGTTTGTGTACACCATAAACATCTTACCTCCGTCGGGTAATGCCAAAACTGGAGCTGTGGTAAGGGCTCTCTTAAGCCTTTGAAAAGCAACGTCACACTCTATGTCCCATGCAAAAGCTAGGTTCTTCTTCGTTAACTTAATAAGAGGGGCTGATATCTTAGCGAAGTCCTTAATGAACTTCCTATAGTAGCCCGCCAAACCAAGAAAGCTTCTCACTTCCGTTGCGTTCTTAGGAACTTTCCAATCTTGCACCGCAACTACCTTTGCGGGGTCCACAGCTATACCTTGCTTAGAAACTACATGTCCAAGAAACCGAACTTCTTTTCCCAAAAATGACACTTGGAGAACTTAGCCTTTAACTCGTGTGCTCTAAGCGTATCCATGACTTCCTTGAGACGTCTAGCATATTCTTCCTCGTCCTTTGAGAAGATCAAAATATCGTCCACGTAGACCACCACAAACTTGTTAAGGAACTCCCCAAACACCCTACTCATCAAGTCTACGAAGTACATGGGTGCATTCGTCAAACCAAACGGTATGACAAGCCATTCGAAGAAACCATCCGGAGTCCTAAACACAGTCTTGTCAATGCTATCCTCAGCCACTCTAAGTTGATGGAATCCTGTGCCTAGATCGAGTCGAGAGAAAACAGACGCTCCTACAAGCTGGTCGAACAAGTCGTCGATTATCGGTAGTGGGTGCCTATTCTTCTTAGTCAGCTTGTTTAACTCACGATAATCTACACATAGATGAAGCGAACCATCCGCCTTAGTAGCGAATACCACCAGAGCACCCCATTCAGAAATGCTTCGCCTAATGAAATTTTTCTCAAGCAACTCCTTAAATTGCTTACTAAGCTCTTTTCTCTCTCGCGGGGCCATGTGTCTGACGGGCAATGCAACTGGCTTAGCATTATCAACAAGATATATACAGAAATATATCTCGCGTTTAGGGGGTAACTCCTTAACCTCATCAAAGACATCGGGATATCCTCGGACAACCCTTATTGATTGCAAATCATTAATAGACGAGTCAAGAGATTCTAGATAACATAAAATGACAGGACCGACAGGGTTACAAGAAATTTCAAGGGTGTTACCAAGGCGAGTCAAGAGTCTAACTACCCTTCGTTCACAATCGAGAATGGCTCCATTATTGGACAGCCAATCCATGCCTAGAATGAAACCGTATCCCATAAATCCGAGAACATAAGCATTACACGTGAATTCTACGCTTAAGATAGAGATCCTCAAATCCACACAAATCATAGATAAATGAGTGGAGCCACAAATTGGACTTTAAACAATAACGGGATCCTCAGCTAGACTAGTACTTAGGTGCAGAGTTTCAACAATATCAGAAGAAGTAAAAGTATGCGATGCACTAGAATCAAACAAGGTTCGAACAGGGTGATCAAAAAGATAGACTAAACTTTCGATAGAAATATTTCTACCTCGTTCTTGCGGAGGCGCCGTGAGAGCGTGGACTTGTACTCTAGAAGAAGGTCTAGCTCCCTGCCCTTGCTTCCTTGGGCAGGCCTTAGCCATGTGTCCTGTCTCACCACAGTGAAAACAACCACCCATCTTCCTTTTCTTCTTCCTGCAGTCTTTGACCAGATGTCCAGGAATGCCATAGAAATTACACTTTCTCTTTTCACAGGGTTTGTTGTTCTTCCCGCCTTTCTTCGGATCATCCTTCTTGTTCTGTGACCCTTCCCCCTTCTTATCTTGAGGCACTTCTCCTTTTGCCTCATTCTTGCCCTTGTCTTCCTCATTTAAGAGTGCCATGTCTACTAAACTTTCGTAAGTAGCCCCCATAGGTATGTGGGTCATAGCCAAGCTGTGAAGTGGCTCATTCAATCCCTTGACAAAACGAGGAGCCTTCTTATGAGGAGTATTCACTAAGTCCAGTCCAAACCGGGGCAGCTGATTAAATTGATTAACGTACTCCTTGACCATCATACTTCCTTGCTTAAGAGATAAGAACTTTTCCAGCTATAGACTTTGTTCAGCTTGTGAGAGGAATTTCATCTCAAACCTTATCCTGAAATCCATCCATGTGTCAATAGGTCTTTCAGCGTTAGTGACTTCCCACCAATAGGAAGCTTCGTCTTTGAGCAACCATACTGCCAACTGTACCTTTTGCCTATCGTCCACCTCGAAGATAACGAACAGATCCTTAGTTTCTTTGAGCCAGTTCCTCGCTTCTACGAATGATTCAGTTCCCTTGAAATCCTTTCCACCCATGGCCCTATAATCTCTACAGATCTTTGAGAAAGCATTTGCACGAGGAGGAGGAGGAGGAACTGCTGCAGCTGGAGGAGGAATATCTGCTGGGCCTGCATCGTTGGCCCTAGCCTCTAAGTACCTCCTGAACCAGCCAGGTATTGACACACCCTCTGGAAGGTTAAGATTCCCAGACATGCTGAAATGAAAAAGAAGAGATTCAAAACGAGGAAACAAAGGATAGCGCTAATGGCTTGGGGGAATAGCCTTTAAATAAAACAAAACTTTTCTTGAAAAATGCTTCTTTGTAAACGGTTTTGAAAATAGTTTTAGAAGGTTTTAAAAACTTTTGCCCAATCTGGTAACCTTCTGCTCTGATACCAAGTGTAACACCCCACCTCCGCTAGGGTCACTCACAAAGGGAATGCACTAGTTTTGGAGGAGCGTTATCGAGGTAAAGAATCGCAGAAATATTACAAGACAGGCATAAATAAAACAACGGAAGAATCAAAAGATAAATTTCATTACTTTCAAAATAGTCAAAGCCTTTTACATCCAAAGTACCAAATAGCCAATGTCATCATTTTCCATTACAACAGATTCTGTCTTGCATAAATAAAGAAGCATAAAAGCTTAAAACAACAAAAATCACATAATTCCCTAAGATAACAGAAATGCAGCCATAGCAGAGCTCAAGATCAAACCGTACATGAGCTGAACCGAAAGAAAGAGAAATCCATGCTAAGTGCCAGAGTTTCCTCCCTGAGAACCTGAGGGGGTGGGGGACAAAAGAAAAAGAGGCGAAAGAAAACGGGTCAGTCATAAAGACTGGTAAGTCCTAGTGACTTTCAGCATAAAAACAGGTAAAGGTAACATGACATGTATAAACTGAAAGTAAACATAAGGATGTTGTCAAGATGCGAAAAATAGACTAAGATAGCATGGTAATTCAAGTATAAATCAAGTATAGCATCGCATGTTCAAGATTCGCTGCACCAACTGTACTAGTATCCCAAACACATGTCATATATTAACCATGAAATGATCCCTTGGCCGAATATCATGAAATGAACCATTTTGGGTCCTACGGAACGATCCATTCATCGATCGACTCCCTACAAATTCTAGCTCGTCATGTGTCTGTGTCATACGGCCCTATCACGAATGTAGCCACCTGTGCTAGGTCCACCATAGGGTGTATCAAGCCCTAGGGTGCCAACCACCTACACGAATCAAGCACGCATAGTGTAAACCTACTGATGCCCGATGCCTGCTTTTTCTACTCCGGACTATGTGCACGACCATAGTCCGCCTGAACCTACACTGGCGCACCAACTCAGCCGTCATTCTGGTCTCTTACAATCAGCCCAGTAATCGTGCCCCACCCTGCCTAGTTCCAGGGTACCATGATACATCTAAGTGGGTTACTGCTGAAATGGACCGCGTAACTAGGGTTTCCGTCAACAGGTTAAGTGTTGTCGTTTAAATTCGTGACTTAACCCTTATCAGTCTAGCATGTCAAGTTGGTTAAGTGTTGTCTTTCAATTTCATGACTTAACCCCACTAATCATGTGTCAAGTTGGTTAAGTGTTGTCTTTCATGTTCATGACTTAACCCTATCATGTGGCATTAATTCATTAATGCACCCCAACCTCTCACATCAGACTTGTTGTTGCAGTCACTGGATATTCCGGGCGGTTCCGGGCAGATTTACACCACAACTCAGTCTGACCTTGGGTTTCAAGCGCGATATGACCAACTACCCACATTGGATCCTATTGTTTGCAGTTACTGGATTTGCCGGGCGGTTCCGGGCAGAACTACACTGCAAACTCAACCCAACCTCGAGTTGGCCATTTTCAAGTTCATTCTAGTGTCATGTCCATGTTCAAGTTTCATGTCAAGTTTGTGTCAAGTTTCATGTCAAGTTTCATGATTCATGTTCATAACCAATCCATGTTTTGCCTAATCTGCCTAAATCGTATTCCCATCGCACGTAAACGTGAATTGATCTAGATTACAAGTAAATCCAAATTCAAAATAAAAGGGAATAACATCAAAACTATGATAGGTAAAAGAACAAGCACAAGGTGATAAATCTAGCATGATATAGCTTGAGATAATTGGTTATAACATCACTGGCATATAGAATAATAGTCCCAAAACATTAGGATTACAGATCTAACATAATAATGTGATAGTCGTGATAAAGGTGATAATCCAAACATGTGAAAAGTAGATTGATTCAACATCGCAGGCATGATAATACTATGGACATGAAGGAGTTTGATTTACAACATGAATAGGTCCAAATTGATTTCATAGCAATATTCCCAAATGTCAAGATCCAAGATGGAAACTAGAATAGACGTGAATCGATTATCATACTTAAGTCCAATTTCACTTTATCTCATGTCCAAATTACAATTAACAATTTTAAATCTCAAAGTAACTAGAACTTACAGTGCGCAGATCGAGAATTAGAAAGCAAAATCGAAGCTCTAGTCGAACAACCCCAATATGCAATTCCTAGCCGTAGTCTTCAAGAAATAGTCTTCGTGTTTTATTTTAATTTATTTATTTCAAATATTTCAGTGGGAGCATAAGGAGAGAATACAATGTTATCAAGAGAATGAGGTTAGGGGGCTGTTTATATAGAATTAGGCGAACGAATCTAGACTGAAAACGAGACCAAAAACATCAAAATGAACCCAGGCTCAAAACTGGGTTTCGACACCAGGTCGACCCCCAGGTCAACCATAGGGTCAACCTGGCCCTTGGGAGGTCGACCAGAGTGTCGACATGGTCCTGGGCGGTAAAATTCCTGTCCTGTCTGCGCTGGGGTTTGAATTCGAATTTCGAGCTGTTTTCGATTCTGAAAATTCCTGAAACTTCGGAGGGTCATATCTTCCCCATACGGAGTCCTTTTTCGAAAACGCGGATCGTTTCCAAGAAGAATTTCGAGACGAACGCGATGGCGCAACCGTTATTTTGAAAATCAATTCTGCCTTGATTTATGGTTTTAACATGTTATTAAAACACGGGTTGTTACACATACGAAATCTGGATAACTCTCAACACGCTGTACGAAAAATCTGACAACAGCTCAAAACCCCAGAATGTCAACTCAAATTCAGATCTATGCTTAACAGGTCATGTAGATGAAATTTCTGATGAATCAGATGATGGAGAATCAATAGATGCTGAAACGAAAAATTTCATATACGATGATTTAGTTTATATGTGTGTTGATTTAACTAAATCTGTTGATAAACACAAACTGAAAAATAAATCTTTGAATTCTAAGAATCGTGAGTTGACCAACAAAATTGATAATTTGGAATCGCAACTTGAATATTTTAAAAACTCTTCAAATTCAGATTGCAAAAATTGTTTGAAATTGGAAACCAAGCTTGTTCGTCTCAATAAAAATATTCAAAAGTTTGAAAATGAGATTCTGATCTTAAAAGACAACAAGATTGAGTTATCAAGCTCGAACAATTTTCTACAAAAGGAATTTGAAAATTTTAAGACTGATATAAATTCCAAATTTGAAATTGCTGAAAAAGAAAATTTGTTGAAATTCGATTTGATTTTCAAAGAACTTGAAGCTGAGATTGAAAATTTCAAGAAATTTGAATCTGAAAGTCGAAATTTTTCTAAATTTGAGATTGCTGAGTCCCAAGCCAAAATTAATCTGCTTAAAGATGAAAATATGGTTTTGAAATCTGATTTTGAAAGATGTAAGATCACTAAAAATCATCATTTAGATTTAATGAAAGAAAACCATGATCTTAAAACTAAAATTCAACGACTTGAGTCAACTTTGACTAAATTTTCTGATGGAGAAAAATCTTTGAAAAAGTTTTTGAAAAACCCATTTTCTATTGGAAATAAAAGTGGTCTTGGCTTTGGGAAAAACAATGCTTTTGAAAATCGAAATTTGAATGATTTGAAAAATCCTTCATTCATCTTTGAAAAAAACCGATTTGAAAATTTAAACTCTGAAAAAATTAAAGGATTTCTAAATCACAATCGAGATGAGAATTTGTTTTATAACAAACCATTTAAACATTTTTCTATCCCAAAAGGAAATAAAATGGGTTTTGTTAAATTCAAACAGATTTGGGTTCCTAAGGGTACGAAAGTTAATTCTAATTGTTTGTTATACAAACAAGTCTGGGTACCAAAACATATGAATACAACTGTGAGTAGTTTTACTAATTTTGTTAGACCACTTGATTCCTTAAACTGTTAAGTACCGAAGGTGGAAGAAGAACTGCTGTGCTGAAAGGAAATTTGAAATCAAGCTGGTCTATAATTATGTATCATTTACAGTTGCTTTAGCCAAGATCTGATGAGTTAGAGATTCTATTATTTACAACGATTTCAGGTATAACCTCTAAACTCATTTTTGTAAATATTTTTCTTTTTCATTATGTTTTCCCTCCTTCTATCTCTTATGTCTATTTTCCTTTGTCGGTTTGATTTGTCATTGTCATATCATTATAATTTTTCTTTTATGCTTTCTTAATTTCCAACCGCAGAATTCATATTTTTCTAGAAATTCGCTTCTCTGATGTTTTTAATCATTTCCAGATCTTGAATTTAATCTTGTAAATATCTACAATAGTTTGAAGTTTCCTGATTATCTGAATTCATAACAGTGTTGATGTATTCTTGTTATATCTTGAACTCTGTTAATTTGAATTCTAAATTTTTGAAGATCTGAAAGTTTAATGGAATTTCACACACTTCTGCTATTTCGAGTCTCTTCTAAATCGTTTTGGAAAGACTTAAAAGTTATACTCATTACAACACTCTGCTATTTATCAGTTGTGATAATTTCATTATTTTTCAGATTGGCTTGGATACTTTGAATTGTATTGAATCAGTGATACATCTTAAAATTCATTTTTATTCATGATCATTATTGTTGATATTTGGTTGTTTGAAATCATCTGAAATTCTTGATATTTTTAATATCATACACCTCGTAAATTTGAAGTTATCAATCTTGTGTGATTGATTCATTATATCTCAAAACTTGACATTGATTCAAGTGATTTCAAATAAACTATTTTTAAATTTTTAGATCTTGAATATCTCTCAATCTTGATGTAAATGATCTGAAATTACTCCTGTGCTTGTTAGAAATACTTATGAAAATTTCTCTGAAAATATGGTCTTAAAATTCACTATTACTACATGATTATTTGATTTGAATATCTGTTCGTTTAAAATCATTTGAAATTATAGATTTATTGAATTGCACACATATCTTGAATCTGAAATTTATAATTTGGTGTGATAGATTCATTGAATGCTAATATCTTCATTTTCCATCAAATGATTTAAAGTAAACGGTATTTTTAATCATGGATCATGAATCATCTTATGTGACCATCATCTTGACAAGTATGATTTGAAACTGTTTTCTATGCTGCTCTGATACTGTTTTGAAAAATCTTTGTTTTGGATTCATTTGTTTGCTACTCTGATACATGTGCATAATCTGTTATCTTGTCTGCTTGATCTTTGTACTTATAATTCTTTTGTCTGTGATATCCTTGGTTGTCTCCAGTGTTTTGTTACAATCCTCACTAATAGATACATCAAGTGGTATCAGTTTATAAGTGTTGAATTTGCTTTTGCTGTATATACATTTAATCTCTCATGTCTTGTATAGATCTTTCATTTCCCTCTTGTAATTGATTTTCATTTTTAAAATTATTTATTGATTATTCATTCAGAAATTAAAATCAATAACCAAATCGAAATGTATTTATAATTCATCAAAATTATTATCATATTTTGAAATTGTGATGAATTGTGACTGTAGTATATTTCACAACAAGAGGAGATTTTATTTAAAATTTTCATGATGGTTGAACATTTATTATAATATCTTTGAATTGGCTATTATTTCACGACCATCTTCATTATTTATCATCATTCTGCCATCCACCGTGATTTTATATCAATGTGGAGAGTTAATTTTTTAAAATCATCTGAAATAAACAGTGAAATTTTTTGTGATAGAAATTAGACTATGTTAATATTCAGAATTAGTGATAATTGAAAATTTTCAATGATCCCGGTACAGTCAAGCATATTCCATAATATAATTAATTTAGAAATTTATTTCACAGTCCATTTCTGTACCTACCACATTTCTATCATTCATATTGGTTTTATATATCGAGGATTTTTCTTTTGAAACTGAAAATGATAAATATATAATTAATACATAAGTGTGTCTCTAACCTCATTTAAAAATCCAAGCTCTGGTCATGCATGGTTATGGGACAACTTATAGTTAAAGCTGCGACTGGCCTCATTTAAAAATCCAAGCTCTGGTTATGCGTGGTCAGTGTGCTCTTAAATAAAATAAAAAGAAAAAGGAAATATTGTGCTATAAATTGAAATTTATCTGAAATTCTCCTTGGTGTATAAAAACTAGCATATAAATCCATCTTTCTAATTTGTGAGATGTGTTGAAATCTTATGAAGTATTATGATTTGTTGATTGATAGCAATTAGGATTTGAGATTATACGATTTTGTCACTTAAATTGAATTATTAGTTATAGTAAAACCTTTCTAAGCTCTATTTTATGAAATTCTTTTGGAAATAATTGAAAATCATATTTTTGTAACTCTCTCCATTTATATAAAGTTCACCGTAAATCCGTCATTCTCTACAATGTGAAATATGTCACCTGTTTTTAGAATATTATGATTTTTGTTTGACTAATTAAGATTTATGATGACCGTCCTTCCTCTTATGCTGGTATTTTATTTTTTAGTCACTTTTCATCAATATTTTAAATTTCGGTATCCTTTTGATGATAAAAAATGGGGAGAATGGTTGAGATTTTGATTTATGAGTGAATATTTTATAAATATTCTTGATTTTGAAAATTCATTATTATTCAGTTCAGCTCACTCATGCACAGTTATAGGAGGAGTTTTCTGTTGTAAGGGGAGCTAATAAATAAGGGGAGTTCAAAATTCACTGTTAAACACATTTATTGTGCTCAAATTTTTTTTATTTGTTTGTCATCATCAAAAGGGGGAGATTGTTGTATATAACGTAGTTGTATACACAATTATATGATTATTGTTTGATGATAACAACCAAATAAATATTATTTAAATGTGTTTGTTACTTACTGTTCTATATATACATCACATACATGAATATAATATTTATATTTAAATAGAATACGGCTGTACAGACATTCATATATTCATACAATATTTTATTTAAATTGAATATTATATTTCAAACAGTAAAACTATTTATAACTCCACTAGTTAAACACTTCACAGGAATTTGTACTTGTAAATAAACTGAATAAAATAGACAAGTTTGTTTGACAACAATAAAATAATATTTTATTTAAAAAAAATTTGTTTATTACAAATATCAATACAATTCTCTCTACAACACTCATACAATCACTCTGTCTATACAAATCATATACACATACATTTTCACTTTCATATACAGACACATGTACTGACACTATTTCATTCATTGTCTTCAATTTTCTATCTTCACACTTCACAGTCAGTCCAGTCACTATTAGTCCAGTCATCATCTTCATAACTGTCATATACAGAAACACACACAGTATACAGAACAGAAATAAGTTTCAAAATAAATGTGAATATAAATTTTTTTTTTTAAATTTTATTTGCCTCAGATTTCTGTTGTGTTTTCTCATCAATTTTCATGACTTAATCAGATATGTATATACGCACTGATCAGCCTCAACATATTACACTGTTTTACTGATCAGGACCAGTTGATTCTGAAAAGCCACAACACAGTGCAGTAGTTTGCTGATATATATTCGAATAGACACACACATATATATACACACACACGCACACATATATATACACACACACGCACACATATATATATATACACATACAAGTATATTTACATATATGTATACATACAGGTCAACGTGGTCTGCATAGCAGTGAAATGGAGCAAATGAAGCAAGCAACCCAAGCGGCCGAGCAAAACAAAAGGAGAAAATCAAAGTGGCAATATGAAGTCTTACATGGGAGAGCCATGCACATAACAGATCAACAGTAAAACAACAACATAAATGAAGGAGCAGCTTTTACATGGTTGTATACAGAGCAATGATCAATGGTATTGTTTCAAGTTCAAGACTTAAGCACAAGTAATATACAATGGTGAATGAAGTTCAAAACATAGCATACAATTACATGGAAGCAAAACATAGTCATGTGATCAAGCTCTTCACAAATACATGTTCATGAATGGTGACAATAACAGTGATGTTGCAAACTAATATGGTCAGATATACATGCAACCTCAGCCTACAGAGCTGCAAATTGATTTTATTCAAGTTCAAACATGATAGTCAAAGCTAGCAGCACTCAGGTGGACAGTTCACATGGCAGCATGTGTTTGGCAATAGAATGGTGCAACAATGTGTCGAGACACGCTCTTATATGCTCAAGCAGATTTCAATGTAAACAGTATTGCCAAAAGTGATCATAGTAATGCAGATTGATCTCATGTTCATGGTAATGTGCAAAGTGGTGCCAACAGTCAAAGTGATCAAAACAACATAGAAGACAAGGCAACAATGGGTCATGGTATCTAAGAAGCATACGAGTGCACATATCAACATACAAGGAAATATTCATATATACTTTTCAGTTTCAAATTCAGGGTTGAAAATATTTCCAGAATTTGTGCAAACGGTAAATAGCAAAGCAGGACTGTTTGGCAAGAAGCAAATTTTTTTTGGCAAGTGTATGAGCATACAAAATATATTCAGACAAATACATGTTTGGGAAAGAAGTAATGTCTGAAATGATTTCAGAAATGTCAAGGGACCACAAAATCCATTCAGTTTTGTTTACTGAAATTATTCAACTAATATTGGCAAGTTTTCTACTTGACGATTTTTTTTGACATCTATGAATTCCAAATTCCAAAAGCATTCCAGAAAAATTAAAGAATATCTTTCCAGAAATGCTCAAAGTTTTTTATGGCAACAAATCTCATCAGCAAAGACATTCAAAGCAGTGGAAATCACTCAAGAACAAATTTGGCAAAGAGATTAATGTGAAAATTTTTCCAAATTTTCAGCTAACATATTTGGCATGGTTTTAAATTATTTTCTTTTACAAAACACAATCACTATTTGGGCAAGAGAGAATTTGAGAAATTTCTGTATTCAGGAAAGAAACATTCAATTACTTCCAAGAATACACAAGGTCTACTCGGTATATTTTTTTAACAAAGTCAATCAGGGAATGATTCAATGGCACTGTATTATAAACATGAAATCTATGTTTGGCAAGGTTTTAAAGCTCTCCAGATTTCGGAAAAGTAATTTTGGCAATGACATTTTTTCCCTGAAATCATTATTCAAAATGGGCAGTTCTAAATCAATTCAAAGTACGACAACATTTCAAATTGACAAGCTATCAAGCCCATTGAAACCATCAAGACAATTTATGGAGGACAATGAAAACCGCCATTTCGAAAGAGGAAAATACGCAAAAATCAGATCGACCACATGATGAAATTATAGAGGGGTTTAAGGGATTTTTATTCTACCCTATAAATTACACCTTTTACATCACAGGCTGTTAATCGAATCAATACGCAACATATTTCAAGCATAAAATAAGTTCAGATAAACTCATGATTTTTTCAGAGGGATTCGATCAACTTCTAAATCGATCAAGCAAGGAACAAGAAGCATCAAAGCAACCGTGGACATCATTTCATCTCTTTCAGCAATCAGAATCAATTTGGGGATTTTCAGCTAACCCTAGGGAGCCGCCATTTCTGTTTTCTCAAAGTAATCGGGACAATTCTTTCAAGGGTTCAAGGTTAACAAATGGGTCGGCTAAGTTGTTCAAGGCTTAAGTGATTTAATTAAAAAAGGGATGACCCTTTCTTTTAACTCCTAGGTTTTTGGTTTAATTTTAGTTGTATTTTAATTGTTTTTATTTTTTTGTTGTTTGTTCTGTAACCGTCAAAACAGTTTTCTAGAGTTTGTAAAATTCAAGGTGATTCAGTTAGGGGTTAACTGACAGTTTAATAGTGTTTGTAAAACTAGGGGAAAATCTGGTGGATATAGACCAGTCTAGGGTTTTTAGCGTAGGGTTAGAATAGGAGCTAGGAGTCGCGAGTGTACATGGTCTTGTATGCGGGATCTGTTCTGCCACCTAGTAGAAACCTTAGGAATGCAGCAGTAGGCAGGATTTTGCCGAAGCTAGGTATATCTTGTGTCATTTACTTTCTGCATTTCCATTTCTGCTATATTCTGTGATCTACGTATTTTTAATATCTCGCGATAATTTTTAATAAACCTTATTCGTCCCCCCTCTAGGGTTAATCTAGATCCTACAGGTTCCAGGCAGACTTTTACCACAAATTGAGCCTAACTTTGTGTCTAGATGCAAATTTAAATTAAAGGGTGCGCTTTGTACAGGTCCCTATTAAGGTTTTAAATTAGACTCAGGTCCGGTCATGAACTTATTGTAAATTTAGTCCCTATTTTTTGAAAATTCAGTAAAAAAAATTGAAAATATCACGTATATTCTTATTTAAATAAAACACGTAAACGCTAAAAAAATCAGGTCGAAGGAACATCAAACAAGGCATCAAAAACTCGAAAAACAACAAAAATGCAGTTAAATGCATAAAAGTATGTACATATCTATATTTTCCTGCATACATCCGTGCATGTTTTCCACTTTGTGCATCTTTGTTTATTTACTTGCATACGTCTATTCACGTATTGCATTATTCTTGCACAAAAGTATGCAATAATTCACAGGCTAAATTTCACTTAAATTTTCTATGTGTGTATACTTGTATACATGTGTGCAAGCATTTCAAATAGTTGCACACATGTATGCGAGTTTCGGTCCAGATTTTCAGAAGAAAATAGCATATGCAATAGTTGCATACATGTATGCAACCAGGGCTGTCAATGAATACACGAAAAATCCGGTATACATCTGAATCCGTATCCGAAATATACTTATCCGTAAGGCGGATACGGATATCTGATATCCGAAAAGCGTTGCAGATACGGATCTGGTTATAGTGGTATCCATATCTGAAAAATATCCGTCCAACTAATTGATGTAATATATATAATTCAGACCAAATAAATAGAGTTAATAATTATTTTTTAACCATTGGATGTTACTGTGACATAAACTTTTGTCCATATTTAGTGAAAAATGGTAATTTTGGTACTTAATTTTGGAATATTTTTTGATATGCTTGTGGACATTAGTATAAAACAATGTTCCATCATCACATTTCTATATTTTCTGGTTTTTTTATAAACATTAGTATAAAAATTAATCTAAATTTTTTTATTTATATTCTTAAATTTATTAATTACCTGCGGAGCGGATAAATATCCGATATTCGTCCGTATCCGAAAATTAAGCAGATACAGATATCCAATATCCGAAAATTAAACGAATATGGATATCCGATATCCGAAAATAATTTCTGATATGGATATGACTCTATCCATATCCGAAAGCATCCATGGACCGCCTTATATGCAACTATTGGCAAAAGTTGCATACATGTATGCAACTTTTTTTTTTGCGTGGACTTCCGAGAATATTTCCATATTTTAGAATTTTTTTTATATGCCAGCGCCTTTTTTGGGCCAAAATTGGAAAAAGGCGGAAATTCTAAAATAGGGGGGCGCAAATGGATGGAAACTTAGGAGGGATATGAGCCTAATTAAGTTTGGTTTTAAGGATACGTGCCTAATTTTCATTAAATTAAATTCCCTAATTGGGGTTTACAACATTAATCCTAATAAATATTAGGAATTGTAATCATTTGTAGCAACCAACCACATTAATTGCTACAATGGTCACCACAAATATATTAATTTAATATGGATTACATTCACATGTATAATTCCATAATTGAATACCATTTAAACATTCAAACATTCAATACAATGTATATTTCGTCATTTACGTAGATTCTGATGGATGATGTGTGTGTGTATATATTAATATTAATATCTTTGCATGGTCAACGTAGTTATTTTTCTTTGTTATTATTTACTTTTAAATTTAATATTTTAGTTTAATCAATATCCAAACATTTCTTTTTGCATTCAATCTTTCCATAAGGTTCCAATTCTTACAAAAAGACCGTTAGTTATAGTTATTGTAAATTATGCCTGATTTTTGGAATAAACATATTTCAAACCACAAGAAATATATATGTTTATCTATATTTTGGAATAGTTGATGCAAATTACGCACAAATATGTATATTTATACGTACATTTGCACCACTTTTCCCTTTTTCAATCTTTTGTCACATCTCTTGTGAATTCAAAATAATGCCTTTTTGTTCAAAAAGAGGAAAATGACATATTTACAACAACTAAATCAAAACCTCAACAACAGTGAACACAAATAGGCATGTGTCTTTTTTTTAAAAAAAAAATCACATAATTCACCATTGCACTTTCTTTAAATCAAAATCACATAATTTACCATTTAACACTGAAACTAGAGATTTGGAAGAAAACTACATCTAAACAATGTTATTAGGACTGATTTTCAAAACTTCAGTGTTTTACAACAAACTACAATATATTCTCCAACATAATTGTAGGCAATGTGTATAAATAATTTAATTAATCATATAATTAATATTATTCCTAACCACAATTCACAATTTTCAAGTTTTGACAATATTTATTGGTAGATCCAATAGGTGCCATTTCAAATTCAACAATATTATGAATAGTTCCAATGATAATAGGCATATATTTTGAGTTTTTATTCAAACGAGGTAAATAGACTTTTATAACTTTATATGTAAATTTCCCATTCACCTGAAAGCATCCAAAACTGAAATCTGAATAATCTTTTAAGCCTACAATTCCAAAATTCTTACAAATCTGCAATAATTCTGAAAAGGCGATACTTTCATATTGTAGATTTGCAAGAAAATACGAAGAGAGGGAAGAATTTGATGTAGAACAGCTTTAGGGGTCAATTCATACTCTTTTCCATTGGATCTGATAATCCTTTTCCATTCCATATGATTTATGTTTGATTGATTGTCTATGAATATATTTTTAATTAAGAAATTGATTTGAATAGAAAGGGAAATGGCAGAGCTTCGCTGCTGACTAAAAATTCGTGTGGAAAAGAGTGAGGCCTTACCCTTTTATTTATAGGAGTGGAATTGGCCATGAACGGTTAGATTTATTTTAATCTATATTTGTCCATCCATTTGATAATATAATATAAACTTAACCCTTTAACCCTAGCTGTCACTCAGCATTCTGGCGCCCGATAGGTTGACTGCTTCGGTCACCAACTACCTAGCGAGGAAGGTTAACTATGGTATAATATTTATAAATATTCTGATTTATTTATTTTTTGTTCGTTATCGTATTTCGTTTGTAACTTTTCCATACGGACTCCGTTCGCGAAACTCCAAACATGAATGTTGGCCAAAATTCCAAGACGAACGCATCGGTTAAAGTTTCATGGTCAAATTCCATCATTTGCATAAATTCCGATTTTTGAGATTATAATTAAATAACTAATTTATTATCAAAATTCCGGGTTGTCACAATGTTTCTTCAATTCCCCAGTCGCTATTCCCAAATTGAATATTCAAATTTCTCCTCAAATTTTGAGGCGAGTAAGGAGACAGTCTTTGACTTTGGCTAGTAGGAGAGACGTAATCTTGATCGAAATTACAGTTTTGCTGAAACGTAGAGTTTTGAGAGTGATTTGCATTTTAATGGTACGGGTACATGTATGAATTTTGTTTGGAATTATAGTAATTCGAATTTTGAGGGGGTTGATAATAGTTGTTTTCAAATTGAGGTTGATAATGGTTCAGATTTTGCTGCAATTGAAATGAGTTTTCAATTCATTGTTTCTGAAATTGAACATTGGGTCGGGGTGGTGAAACAATTCCTTTTCCTTTCTGTTGTTTTGACATTATCACTAATTATTGTTGGTTTGTAAACAAGAGAGTAGAAATGATGAAGAAAGTTGTGTGTTTGGTTGAAATAGAGAAGATGGTATATATATATATAAGTTAAAATATGAGGAGTTGAGAAGGAAGGAGGGGGGAAATGATCATCAAAAAGACCGTTGCCCATAACCGGCTTTTAAAAAGCCGGCTATGGGCAAATGAATTATTTTTAACATTTCCCCTTTAGCCGGTTTTTTAAATCTTGTAAGGGACAACAATTAAATTTTGAACGTGGTCCCTACCTTAGTCAGATATCATAATGCCGGCTAAGGTACAGGCTGCTATTCTTACAACCGAATGGTTGCTCTACCAAACTTGAGGGTTGCCAAAGTAACCCCCTCAACTTCAACCGATCCCCTTTTGGGGGTCGGCTGGTTCCCAACCCAACCATGGGTTGGGAATGCTCTAAGGTGTCAAGTTTTTGGCCATCTCATGTCTATCTCAAAATTAAATCACGATTGTCATTTGTATTTTTGTTTGTCCATCAAGCTATTTTATTATGTAGATATAACTTTGTAGTTTGAATTATTGTGTTTGATGTGTCTGTGGCCACAACATCATTACGACATGGTCTTTTAAATAGGACAAAATGATGAGCTCCACTTTTGATGCCCCAAACAGGATAGGAAGGTCTGAGAGAGAAATTGCTGCCAAATATTTTGGCTCAAAAGTTTATAATTTTTGGCTCCATTTTCATAACCGCCTCATTTATTATTCAGCGTCATCATTTACTTTAATCGAAAATCAAATTAATATGGGTTGTCTCCTCTTCCTCAATACAAACCTAATGGACGCCATTTATTCTCCTTTCTGTTCTGCTTCTCTTTTTTTTCAAAAATAAATCAGATGTTCGATGCGTAGTTGAAAATATTTCTGAAGATAACAGATTGAGGTTCAGATCTTGACGGCCGCTTGCTTTTACTTAGATTTGTGTGTGGATGGAGAGAAAGGGATTACACTTCAAATTCTTTGGATCTATGTGTGGATCTTATCGTAGTGTTTTGGTAGTTGGACTTACTTGATCCATGTATGGACTTGTGAATTGAAGAGTTCGCACGAGACGCTACTTCAACAAGGAAAAAAACATGGCTGAAATCATTTAAATGACTATATTGGTAACCGGGAAGGCTATAGACTTGGATCTGAGCAGAGGCTTAAAGTTTCTTGGTGATTTAGTTCACTTGGAAGGTATTTATTTTCAAGACTGTTTTAGAACATAATTATTTTAGATTTGTTGTTTCCCTTCCTTTTCCAATTAAGAATTTTTTAAGCTACCTTTATGAAAGGAGTATGGTGATTTTTTTTACTTAGGTACTGTTTGTTTGGATCGCTTACTTCTGAATAAGCTTCTGAATGATGGTTCATTCAGCGTTAGGAAACTACAGATCTGTTTGTACTTCTCTTCCACTCAGCGAAACTAAATCATTTCAGCGATCTATTATTAAGCGAAAAAATATCGCTTAACTACTAATCTGGATCTGGATTACCTATGCATACCAATAGTACCAATGTTTTTCTGATATATAAACAGCTTTTGTATAGCCGACTTCAGCCGAGGGTAGCAAGCTGCTGGAGAAAACTTCATTCGGGGGCTGCAAGGTAGAAGAAGGTACATATTATTATAATATAATTTAATTCATGGTGAGTTGTTTATATTTTATCTGTAGATCCAATCCATGTCAGTTGCCTTTTGCTTTTTAGACGGATGCATTTATTATATCGGGAATTGCTATTTCAACCAGCAGCATACCCGGTGAATTACACTGAAAGTAGATATAAGGAGTGATCCCCTCCTATTTTTCCACATGCATTATAGCCTCTATCTCTTAATTCCCACCATTTGTCTTCATACCACGTCACCCGTGATTACTTACTCCCGGTCGTTCTAGCATGGTTGTATTATATCCGAGCCTTGCTAGAATACCCAGGTGATTTTTCACCTGAAATATGCCCCCTCGTTGAATTCGGGGGGTATATTTGTATTTTCTTATTTAATTAGTGGCAAATTCTCTCTCCCCTACTGTTGTTGACCAATATCCTTTGTCCACGTTTATCGCAATTCTGAACGAAATTATGTTTTCGAGCGTTCTAGCAATTTTGATTATATCCATCTATTGTATTTGCTTTTATATATACCGTTGCATGATTTTCTATTAGTATAATGTATTTTTGGGTCCATTCACCATTGAGCAGTTCTTTTGGTTTTCGAAGCTATTACGGCTTTTATTTTACTGCATATTGTTGTCTTTTTTTTTGCCTTGTCAAAAAGTTGACCATCATATTTTATTATACAATGACATAATTTTTTAAATGCTGAAACACTAATGTTTTCAAAGCATTATGGCTATAATTTTATTTGTCATGTTGGCTATTAAAATGCGCCAGAGTAACACGGCTAATTTACGTGATAAAATTATCGATCTCCTACTACTTCATTTTTATTTTAAATAATACTTATCAATAAACTAGCGAGTGTATGCATTTGTGGTTTTTTCCTTTTGGATATTTCATATGTGTGTATGGGAAACATTTTGCTTGACTGGAATATAAACAGGCTAGGGGTAATTTCGTCAATGGAGTACTCGTAATCAATTTTCTATTCAGCAAAAAATCAAACACTGTTTTTTTTATTCAACATTCAACATTCAGCATTCAGCATTCAGCAGTCCGCATTCAGCACTCAGTGTTCAACATTTAACATTTTCAATCAAACGAAGCCTTAATAATCATGATGATGATAATGTTGCCTTTTCCTGATGATAAAAAAGATGGTGCCTTTTATGCCTTTTAACTGATAAGAAGATGTTGCCTTTTATCAGTAAACCAAACTGTGTAGCATCCATCATTAACTAAGAACATCATCAGGAATCATTATCACCAATGCTATACATCTTCGTCAGATACTCCGCTTCTCATTGACTGCTAACAATCTACTACACAAACTCGGTTCCATTGTCAAAAAATATTACAATAGTCTTAACTACTAGTTTTAGCAACCTTCAATCAGCAAACACAACTGATCAGACTAGCTAAAACTTCACCACTACCGATTTATCCCCACAAGCTGTATCGATCACCAAATGACACCAATCTCACGCTAAACCAACTTCCCCTCATCTCCATAAGCTCCGACTAACTTCCCCATGATGATCCACTCCCATAGAATTTGTAAGGGTGCTGCCAAAAAATTCAATTTGTTGAGGCGAACATATTGGCATACCTCATTCGCCCTAGAATGGTAATAAAAAAAATTCCAGTATTATATCTGTTTACTGTGTTTATCGTAATACCGCAACCATTTAATAAAAAAATACTAGACTCAAAACAAAACAAGGGTTGATTTTTTCAACAATAGAGAACTAAAGGTGAGGATGATAGACTGCCTATACATGTATGAATTTGTTACTTGTTCTTATTTCTGTGTGCATACCCTTATATGCAACAAAACTATGTTATATATTTTTTGCTAATTGTATTTTTTTATTTTCCCTCAAGTGAATTTATAACTAAATCATACCATGGCCTTGTTAAAGAAGGTGGAGTTGCAGCGGATGGTTTTGGAAGGTTTTGTTGCAAGGAGGATTTGTGGTTCATCAAAAGAGTTTCTAATTATAACGATGGCGAAGTTAGTGATTGGACCAAATTGAATTTGGTGAGGCTTGATTTGTCGATCTTAGACGTCTTTGACTTGAGATTGGGGTTGATTTTTGGACTGTTAGTATTGTATGGTATTTTGAAATTATCGTATATGTATGTGTATATCATGTGTTGTTTTGCTATAACATTGTAAATGTAACTTTATCTTGCTTTTTGGAATGTATGTTGGAATTTTGTGAAAGTCATTTTATTTATATATTTATAATGAGATTTTAGTTGTTTTACAATATATTTATTTGTCATTAAATTTTTAATTATTTTTAAATGTGTGCTATGTATGAAAGATGAGGTTAACTTTATTTTCATATTTTAATTTATTTTGCGATTGTTAAAAATAGTTGTAAGAGATCAAATAACAACCGACATTTATAGTCGTAAGAAAACCTATTACTTGTATTTTCATATTTTAATTTATTTTGTGACTGTTAAAAATAGTTGTAAGAGATCAAATGACAACCGACATTTATAATCGTAAGAAAACCTATTTCAATTGTTATTACCTATTGCAAAAGGTTTTTATTGCAATAACAATTTGCAATTGGCCCAATCAGTTGTAAAATAACCTTTTGCAACAGGCATTAACGCTTGATGGCCGACGTTATGGCGTATATTTCGCGGTTGTATGTTGACGTTTATGGAGAAGTTTGGAAAGTATTCTACTAAAGAAGGCGATGGGATGTTTGTTTTGGGATACGACAGCTCCAATTGCGGACATGGATGCATTGGTGTGAATGTTGAAGGTTAAGTTAAAGTTGGGTAATGCAAGAATTGGGCTTTGTTTAACTATTTTTTTGAGGTGGTTGAATGCGGTTGTGGGTTCAGTGATCCAAACAAAAGCATTATTTTTAGAAGAGTGGTGAGTGGGTTAGCGATTGAAGCATAATGGTGGATGAATCATCGATAGTAGCCTGTTAAGCCCAAAAATCCATGAAGTTCGGTGGTGTTGGTTGGAATTGGCCAATCGATCATATCTTAAACTTTTTTTGGATCTACTTTGACTCCTTGTTTTGAAATCAAATGGCCGAAATATTTTGTTTCAGTTAAAGCAAAAGCACATTTGGATATGTTAATGAAAAATTTATGGTGGTCAAGGATTTGAAGAGTTGTTTTTAAGTGGGAGATATTAGAAGTAAGTGATGGGTTGTATACATGTTATCATCAAAAAATACCAATACGAAGTTATGGAGGTGGGACTGGAAAATGGTATTCATGGTTGCTTGAAAAGTGGAAGGGGCACTTGTTAATCCAAAGGGCATTGTAACATCCCAGAAATTTGGGTAGTTTGAAATGGAATTAATTTAAAGATTTAACTGTTAATAATCAATTTTATCTTGATACTGGGATTAAAAATCTTAAATCAAATATATTGTTTTGAGTTAAATTGGAATGATTGGTTGAGGATCAAATATTTATTGTTGAATATTTGGATTGAATTGGATTTGAAATCCGATTGAAAAATATAGATGGGTGAACTTAAAAATAAGCGTAGTTGACGTTAAACAAATTGAAAATTTTATTTGTTAAAATTATATGGAAAATTGGGTTAAATATGTGTGTATACTGGTGCATATAAATACTGAATTTAATTTGGAATTAAACGATGTTCTATGAACAAACGGGATAAAATCGATATATCGATAAATAATTTAAAATTGAACAACGTCTTGTATAAACGGAGTAAGATTACAAGTGAACTAATTTTATGGGATTCAGAACAAGAAGATGAGGGAATACATGTAACTTTTGTCACATTTGGAGAATTGTTGGCGGTATGAAATTAAAGAGTTCAACGATAATTCGCGGTATAATTTAACGCAGATATAACCTACCCATATATAAACTAAGCCAACCTATCTCTGACGTACACAGGGATCTTATAATCTATGTTGCAATATTGTTTTTATCTCCAACTTTTTCTTTATAAAAAACCACGCCACTCTTTTCCATTTCTTCAGAAAGGAAATCATTCCATTCATCCAGCGAAAACCCTTTTCACCAAAATCAAATTGTTTCCTTTCTAAAAGGTTGTAATAGCCGAAGCGCCAATTTCATTACTTCTTAAGGCGTAGCTGCCATACTCACCTGAAGCTCCATCGTCAAAGTCATCCAAAACTATCACTGATCGGGCCTTAGTTCTCAACTCCAGCTACTCGAAAAATATCTGTCTTTCTCTCGCAAGGCCAAAGACCGTTGTTTTTTTAGTCTCGGTTGGGTATTGCTGCCATTAGCTCATGCCAGCAACTCGAGCCACCTCGTTCCAAACTTCCAAGCCATTTCTCGCTTGTAACATCCCAGAATTTTAACTATGTTTGATTTGGATTTTTATTTATGTAATTTTAGATTTTATGAATATAAATTGATTTTATTAGGTTTAAATATGAATTTTAACTTTGTATAAGTATTTTGTTTTTATTATGATTTTTATAAGAAAACTTATTTTGAAATTTATTTTTTATAAGATTTATGTTTAAGTAATGATATTTTCTGATTTTGATAATATTGATTTGTAAAATATGAATTTGGTAAAGGATAATTTATTTTATGATTTTACAAGAATAATAATTGTTATTTTATTTATTTTGATAAGTTATATGATAAGTTTTACTTGAATTATAAATGAGAATGATTATTAATAAGTTTGGATTTGTTGATACTATTTGTCGTTCGATCGCATTTGTCAAACTATAACATGAATTAGTAGCGTTAGAATTAAGTGTTGCCTTTAGTTTTCATAGCATTTAAGGGAAATGCTACCAAAAGTTCACCTTCTCTTCTTAAGATAAGTGTTAAGACACATGTCTTTATGCATGCTCCCTTTCATGCATGTAATACACATGTCCTATGATGTGTCACTCTCTCCTTACTCCTCTTTTCCTATAAATACCACCCTTTCCTTCCACTTTTTCATTCATTCTCATTTCTTTTCTTTCTCTTCTTCTTAAAGCTTATGGCCATGGTTTCCATGGCATAAGTCCTCCTCCTTCCCACCACCAGCTTGCCAAAGTTCGTCATTTCTCCTCTTCCTCCTCTTATAATATAAAGAGAGATTAATGTATATTATATTATATATATTTTGTGAAGAAGACGCTGCGCCGAAATACTGTCCGACGATTCACTCAACTAGGCTCACCTACCGTGAAGATTTGGAAAGCTGTTAGGTGAGAACTTATAATTTAAAATTATTTATTTAAATTAGTTAATTATAATTAGCTGAGATAATTAAAATTTGTTGATGATGATTGTGTGATGGATGTTATTATGTGAATGGATGTGCATGTAGTTAGATAATACACTGAACAATGGTAAGCGTTATTGACCGTAACGCTTGTGCACCGTTAAACTGTTTGTTTGTGATGAATGAATTCGTATCCATTTGATCGTATAGTTCATTTGGATAGATATGATTGCATTGTATGATCACACGCACACAAACACACCGTGGTTGTGGAATATATGGGTGATCGATTTAGATTCTCCTTCATATATATGATTTTATTTAATTATTAAATAAGATTTAAAAATTTTGGTTTTGAATTTAATATCAACTTTTAAATATTGAATTAGGAGTTGGAAAATAATTTAAATTATCTATTGATTTTGTATAACGATCTTTATATCTATGCAAAACTGGTTTTGGAAGAAAAAAAATATTTTCAATTTAAATTCGAAATGAGATTTTTAATTTGAATATGGTTTTTATATAATAATGATATAATATACACCAGAACGTTCTAGGATGACAGAGAGGATAGTGTCTAGGCTTGGGTTTGGAAAATCAGTTTCCTGCTCTGCCTGGCTATCCCTAACTGATCCGACGGATGGGATGGTTAAATAAAAATCTAATTTGAAATTAATTGAATGGCGATTTAATTAGAAGAAAAAAGTTGTGTTTTAAATCCAAATAATTTGAAAAGTCAATTTAAATGATTTATATAAGTTTATAATGATTTTTAAGGTAATTTGAAGTATTTAAGAATAATGATTATTTTGGTCAAAATTAGAGCTTGTCGCATTATGGCAATATGTAAATGCTTATAACTTTTCCAATTTAAATCGGATTTCCACGAAACGAAAAACGTTTGATTCCTATTTACGAGAGCTTTCAAATGAGTGAAAGCAGATTTTAATTTCGGGTTATAGTTTTCAAGTTATGTTTGAAACCGTTTTGGAAAAGATCGATGTAAGAACAATTGTTGCCCATAACTATAAACAGCTATTTTTAAATTATTTAAAAATATGGAAAAAATTTGTAAAATCATTACAAATTATGAAAAGGTGTTTTCAATTGTAAAGTTTAAGTTTTGGCTAAGATAAACGATATTTTGATCAAAATAGTTAAGATAACTGTTTTGTAACACTTTTGTAACACTTTTGGAAAGCTATTGTAACGCTTTCTTCGAAAACATCTATTTTGAAGTTTTAACCCGTAAACGATGTTCCGAACTATAAGTAATGATTTGTGGAATGTTTTCAAAGGTTTAAGAGTATTAGAAATATTTATATGGAATTTAGATTTATACTAATACGGGTTTTTAATACTAAATAATTGGATATGGTTGGAGATAAATCTTCGGATGTTTGATATTAGTTCGGTAAATGAAAACTCTTATTATCTGAGGAATTTAAAAGGGTATTTCACCGTTATTCCACTTATAATATGAGTTGGATACGAAAATTAATATTGACGATAAGTTGATGGTATGTCTATCCAGATCTAATGTTAAAGAATTGAATAAACCTTTCAATTAAGATACGGGTTCTCACCTTGATTTAAATAAGCTAGATAGAAATAATCTTCGATATTTGGTATGAACCTCATGATGTAAATGTATACTATCTGGGGAATTTGAAAGATATTATTATATCGTTATTCTACTTATAGTATTCGTTGATTATGAGAATTTATATCGAATATAAGTGGATAAATTTCTGTGTAATTTATGATTCAAAAATCAATTTGACTTGGGTTTTGTCATGAATCGTATCTTCAATAATATCATTCTTGAAACCGATGAGATTGAATGGTGGAAATTCATGTCGTAATTGGGGATTTAACCAAATCTTTGATTCGAGGAAATTAAAGATAAGAAATTAAAGCGAAGGTATAATCTTTGATTTCAAAGAAGAATTTAAGATGATAACGAGATGTATGAAATTATAGAAATTCAAATCTTTAGTTGTAAATGAATTGATAACTATGTGGAAGGAGATTTGAATTGAAAAGCCCGTGTGAACCATAGCTACTGTTTAAAGTACGCTTATTACTTGGAAGGACCGGGATCGAGCATATGTTCGAAAACCATTCCAAGTAATAATACGACGTTATGAAGCAATTCAGGACTTGGTAAACGACGAATGAAGACTGGGAATATTTGAATTGTTTAGATTGATTGTTGATTAATGTCTAGGCTGGGTAGGCCACCCGATACGAGATGTGAGTTGCATGAGACCTGAACAAATTTAAGTATTTTCGGGTTGTTCCGTTCAGACCCAGAACGGTCTTGTATGGATGGTGTGTCTGACATTGAAATTGACTGCATAGCACTGATTTCCGTTAATGAATATCTGATTTGTGGTAATATATTATCCTCGTCTCTAAGTCATAGGAACTTAGAGGGTATGCATTGATTGAAATCAGTGATATGTCGTGAATTGTCAATGTGACATACCCAAGTTAGGTAACGAGCTAGTGATCATCAAAGAATGGCTTATCGAAGCATAACTTTGAGTATGACGTGACATCGACAAACCTCACACCCGGATGGATGAGAAACTGGCGGTTAGGTTTTATACTTATATATGAATTGATGATGACCGCTGCAGCAGTGGGTAAAACCACTTATGAACTGGAATAGGGTATGTTCGGGGGGCCGCGTCTGGTCGAAAACCGTTGATCTGCCTCGCGACTTGTATTGGTGTCCGCGTCTAGATGAAAAACCCGTGATTACATTTCGCTTGAGTTCCGATTGACCTTTCGTGCCAGGAATCATCAAGTTGGAAATCCAAATCCCCAATACGAGCCAGACGATTTTTATTGTATATATATATGGCGACATATATTATGGGGTATCATGCCGTCTAGGATTAATACATTTAATTGCAAAATTGATTTCCACACTATATGATAATATTATAAGAGGATTTTCCCGTATTAAAGCATGTTTGGTTATCATAAGATAAAACTCGCCCATCTGGTGTGCGCTTGCATTGTGTGATGTGGGACGAGCTTATGATAGCTTCATTTTCCAAAAGTCATCGCGAATTTACATGCACGGGTGTTCACTTGGAGTAAACCCGTTCCGCGTTAGCGGCGTGGTCCGGTGAAATTCCCAACTTTAAAATGAACCTAATGATAACTGTTTTGAGTTCTCACACCAGTCCCACGACTGACCTGGAGTTTATTGTTCCCTCACCTAAACTCTGGGTGCCCATAATTTTTTCATGGGCAGCTAGTAGTTTAGTTTGCAGTTATAGATCGTAGGAGCAGGATTCAGAGTGCTTTTAGAGTTGGAGTTCATGCAAGAGATGGGAGCTTCTGCTATATCATATGATTTTCTTCCGCTGAGAGTATATTTTCTTTTCTTCCGCAATATGTGTTGTAACTCTGATATTTTATGTAACTCTGATGTAACATTGTATTTCGCAATGAAAAATTCTGTTATTTTGTTCAATATATGTATGCACCCATAACAATTCGTCTTTTTGAACGATTTGAGTCGGTTTAATTACCGGCAAGAATTGGGCTAAAAGGCGGGTCGTTACAAGTTGGTATCAGAGCTTTGGTTATACAAAGCTATCGGGTACAACATATTTTGAACAAAGGATAGGACTCATCAGAGCTATAGTATCTCATTAGAGATAGGGTTAGAAATACCCTAGAATGAGATTTCGGAATATTATGATGAGAGAGCGTATTTTTGAAATCTATATAAGGTATTTTTGTACAAGTAAATCATTTTGAAAATAATAATTATTTGAAATAAAATATTTTGAAGAAGATTTGAAAATAAGATTTTTAAAGGAAATACTTTCAAAATAAAAAGGGCTCTTTGTGATAAAACTTCGAAAATCCAGCGTCGATCTGTTCGGAGTTATCGAGAAATAAGCGATTAATGAATTGGCTTTAATAAGCGTATTGAAAAAGAAACGTCGAGCTTGGAATGAGAATTTAAAAATATTTTTCAGCCTATATATAAAGGATTGAGATAAGAAGATCGTTAATTCAAAGCTATAGATTTGAAAGATAATCAGCGTGTAATAAAAACGGTTGCGAGTATTTATTTGACGTCAAGGTTGGACGATCTAGTATGTAAGGATTTTGCATATACGCCTAGTTAAACGTATATATGAAATCCAATATATACTAGATGGATATAGAATCACATTCTAGTCGCTTGGGGATAATTCTAGTGATTGATCGATCATCATCAGTCTTATTTTTGGGTTTCGAAAGTGGGATGACTATATGTTTCTGATCGAGACGTCAAGAAGTACTTAAAGCTGTATAGATAAACAATCGAAAGTGTTTTGCGACGTCCTCACAATTGTGAAATTGATTTTACAAATGACTTTCGAAGTATTGAATGTATTATGTTATGAAATGGGATATGCGAAAAAATGAATTTAACATAAGGTAGTTAAGTTAAATGCCTACTTAACTGATAATTAGAAGCGTGAATCAGACTATTTTGTCAAAACCGCAAGGATATATTTTAGAAGCTAATCTCACTTGAAGAACTGAAAAGTGAAAATTTGAAAATGCATGTAAGCGAGCTCGGTTCACCCCATATTTCGATTTTGACGATACAATTCAATAAAATTATGGTAAATGTCTTATGTGGGGAGAAGACCGATTTTCCTACCTGAAGCTATACGAATTTTGAGCAACAAGTTTAATATGATAAAATGGGTTATGTATTGAACAAATCGATTGAGTTTTATATTTTCCCTTGTTAAGAGAAACCGGCATGAACGAGTAGGTCAAACGAAAATTTCTCAACAAGTATTCTCTTGAAGCACAAAGGAAGAAAATGAAGTTGTTAAAGTAAGATTTATTCAAGAGGAAAATTATGAAAATTTAACGAGTATCCCATGATTAAACTGTTAGAATATGTATCCTTGTTTGCATGTGAGTTCTCATCTAGGGCTAGACTGTCCATTTAAATTCCAACCATCTGCTATTGAGTAGTGTCATTCGTACCTTTGTATCATGTGCATTTGGCCAAGTATTTGATTCGAACCGTTGCACCTATTGATGCTCAGTAGATGTTGAATTTCTATTCCAAACTCATGAAACTTGATTTTGTCTATGTATACCTTTCATGAACAAATTAGCATGGAACTTCTATGCATCTTTATTTGACTTGAGCACATGGAATTTTGACTTGATCTATGTATGCCTCTTTGTGCCGTGTGAAACTGTGTCGATAGCTTTAATTTGTCCAAGATATTTTGTAACAAAACCTCAATAAATGAGCTTTCTTTGAAATATAGAATCCAACTTATGGAAGAAAAATTTGGATTTTTAAATATTAATTTTGAGGATTTGGTTCCGGAAATTTTGAAGTCTATGTTTTGGGATGTTTTACCAATACTAGTTTGAATATACGCATAATCAGAGTGCGCAGAGGAAGCGTGATGGTATTTTTTTAAATAAAACTGTTTTAAGAGATTGTACAGCTAGTTAAGTAAGAAAATGTTTCTAAACAAGACATGATATTTTAACAAGAATGAAAAAAAGAGATTTTATGTATTTTGAATTTTAAAGTGGATTTAGAAAAAGTGTTATTCGATTAGGTGAATATGACAACAAATTTTTTAATATTAAATGAGTTTAAAAATTAACTTATAATTGGGTTAATTTGGAAACGATTGAAATCAAAATTTGAAATAGAATTAGTATTTCGAAAATATAATTCTATCTCTTCCCTTGTCGCTGGGTTGCTCGACCCATTGTCATATTTTGAATATCACCCCGAATTGTCATTATTCAACTTTATTTCGGAATTCTTCCTTTTCCCTGCTCAGATAAAGCCTTGGACAAGTGAACTAATTTAGATTTGAAACCAGTATTTTGAATTATCTCTAAAATTGAACTTGATTTGTGTTGAGAGCAATAGAATTTCTAATACTGAATTTAGCCAAGATGTTATATTGCAAGATAATTGAACGATTAGGGAAAATTTTATTTGAGAACTTGGATTTAAATTTCTAATTTGAGCATTTAGTCTTATAATTGATAAGAAAACCATGGGTTCCATAAGAGTAAGTTAGAAAGATAATTTTCTTAGGGTCATAGACCTCTAAGTACTAGATAATATCTATCCCAGTTCTCCTTAATGGTAGGATAGCAGCTCTGAGTCTAACTCAGAGGATGCGATTTTTAAACAAGACCCGTGACGACCCTAGTAATCACGAGATCATAGAAGTATCATTAGACTCTACCTTTAGTGAGAATCAGACAGAGTACCCTGAGAATGATGTGAGCCTTGGTTCTGACCATTACATTTCTGGTATGTTGAGAGAGAAATTGGAATTTAAAATTTGTGAAGGAGTATAAATTTACTCGACTTCCTTTTCGAGGACGAAAAGTTTCTAAGGGGGGGTGAATGTAACATCCCAGAATTTTAACTATGTTTGATTTGGATTTTTATTTATGTAATTTTAGATTTTATGAATATAAATTGATTTTATTAGGTTTAAATATGAATTTTAACTTTGTATAAGTATTTTGTTTTTATTATGATTTTTATAAGAAAACTTATTTTGAAATTTTTTTTATGAGATTTATGTTTAAGTAATGATATTTTCTGATTTTGATAATATTGATTTGTAAAATATGAATTTTGTAAAGGATAATTTATTTTATGATTTTACAAGAATAATAATTGTTATTTTATTTATTTTGATAAGTTATATGATAAGTTTTACTTGAATTATAAATGAGAATGATTATTAATAAGTTTGGATTTGTTGATACTATTTGTCGTTCGATCGCATTTGTCAAACTATAACATGAATTAGTAGCGTTAGAATTAAGTGTTGCCTTTAGTTTTCATAGCATTTAAGGGAAATGCTACCAAAAGTTCACCTTCTCTTCTTAAGACAAGTGTTAAGACACATGTCTTTATGCATGCTCCCTTTCATGCATGTAATACACATGTCCTATGATGTGTCACTCTCTCCTTACTCCTCTTTTCCTATAAATACCACCCTTTCCTTCCACTTTTTCATTCATTCTCATTTCTTTTCTTTCTCTTCTTCTTAAAGCTTATGGCCATGGTTTCCATGGCATAAGTCTTCCTCCTTCCCGCCACCAGCTTGCCAAAGTTCGTCATTTCTCCTCTTCCTCCTCTTATAATATAAAGAGAGATTAATGTATATTATATTATATATATTTTGTGAAGAAGACGCTGCGCCGAAATACTGTCCGACGATTCACTCAACTAGGCTCACCTACCGTGAAGATTTGGAAAGCTGTTAGGTGAGAACTTATAATTTAAAATTATTTGTTTAAATTAGTTAATTATAATTAGCTGAGATAATTAAAATTTGTTGATGATGCTTGTGTGATGGATGTTATTATGTGTATGGATGTGCATGTAGTTAGATAATACACTGAACACTGGTAAGCGTTATTGACCGTAACGCTTGTGCACCGTTAAACTGTTTGTTTGTGATGAATGAATTCATATCCATTTGATCGTATAGTTCATTTGGATAGATATGATTGCATTGTATGATCACACACACACAAACACAACGTGGTTGTGGAATATATGGGTGATCGATTTAGATTCTCCTTCATATATATGATTTTATTTAATTATTAAATAAGATTTAAAAATTTTGGTTTTGAATTTAATATCAACTTTTAAATATTGAATTAGGAGTTGGAAAATAATTTAAATTATGTATTGATTTTGTATAACGATCTTTATATCTATGCAAAACTGGTTTTGGAAGAAAAAAAATATTTTCAATTTAAATTCGAAATGAGATTTTTAATTTGAATATGGTTTTTATATAATAATGATATAATATACACCAGAACGTTCTAGGATGACAGAGAGGATAGTGTCTAGGCTTGGGTTTGGAAAATCAGTTTCCTGCTCTCCCTGGCTATCCCTAACTGATCCGACGGATGGGATGGTTAAATAAAAATCTAATTTGAAATTAATTGAATGGTGATTTAATTAGAAGAAAAAAGTTATGTTTTAAATCCAAATAATTTGAAAAGTCAATTTAAATGATTTATATAAGTTTATAATGATTTTTAAGGTAACTTGAAGTATTTAAGAATAATGATTATTTTGGTCAAAATTAGAGCTTGTCGCATTATGGCAATATGTAAATGCTTATAACTTTTCCAATTTAAATCGGATTTCCACGAAACGAAAAACGTTTGATTCCTATTTACGAGAGCTTTCAAATGAGTGAAAGCAGATTTTAATTTCGGGTTATAGTTTTCAAGTTATGTTTGAAACCGTTTTGGAAAAGATCGATGTAAGAACAATTGTTGCCCATAACTATAAACAGCTATTTTTAAATTATTTAAAAATATGGAAAAAATTTGTAAAATCATTACAAATTATGAAAAGGTGTTTTCAATTGTAAAGTTTAAGTTTTGGCTAAGATAAACGATATTTTGATCAAAATAGTTAAGATAACTGTTTTGTAACACTTTTGTAACACTTTTGGAACGCTATTGTAACGCTTTCTTCGAAAACATCTATTTTGAAGTTTTAACCCGTAAACGATGTTCCGAACTATAAGTAATGATTTGTGGAATGTTTTCAAAGGTTTAAGAGTATTAGAAATATTTATATGGAATTTAGATTTATACTAATACGGGTTTTTAATACTAAATAATTGGATATGGTTGGAGATAAATCTTCGGATGTTTGATATTAGTTCGGTAAATGAAAACTCTTATTATCTGAGGAATTTAAAAGGGTATTTCACCGTTATTCCACTTATAATATGAGTTGGATGCGAAAATTAATATTGAAGATAAGTTGATGGTATCTCTATCCAGATCTAATGTTAAAGAATTGAATAAACCTTTCAATTAAGATACGGGTTCTCACCTTGATTTAAATAAGCTAGATAGAAATAATCTTCGATATTTGGTATGAACCTCATGATGTAAATGTATACTATCTGGGGAATTTGAAAGATATTATTATATCGTTATTCTACTTATAGTATTCGTTGATTATGAGAATTTATATCGAATATAAGTGGATAAATTTCTGTGTAATTTATGATTCAAAAATCAATTTGACTTGGGTTTTGTCATGAATCGTATCTTCAATAATATCATTCTTGAAACCGATGAGATTGAATGGTGGAAATTCATGTCGTAATTGGGGATTTAACCAAATCTTTGATTCGAGGAAATTAAAGATAAGAAATTAAAGCGAAGGTATAATCTTTGATTTCAAAGAAGAATTTAAGATGATAACGAGATGTATGAAATTATAGAAATTCAAATCTTTAGTTGTAAATGAATTGATAACTATGTGGAAGGAGATTTGAATTGAAAAGCCCGTGTGAACCATAGCTACTGTTTAAAGTACGCTTATTACTTGGAAGGACCAGGATCGAGCATATGTTCGAAAACCATTCCAAGTAATAATACGACGTTATGAAGCAATTCAGGACTTGGTAAACGACGAATGAAGACTGGGAATATTTGAATTGTTTAGATTGATTGTTGATTAATGTCTCGGTTGGGTAGGCCACCCGATACGAGATGTGAGTTGCATGAGACCTGAACAAATTTAAGTATTTTCGGGTTATTCCGTTCAGACCCAGAACGGTCTTGTATGGATGGTGTGTCTGACATTGAAATTGACTGCATAGCACTGATTTCCGTTAATGAATATCTGATTTGTGGTAATATATTATCCTCGTCTCTAAGTCATAGGAACTTAGAGGGTATGCATTGATCGAAATCAGTGATATGTCGTGAATTGTCAATGTGACATACCCAAGTTAGGTAACGAGCTAGTGATGATCAAAGAATGGCTTATCAAAGCATAGCTTTGAGTATGACGTGACATCGACAAACCTCACACCCGGATTGATGAGAAACTGGCGGTTAGGTTTTATACTTATATATGAATTGATGATGACCGCTGCAGCAGTGGGTAAAACCACTTATGAACTGGAATAGGGTATGTTCGGGGGGCCGCGTCTGGTCGAAAACCGTTGATCTGCCTCGCGACTTGTATTGGTGTCCGCGTCTAGATGAAAAACCCGTGATTACATTTCGCTTGAGTTCCGATTGACCTTTCGTGCCAGGAATCATCAAGTTGGAAATCCAAATCCCCAATACGAGCCAGACGATTTTTATTGTATATATATATATATGGCGACATATATTATGGGGTATCATGCCGTCTAGGATTAATACATTTAATTGCGAAATTGATTTCCACACTATATGATAATATTATAAGAGGATTTTCCCGTATTAAAGCATGTTTGGTTATCATAAGATAAAACTCGCCCATCTGGTGTGCGCTTGCATTGTGTGATGTGGGACGAGCTTATGATAGCTTCATTTTCCAAAAGTCATCGCGAATTTACATGCACGGGTGTTCACTTGGAGTAAACCCGTTCCGCGTTAGCGGCGTGGTCCGGTGAAATTCCAAACTTTAAAATGAACCTAATGATAACTGTTTTGAGTTCTCACACCAGTCCCACGACTGACCTGGAGTTTATTGTTCCCTCACCTAAACTCTGGGTGCCCATAATTTTTTCACGGGCAGCTAGTAGTTTAGTTTGCAGTTATAGATCGTAGGAGCAGGATTCAGAGTGCTTTTAGAGTTGGAGTTCATGCAAGAGATGGGAGCTTCTGCTATATCATATGATTTTCTTCCGCTGAGAGTATATTTTCTTTTCTTCCGCAATATGTGTTGTAACTCTGATATTTTATGTAACTCTGATGTAACATTGTATTTCGCAATGAAAAATTCTGTTATTTTGTTCAATATATGTATGCACCCATAACAATTCGTCTTTTTGAACGATTTGAGTCGGTTTAATTACCGGCAAGAATTGGGCTAAAAGGCGGGTCGTTACATCGCTCTTCGTTACTTTATAGGTGAGTTGTCTCACTCACAATTGATCTTGTTTTCAGGCAAATTGATTTCAATTAAATTGAATATGATAGCGAGTTATTAGCTCGCGATTAATTCAAATTTCAAGTATTTCAACTACAATACGAGCAGAAATCATTTAGTTGATATTTGACTTGTTGTCGATTGCCTTTGTATGTTGAGTCTCAATTATTAAAATTAATGGTAATTTTACCCCCTGATACTTCGCTATGTATGTATACGCATACCGCTGTGTATGGGTATATATGCATATGTTGAGCATTCGAATTGAACACTGAACTTGGCTATTTTCATGTACTTGGTTGTTAGTATAATCCTTGTGTCGATATATTATTACATGGGCAGTTCCCTTATACTTATATATCATCCCGACACAATTGTTTAATCAGGTTTCGTAATAATGAAGTAGTAAGAAAAACCCAAATGTATGATTTTTTTCGTTGAACTCGTTATCCAGTTCAGGTAAATCCTGAACAGGAAATGCTACGCTCGTTAACATGACTGGATCTATCCTTTGAGTAAACTGTGGCATAAAGTTTGGATTTGGTGATTTTGAATTTATTTCTAATAGGCTCATTGACATGCATCTGCGTGAATAATATTGGCCGACTTATATAGAAATGATTGGAAGGTAAAGTAAATATTAATATGTATTATACTAAATGAAATATGCAAGAGATAATTGTTACTTTTTGATGTTTGTTAATTATTCTGACTGATGAAAGAATGATTTAAGTTAAAGCAGGCATTGAAAGAGGTTTGACATTAATATGTATTATACAACATAGTACATCACTTGACCTATACCTTTGATATTTTTGGGTTGTATTAAACCACAGTTTTGCACAGGGATTGGAGACACACACATATTAACACGTTTGACTTGCATATATATATATATATATATATATATATAAAGTAAGATATGTTCTCCTTTAGGAATTTTGTTTGAGCTGAAACCAAATAATATACAAGAATTGGCACATGACTTTATCACTTCACAATGCCACGAGAAGCCTTGCTTGTACACCTATTACATGATGTAGTTGATATTTCCATGGCTTGATTTATCAATAAAATGTTTATAGACTTAAACGTCTGGAGTTTGGCACTTGTCTTAGAACGTATGATGTTTCGGCCATGTTGATTGCTTAGTGCCTGCCTTTACATGCCCAAACGGTTTATGTCATGTACCCATTTAAAATGATAACTTCATTGGGCTTTGCTTAAGTATTGCATGCACGTACAAAACACTTATGCGTCGCTACACGAAAACAGGGGATGCCCAACAAGTATAGGTGTTACAAATAATTTCTGTAACACTTTTAATTGTCACCAACGGCTTGTGAGGAATTTCCTGTAACACTTATAAGTGTTACAAACATATTCATTGCTAACACTTATAAGTGTTACAAACATATTCATTGCTAACACTTATAAGTGTTGGAACCAGAAGATATCGTAACACTTATAAGAGTTACAGACATATTCATTGCTAACACTTATAAATGTTGGAACCATAAGATATGGTAACACTTATAAGAGTTACAAACATATTCATTGCTAACACTTACAAATGTTGGAACCAGATGATATGGTAACACTTATAAATGTTAATATCATAATCCTGCTAATACTTATATGTGTTACTAAGCAAAACTAAATTTTTGCCTATTCTATTCACAATGTGTATTAAAATTCTCAAAACAAATGAATATAACATATATTTATTGTAATGTCCCGTGTTTTTACGGTATGATAATTAATTTATTTAATTATTTAAATAGTGATTTAGGGATTTAAATGGTTGTTTAACAAAATAATATTGAATATTTAATTAATATAAATAATAGAATAATATATTTATTTCCGAAATAATTGGAAAAAACAGAATTCACAATATTGTGTGAATTGGATTATTTATAAGAGATTTAATTCAGTTTAGAATTGAATTATAATAACGAATACATTTAAATAACGACGGTTGAACATATAATTATATTATAATTTAAATCGAGCTCGAAATGGCGTAGTAGTTCGTAATATGGAGTTTTGAACTTCGGTTGAATATACAAAATCCGTTTTAAGTCGGATTTCTGTGAAACAAGAAACGTTCGGAGCTGGCGAAGTATATTTTTCTAATGGAAGAGAAAAATCGAGATTTCGTTGTGTAGATTTTGATTTATGTCCAAATCAAATTTTAAAATAATTGCTATGGAATTCCTTTATAATTTATAATGATTTATTTGTATTATAAATGGATTTTCAATATAAATTGAATACTGATTTAATCGGGATTTGAAATGTCGAGTAATAGATTTAGATAGGAATATTTTGGAGCTGTATTATATTCTGTGTGAATATATATGGAAATAATAAATTATTATTATTTTATTTAATTATTTTTAAATATATTTATATTTAAATGGATTTATTTAGGAGTTTAAAAATAGCCAGTTTTGCAAACGAGCTCCGCTTTTGACGAAACAAATTTTGTTGGACTCGGAATATTAAATTATTGCTAGATTTCAATTTCCGTGAATTTTGGAGTCAGTATGTGGCCGTATGGATTTTTAATATGAAAAACAGTCAATATTTTGAATTTAAAAATACGTTGTGTGAACTGACGGACTCGGAATTCGACGAAACAAGTTTCGTTGGGTCCGTAATGTCGAACTGTAGCTGCATGCCAATTTTCATGATTTTTGGATGTTGTATGTGATCACAGGGATTTTTAAACAGCATATATAGACAACGATTCAATAAAATGGAATAGAATCATCAATATAAAAATATTATAATTTGCCTATATATATTCTTTAATTTTTCTAAACCTAACAATTTCTACTTCTTTGGTCAACTCTTCCTCCATTCTCAGTTTCTTCAGACAGTAAAAATTCGATACTTTGAAAATAAATAAACAATCCACAGAAAAATCCTAAAATGTTGAAACAAGATTTTTTTAGCTCGTAGAAGCAAGAGCTTTCCACTGATGTCTTCAGTTTTGTGTGCGATAAGTGTTTGGAGTCTCGACATTTTTCCAGCATTCTATTTTTGAGTCTAGGGCTCGAAATTTCTTGATGAACAAGCTTCGATTCTCGTTTTAGTTGTTAGTTTTGGGATCCTGGAAAGAAATGGCACGTGCGTGCATCATTTTTGTGAGGTGCGATGGGATTTTGTTCGATGGCCTGTTGTAAGGGCTAGTTGAAGCGAGCAGGTCGCATTTTAGAAGAAGGGTGCGAGTTCCATTTTATTGGTATGAGGTCGAAGATATTCTGAAGAGAGAAACAATGGTAATTTTATTTTGTAGTTCCGTGGAGAATTGATCACGAATGGATCGAAGGAGGAAAGGGAAATGGAGCTGTAAACTTGCATTCATAATTTACAGAGAGGAGGGAGAAGACTATAGTTGCGGGTGTGGTGTATTGGGCCGGCGTATATTGGTAAAACCCATCATTGGGATTAAATAGAAACCATTTTAATTCAATTATGTATTCAAAATTTGTTACTGAGATATATCGTTCATACGTTATCAGTTTTACGAACGGTCAGATGCGTTGGGATTGTATGGACGACGGTTACACAATGAAACTGACTGGGAGTGAATTAGAGCTCGTTACAATTTATAGTGAAATAAATTGTCTGTCTGAATCAACCGAGAATTATCATTATTTAATAATGATCTTCCAATGTGAGTAAATCTTACTAACTCTGTACAGTTTATATTTTTATAAATATATTCTAGTACTGATAAATGATGATTGCTTGTTGTGTGTTGATTGTTTGGTTGAGTTGCTGATTTATTGGTTGAAATTGTAGATAACGATATATATATAAATCATTAATCAAATATTGATTCTATTTATCAGAATATTTCATATTGAAATGAAATTGATGTTATTTTTAATGTGTAACATCTGTGATGCAGGGAAACAGGTTGGAGGGATCCAACTGGATTCCTCAATATTTATAATACTATTTGTTTTCATATATTGTGATATATAATCCATGATTGATTATGATGACACTGGTTATGTTGTTTGGTATTTTAAATAGCATATGAAATACTGGAATGTAAAAAGGAAATTTTCAAAGTGAATATTGAAAAAGAAATATTTATATATGGTATAAATAGAATTATATAAAAGGATTTATATAAAATGAATAGAATTATATAAAAGGATTTATATAAAATGAATAGAATTATATAAAAGGATTTATATAAAATAAATAGAATTATATAAAAGGATTTATATATAATAAATAAAGTGGAAATTAGTGGAAATGAATTACTTGTTCGTCGCTATTATTTCGTAGGATACGGGTTTGAAATAAATTTTTTCCAAGACAAAAAATCTAAGCGCTTTGCTTCGTCTTCTAAAACAATCAATTTCTGAAATCAGGTTCTTGCGACAATTACGTGAAAATTAAGCCGTAGTTTCTTGTGCAATGAAAGCGATCGTTTTATTTTTGGCAAAAAATTAGGTGTTATTATATTCAGAAATCAAATTCGACTTTAATTGTGGAAATCGTGAAGCGATTTTGTTTATCTACATAAGCTAATTGATTTTCTCTACTGGAGTTCTATAACTAATGTTAATTTACTTATTTTATTACAAAATACAATTTCTAAATCATTTTTTAAAAAGACAATTGTAGCAGATAAAAAAGGTTAATATATTCACAAAACAGTTATACTGTTTTATCATGAAATTAATTTTAGATCGATTATGTATCAACATCTTATTACAAATACATGGAAATGAACGTTCGAATATCATTGAACTAGATGCCGTATAGTGCACTTGGAAACATGGAAACATTACGAATCACTATACTTAACCACAAGATGTAATCTGAAATATTAAAAATTAACTATGAAATTTATTTGATGATTGCCTTGCTTTAACTGATTTAATCTTTTATACAAATTGTATTTAAAAAAACAAAAGATAAATGGTTATGTGATCTTCAATGGCAAATAACAGGAGTGAAAAAGATAACTGGTAAGTATTAAAAAAATTGTTGTATAATTTTGTATTTTATTTGATATCATAACAGGACTGAAAAAGATAACTGGTTATATCTTTATGTATTGTCTTGTAAAAAGGTTAAAATTGTATAGTTATTTACTTATTTAAGTTTTAAATTGAAGGTCTGATATATCTGTAATGGTTGTATGGTTTAAATTGAAGCTAAATAATCATTTATATTGTTTTATGTAAAATGATTATTGGATTATTTTGTTTTTTCGACAACGAAGGTTTGGAAAGATATTTGTATTTATATTTTCTTGTAAAGGAAATTTTTTAAGTTTGTTGTATGTATCAAATGTAATAGGTGATGTTGTCTGAGTATGTATGTTTTATAAGGTAAATTTGTTTCATTACAGTAGAAATTAATTGCATAATTATTTTGTTGTTAAATTATTATATTATGTGGTATAATGTCAAAAAGATAAAACATTTTATCTTTATTAATAATTTTTGGCTAATACATTAGTGAAATAATTATTGATATGATTAAAAATGTTATATGAATTAATCATACACAATAACAAAATCCAGCAATTAATCATATTCATCAACATAATCATAATAGATTAACAGATATACAAATAATATAGTTTATCTTTTTAGTTTATGTTTTGCTAATAACAGTAGTGAAATAATTATGCATATGATTACAAATCTGATATGAATAAATCATACAAACTAACAAAATCCATCAATTAATCATATTCAGCAACATAACCATAACCGATATATAGATATTATACAATATGTTTGAAAAAGATATATGGTTTTACATTTTTAGCAAAACACAGTTTAATCATTATTTTTGCTGTTACATACTATTTTTTCATCATTTTAGTGAGAAGAACATGTAACAGAAAAAAATATTTATACATGTTGTTGGCTTTGTACATGTTCTTATTATCAAGAATACAAACAAATTTACCACAATCATTACTTTCACTATGTACTTGATATTTTTTTATTGAAGCATTGCTTCTACACTGTTTTGCCTTCTTGTTTCACTATATCATAACAGGTGGACAATACATTCCATGGTAATTGTCGCACAGGAGATTGATAGCCTCTACAATCAGGATCGTAGCATTTCTGATAGTAGCCACCTCTTTGGAAATCAACAATGTACATAACATGATTACTTTTATATTCTCCTCCAATTCGTTCACAATATCGACTTTTGGACATGCTATAAATTATATAGCCATGTTTAGAAAACCAGTACCACTTTCTGATTGTACCCAAAACATTTCCATGAGATGCCAATGATGAAATTTTTTCATCCAAATCTGGGAAGGGAGATTTTCCTGAATTAAAGGACTTAGGTATACTGTAAGAGTAATCTTTTACTGTCTTTTCACTTTGTATGTACCGGTTGTTATCATTCTCCTCATTTTTAAACTGGATATTTTTGTAAGATGTCAAATCCATTTCACAATGTAATAGCTTATCTAAATTATCTTCTACGTTGAAAATAAGTGATTTTGTAAACACTTCTTCGTTAGTAAGATTTTTACATCCAAAGCGTCCGCTGGCAGCAGTATAGATTTTTTTCCCTGCTTTTGTTCAGAATAGAAGACCAAAAAATGATTACGGGTATAAACTCCAGTATCAATGAATATACTCCCTGTAATTTCTGATGAGCTTAACTCTTTGTTGATGTAAAGTTTTTCAAAGGGTGAATTAGTTAATCTTGATTTTTTAATAAATGAGCATATCTTAGAGATAAATCCTCCAACATGCAAGTTGTCTTTGAATGCAATATTTGGGGTATGAATTATCAAATGCCGAGAGAACTTGTCTTCATTAGATGAATCAAGTTCTATAACCCAATCTTCATTTCCCTTTATTTTGTATATGTCATTCAGAGTTCTGAATGTGATGGAAATAAAAAGATTTACCATTTCATCTCCATTTTGTATATTGTTAATTTTTTTGTTGAACTCCAGATCATAGTACAAGTGGCAAGACAGTCCAACTTGAATAATCTCGTAATGGTGACGTAGATTAGGATTCATCCCCTTGTACCTTTTCCAAAACTGATCATATGTAGAAACTAGGAACCTTCTTTGTCTAGTTAAATGATCTTGGTGGCAAAAAATGCTAGTGTTTGCATGTGTTTGGACAAATATTAAAGTTTCTTCTTGTCTAGAAAAAGTTTCCTATATTGCGTTTGTTTGCTGTAAAAAAAATGGAATTAGAAAACATATTACAAATGAAGTGTAAATAATAAACAAAAGATAAAAGGATTTATCTTTTTAAACAGAGTAGTAAAAAAATGCATTGAATGACAAAAAGTAAAAATCATAATGTGCATAAGCATTGTAAGATTTACTGTCTAAAAAGTTAAGCAATACAAATTATTGAAATATTGGTATAATTCCTTACAATATAATCACCAATTGTTATATCTAATTGTAAGGATCACTTATTACAAATTCTGAAATTTTGTGTTGGTTCAAACGTTTTTAAGAGCTGGACCAGAGCTGCAAAAAATTTCTATTGTCCAACAATATGGTTCATCATTGAGAATATCTGCAGCTATATTTTCTCTGAATGAAGTAGCTTCTTCAGCAGTAATATTTGATGTACTCTACAATCCATGTGCAATTTTTTGCATGAACATCATCACATAAATGCCGCAATTGTACCAACAATTATGAAATTTAGTACTTTGTATCTAAAGTTATATCATATTATCTTTTTTTATTATAATAATGAATTGTAATATGTTTCTTCTATATCTTAATGTGTATGATGAAAATATACATTAGATTTTTTCCTACTTGTATAATTACCCATTGATTTGTTGAGCACATTCAACATTTACAAATTGTGTCTTCTTTTTAATAATTGTTTTGTGACCTTCATGTTTTAACTCGTCATTTAGGTTATTCACTGTTGTTTTCTGCAAAAGAAAAAAAAAGTGTTTGTTAGAATAAATATGAACAAACATATTAAATACAATTTTTGAGAATATTTATTTACCACATTAATGACAAATTTGGTACGTCCACTTCTGCGGGATTTAGATCTTGTGGTTAAGTATAGTGAGTCGTAGTGTTTCCAAGTGCACTCTATGACATGTAGTTCAAGGAGGCTCCAATTATCATTTCCATGTATTGGGAATAAGACGTTGATACATAATGGATCTAAAAGTATTTTTTTGATAAAAGGGTTGAACTTTTTTGTTAATATATTTTCCCAGTTTCCATTTGCTGCACTTATCTGTTAAAAAAATGGATTAGAAATTGTATATTGTATTAAAATAAGTTAATTTGAGAATATAATTCACTTACTGTCATTGTTGTGTTAATGTACGCAATATTATTGCTTTGATCTAGTTGCTTTGCTTTTCGAAGCCAAAACCAATCAATGATCTGCATTTTTAAAAGAATATGAGTAAAGTAATCAATTAAGACTAAAGATAAGTTTTGATTTTTTATACTTACTTGGCCAAAAGTATTCTGTTCGAATAGGAGATCTTCTATCATGTCTTTTGTCATGGTGATGTTGTTTTCATCATCACGACTAATTGCTTCGTCGCTGAAAAATAAGATATTTTTATTTATTAAATCTTTTGTTAATACAGAAATAATATGTAAATATGTTTTTTGTATGTAAATATTTTTACTAAAATAGCAATTATTTTTGAAAACTTATTCTGTTATCTTCAAATAACTAAGTGATATATGAAAAGATAAATGCATTTATATTTTATAAAATTTAATGGTGAAAATAATTATTATGAAATATTACTTTTGAAAATAACATATCATATATTTCAGAAATCCATATAACGAAATAATAAATCAAAAAAAGATTTAGTTGCATAATTTTAAATAAAAAGATAAAGTTGAATATCTTTTTAATCTTGTAAACCATAGCATATAAAAAACCAAAACTTTCCTAATTTCAATCACTTTTGAACATTAATCACAGCAATAAAGCCAACTAAGACAGATGTTGTGTAATTAATTAATTACTAATTGGTGTTTAGTAAACGAAGAGTTGCTATTGATATTTCAAACAATACTTTAATCAACAACTTGATTTTGGTAGTATAATACCACACAATGTATCATTACAAAGTAATAAGTATAAAAGACAGCTGAACTATATAGGTTATTTTGGAAAAAAGTATTGTTTCATTACTTACTTGTTATCTCCAAAAACCTTGGAAAAAAGTTTGACATGTTCTTGTTGTTTCTCTGTTAGATGCTTCAGAAGTGGGCATTTGTCAATGTTTTTGTTACTCTTCCTTTTTTGGTGATTTAACAATGACATCTTCAACACAAATAGGATTCTGAACAACATGTTCTTCTGTAAATTCTTCGATATCTTCAGATTTTGAACTTTCTTGATTATCTATAATTAAATCTTGAGTTTCAAACAAATCAAAACAAGGAAACATAGCAGAACAATTTATATGTACCATACCGACTATTTTTCCTTGCTTCATATGTTTTTCAGGTTCATTGGTATTGGCCATAATTTGCTATTCAATAGTATACACTTTTTGAAGTATCATTTCAATTTCTTTGAGTCTTTGGTCAGTCTTTGTTTTAAAATCTTCTCTTTTTCCAGTTGTTTTACAACACTAGTCATTTCATCACTCAAAAATCTGACTTTGGTCTCTAACTCTTTCAGTCTTTCTGATCAGCATTTTCAGTTAATTTTCTTTTCTTTGATCTTTCATCTTGTAGGAGTGGTTGTATTAATTTTTTTTGAAAGAAACTCTTTCTCCTCTGATGTTATATTTGAAAATTTTGTCGTAATCTGCATGAATGATATTTATAATTAATTTTTTTACATATTATTAAACAATCCTACAATCGATTCAATGTTATATACATATTTGACTGTATAGTTTAAAAAGATAAATGTACATATTTTTTAACGTAAATTATATATTAACACAGTGAAGTTAATTCTTTTTATGTTTATTATGCTATAATGATTATAACTTATTTCAGAAGTCTTATTACTAATATTATGGATTGTGTAAGCAACTATTTATTTAATCATTAATTTTACTTCTAAAAATCAAAAGATACATTCATATATCTTTTCAATAAATTAAATAGTAAAGTTACAGATTTATACCTTATTATTATTAAACGCAGTAAATTATCAAGGTACTTAATATTTTAATCATAAAAATAAATATTTCTACAATCAATTCAATGTTATAAATATATTTGATTGAATAATTTGAAAACATAAATGTATTTATATTTTAAGTTAAACGATCTATTTACACATTGAACTTATTTTGGTTTATGTCTATTATAATGTCATGATTATAACTAATTTCAGAAGTATTAATCCTGACATTATGTATTCTGTAAGCAATAATAAATATGCCTTGTAAACATGAAAATATAAAAAAAATCTTTTAAAATATATAAAAAGTAAAGTAATACTTTTATACCTTATTGATGTCAGTTGTTGTAAGATCCATGTCCTTCAAGTTAGACAAGTCCCACTTTATCATTCTTGGGAAATTTTTCTTCATATTTTCTTTTTCTCGTATAACTTTTGTCTTCTCACAAAACCAATACTGTAATATAAAGATATATACAGTTATACTTTTTTAATAATGAAATATTAAAAAAGTGTAAGAAATCTTACAAGTAAAACCATAGTGCAGTTTCTTGGATTAGTATGATGTTTTTGAACATTTTTGCAAACATTCTCACATATTGCTCTTGGCTAAGAAATATAACTAATTTTTTTCAAATTGAGGATTTTAGGAAGAAACCCCCACTGCAAGTAGCTTTGATTGTTCGGAAACAAGAATGTTGTGATCAATAGCAGAAATAATAGCTTTACTAAATCAACGCTGCTATCTTTGTTTTCAATCATTTTATTTAGTCTTTTTGTCGTAGTTTTTTGACTTATGATGTCTCCTTATTCAAAGTTGTTTGTCCAAAATTCTAAGAAATTTTCCATTGTTGTTTCTTTATTTGTGACAGGTATTGGACATAAATCCTCTCCATGCAATGACATTCCAAATATAAGACTAATTTCTTCTGGTTTCAATTTAATCAACTTGTAACCAAATCGAAAATCTTGTTCTATAGTATCATAGGAGGTAATTATGTCATCCAAATTTACAACACTTTTTCTCAAATCTTGCCGTGATATAGAACGTTCTAGAAAAACATTGAAAAAGAGATTGAAAGGTGATTTTTCCAAGTATCTTTTTGCGTCAGCAGTAAGGATTTTTCTTTCTTAATTGTTTTCATTATTTTGAAAACAACATCTAAATTGCATCTGTTGGTCCCTGAGTATTGAATTTTTATTGTGTTCTTCGGAATTTGTTGAATTTCAAAGTTATTGGCTTCATCTATATCAGTAGATTCTCTATCATATTCTTGTTTCTCTATAGTTTTTTCATTAGAATTTTCTCTGTTGTTATCTTCTGTTCCAGTAGTTGATAAATTGTTTGTTGGTTTAGAACTTTCCTAATTGTTAAACAATATTTTTAAAAAATTAGTATAAATAATAACATAATTTGTATAATTATTATGCAAAAACTTATAAAGATAAGTCTATTTAGCTTTTTAAAAAAGTGTGTTAAAATTGAATCTTTCATGCAATGTTTTTTGCTAAATTTTTTTAAATAAAGTCCGATATACAGATAATGATGTTTTTAAAATATATAATTACACCATTCTCATTATTTTTTAAAAAGATAAGAGTATATATCTTTTTAATAAAACAGAGCTACATATTAAAAATGATGGAAAATTTACATGATTGAAATATAATATAATAAAAATATATGTGTTATAATTATGATAATAAATAATATAGGAAGAAAATTTTACCAATAGAGTTATTGATAACACTCTTGATTGGCTGTGCTCTTCACAGTATGGACTTGATATAGGTCTAAAATTTATGCATTGATGTCCTCCTTCATTTAAAAAAATGCATATTGGATGTTTCTTAAACAAGCCAGAGGTCTTTTTTGGTTTCATATTTTATCCTGCATAAGAAAGATAAGTATACTCATATGTTAGTAATCATGTACATGCATTTAATTTTTTAAATTTTTTTTAAAGCAATATAATAAACAAACAGTAAATCCTTGGTATTACAAAACACTGTTTTTGACAGATAAAATTACCAGGTATATGTAACTATGTCTAAAAAGACAATCCTAAATTATAGCAATTATTATTTCAGTACTGTTATTAGCGAAATATAAATAAAAAAATAACGATCTTTACCTTTTTCATTTTGTAAACCACATAATATAATAATTTAACAGTGAAGCATTGTTAAACAATTTACTAATTTATTAAAACAAAATTTTCTTTATATAACATACATACTCAAACGACATCAGCCTATTTATTTTTTTATATATAACATAATTATAATATCGTGTTTACAGGAAAATATAAACACAAATATCTTTTTAAGCCTTTGATTTCGAAAAAAAGATATAATCAAATAATTACTCAACATAACACAGTTTAAATTTCAGATGGCCATATACCTAAATAATCATTTAACATAACAATGAGTTGCTTAACATAAATTAAAAAGATATAATTGAATATCTTTTCAATCACTGAACTAACAACATATAACAAAACATAAACATAAATTTAAATTATATTAAATCCTAGGAATTAGAAAACTTACTCGTTTGCTAATCGATTGAAGAAGATAATGTCTTCTACCAAGCAATTTTGTAGAAGATAAGCAGATCCAAATTAAACCCTAAATTAAGTAGAAAATGATTAGAATAAGATTTAATAAAAATTCGAAAATCAATCAGAGTATAGTAATAAAAACCGTCGCAACAAAAATTAAAGGAAAATGGATCGATTTTGAGTAAAATCTAATTTGCGATTATTTCTAATTTTTGAATGAAAAGTGGCGGAAATAGGTATTTAATCGAGATGCGAAATTGGAAAATGGCAGAAAAATGACGTGTCGTCTACAGTTCACTATCCTGGAATTTTTTTATTTAAATGGTGTGTCCTACAAATTAATTTAATAAGGTAAGCAAGCCCTTATAGTAAAAAATCCCATAAATAAAATTATATAAAGGGAATTATAAATGAGATTTAAGTGTTAGAAATAAAAATCAGATTGGTATGAGTAATTCTATAAATAGAAGTATGAAAAGAAATTGGATTTGAGATATTGTTTTTAAATACGAAATCAAACTGTTTTGATTATATAAAGAAATATTTTTCACATTCTATGTGAAAAATTAGATGAAAGTAAATATTTTGCAAATAAAATTTTATAAAGGAATTTGGGGTTTGAATTAGGAATTTAAATGGAATTACTGAAATTAGAAACTGACTGGAAATTAGTTGAGTTGAATGGATTTCTGGGTATCGATCTGATGTTGGTTTCGGCCTTCGGGGTTTATGCTTGGGAAGTTGTTCTCTTACTAGTTTACAGTCAGAGACTGATAGATGTGGGAATATATTGACGCATGAATCATAAATGGAAATGTTTTCCAAAGTTAATAATGTATATTTTCTAAAATTAGAAAATAAGAATTTGATGAATATATGGAAATAAGAAATGGGGAAATGAATAAATGTTGATTGATGGTTGATTGATAGAATTTCCATCTACAAATAATATCGTTGTTTGCACACATGTTTTTCTTTGATAGTTAGATCACCGACTATCAAAGTTTTTGACCATTTTTTCGTCGTTAATACGGAGAGACCGGGATTAGATTCATTATCTAAAAACCACTCTGTATGGGCGTTAGCATTGCGATCAAATATGATGAAGATAATTGAAGACGAAGTTATACAAGGGCTGTCCTGTTTACAGAATAGTGCCTTCGGTCTCTTCAAACGTATTTACGTTAGGTGGCAGAGGAATTCGTTTTTCTTAGCTGTATACCCATGGTATTTTTGGAGAAATCAATTTGTGATTTAGCGGGTATGACGATGTGACATTCCAAGTAAATAAAGGTGTGATCTATACATTATGGCCTCTAGCCTCACAAAGAATGGTATAAAATCAGCTAGGTAGCATGGCTAAGTCATTAGCTGCCAATTAGGGTGTGTTATCACCTGATCTAGAGAAATTCCATTTACTTCTATAATCTATTTCGATGCTATCCCTTTCGAAAACGATTGCCGATCCCAACCGTTGGTGATAATACATTTGGTACACTCAAGCGAAATGAGTGACAGGTCATGTTTTGCCTGGGTTACAAGATGTTCTTGTTGAACCCAGTGTATTCCTCTATAGAGATACACTATCGAAAGGTGGTCCCATACCTTGCCAGTTGGAACCCATTACCCAATAAGCGCCTGTGGTTTTTTATTTTTATTTTATGTATGTGGAACGTAAGATGAAAGCGTTCTGCTAGTTGATTATTTAGTTGTGATTGATAGACTCTATTATAATATCAAATGAGTTTGATATAAAGTTTATCATTTCGTTCAAAAAGATTCTGAAATGTTGAATCAAATACTTTGGATTCTCATAAGGGAAAAACCCAATCCATGTTATACGGCGTGGTCTTATAAGATATCATTTAATTTTCTCAAACGGTTTTAAGTTATTTACTCATACCAGTCCCATGACTGACCCGGAGTTTATTTTGTTTTATTTTACCTTAAACTCTTGTGTAATAACCCGGAAAATGCGAAGCAGTTTAAAATTTTTAAATTAGGTTATTACCAAAGAATTTGAATAATTTAAATAGCCTATTTCCATAAAATATAGAATTGGGTATAATATTGCAGTTTGAAATTTTGAATACAAACTTTGTCTGACTATACTGGGTGGAAAATATAACATATTTTGACGAAACTGAAAATATTTAAATCTGTTTATCAATACCTTTCTAACGAATCTGAAAAATCGAAATTTCATAACGGAAATCAAAAGTTATGGCCAAATGAATTTTCAGGAAGGTCGCTATATAGTGTATATAGCCCTTGAAAATTGAGATTTTGCATACGACCTCGGAATTCGACGAAACCACTTTTGTTGGGTCCGGGATGTCAAACTATTGCTAAGTTTCAAATTTCATAATTTTTGAAGCTATTATGTGAGTGGGGCAAAAGAAAATGTGATTGGTCAAATTCTGTTAAAAAGGGTCGACCTAAAAATGGTCGTTTTTCAAACGAGCTCAGAATTCGACGAAACTGGTTTTGTTAGGACCAGATGGTCAAAACAAAGCTAGATTTATTTTTCTGGAATTTTTCGATTCAGTTTGTGGCCCTGGCAAATTGAAATGTACGTTTAAATTAAATATCGAATGTTTTATATTTTAATTTGAAAAATAACTGACTGTAACAGTCGAAATGGCCAATGAAACATATCCCATTGTGTCCGAAATGGGGGTATTTAGCTAGGGGCGACAGTCGTTGGGTTTAAAAAGGAGCCCGTTTGCAAAAACACTATTTAAAAATTTCTATAAAGCTCTGGCCAATAGGAAATTTTCTTTTATAAAAAAATAAAAAAAACCTAAAACCCTCCATCGTTCAAAAGAACCGACGATCCTCGTCGTTCATCCCTTTCCGCCCACGCCGCTGCCGCTACAGGCCGTTCCAGACCCTGCCACCACCGACGTTCGCTCCGCCTCTCCCCCCTCTACAAATCCGACCCATCGCCGACCCCCATCGCCGGAATCGCCCCCACGAAGTTCCAAACTTCCCATCGCCAGATCTGCTCCGATCCGCCACCATCTCCGACCCCACCACCAGCGACCTGACGCCCTCGACCTCCTCTACGACGCCATCACCTCCGATCAGACCCCGACGCACAGATTTCGCGAAAACAGCGAATCCCCTTTTGAACGAACAATAAAGGTAATTCCTTTATACGTTTTACACACTATAAAGCGTTGCAAAGCTTTGAAAAATAATGTCTTTTTCGTTCTTTAACGAAATTCGATGAAACAGGAGACACCGTGACCGCAAGGAGGCTCTCTACATTCTAGAAGAAGCCGCGGATTTTTCTGACCTTCCTACGATTTTTAGCACTGCAATAACCAATGTGAGGAATCTAAACTATTTGTGTGAATGAAATCGCGTTGTATAAATTATATAAGCGAAGTGTAAATTATATATGCATTGTATACCACATGTACGTGTGTTGTATAAGTTATATTAGCGATGTATAAATTATACAAGCGTTGTTTGAAACATATATGCTTTGAATTGTGATGAAATGCAAGTGAATTATTATATTATATAAATATATATATATATATATATACACTCCCCTCGTCCACAGACCATGGACGATATTTATTGCTTGTGATTGACGTGACATTATATGGTATGACGAATGGTTGGAAATAATTGTTTGTGGTTGATATTGTGGATGAAAAATACCTTTATGGATGAAAAATACCTTTGTGGTTGAAAAATACCCTCTTGTGGTTGAAACAAAATAGAATAGGATTGTGGAATTGAAAATAAAACATGCCGCCTGCGTGCGAACTAGATGCATGATCCCCATTGTCAAAAACCGCGAGGTTTTAAGGTAGAGCGAGGAGCCGTACTAGGGACGGTCCCGGTTTTAACTACCCTGCCGTTATGCTATCGAAATTTTCTGAAATATTTATGTGTTAGAATAAATTTCATTCGTTGAAATAAAATATACAAACTATATCGAATATTCATGTGTTGAGTTGCAATTCATTCGTTGGGTTGAAATTCATGTGTTGAATATTATTTGAATTTAAACAAATGGCTTTAGCGATAAAAATCACATTTTTATATATATACAAACTGTATCGAATATTCATGTGTTGAGTTGCAATTCACTCGTTGAGTTGAAATTCATGTGTTGAATATTATTTGAATTTAAACAAATGGCTTTAGCGATAAAAATCACATTTTTATATATATACAAACTATATCGAATATTCATGTGTTGAGTTGCAATTCATTCGTTGGGTTGAAATTCATGTGTTGAATATTATTTGAATTTAAACAAATGGCTTTAGCGATAAAAATCACATTTTTATATATATACAAACTATTCGAATATTCATGTGTTGAGTTGCAATTCATTCGTTGGGTTGAAATTCATGTGTTGAATATTATTTGAATTTAAACAAATGGCTTTAGCGATAAAAATCACATTTTTATATGTATACAAACTGTATCGAATATTCATGTATTGAGTTGCAATTCACTCGTTGAGTTGAAATTCATGTGTTGAATATTATTTGAATTTAAACAAATGGCTTTAGCGATAAAAATCACATTTATATATATATATATATATATATATATATATATATATATATATATATATACAAACGATATAGAATATTCATGTATTGAATTGAAATTTGTTCGTCGAGTTGAAATTCATGTGTTGAATGTTATCGTATTTTAAAATAAAATGAATAGACAATAAAAACTATATTTTTATTGTGAATAGGCTTAGTTAAAAATACACACGTGTCGAATAAATATTTTTGATGATGAAAATATTTCTTTTATCATGTATACGCTTAGTTAAAAATACACATGTGTTAAAATAAATAATAGTTTGCTAGAAATATTATTATTAGCTTTGTTCTGCATATATATACATGTGTTGAACAGGAAAAATGGATTAGCTGTAGAGTAAAGAAATTATTTGCGTGCCCGACAAATAGGTAAACCTTGATGAGTTGGCTGCGCAATTTTATTTATATATCAACTCCTGTGAATGCCATTGGATGCGGAGTGCTGGTTTTTCTGTGTGAAATAATAAATAACGCCATAGGATAGTAACAATTAATTTTGAACTACAATACATGGCATGCTTCTTGAGGATAGGCATACTTCATCATATTCCACATAAGCAATTGGAGCTTGTGTGACGAGGTGGAAGATTTACCATACAAGCAAGAGGCTTGTATGGCGATGACTATGTACTACAGGTTGAACTGATGACTGATATGGACTATATAAATTATAACGATAAATTGCCAGATTAATAAAAACCCCACACGGGTCTGGAGTTGACAATAATCACGTCGCTCTAGTTATTAGATACTGCACATGGACTATTTATTTCCACACGGAAACGGGGTGATGAGAATTTATTCTCTGGAGTGATTATCAGTACATACTCCCCCGTAAACACCAGAATATATCACTATAATTATGTGAATGCTTTTTAGGATTTATTGGGTACCTAATACGGCCCAATAAATTTCCAAACCCCTCCCCGTACAAAGGAGGTTATGGCGAAATTTTTCGAAATATTAAGGCGTTAGTGAAATATTTGAAGTGAAAACGAAGTTGAAAATATAGAACGAACTATAGTTGAAATTATAGAATGAACCATATTTATATAGATAAATATAAATATAATTAAAGGGAATAGAGGCCGTGCAGTTCGCGTTTCGGAATCGTAATTTGAAACGATTAGTACGAGAAATCCGACCATCGGATTTTCCCGAAACCGCAACCGCTGGGTTCGCCTTGGAAATATCTTTCCAACGGCACCAACCTTGTAAAAATCCAACGGTTGGATTGTCCGGAATGTTTAATTCAAATCTGAAGAAAAACAGCGCCAGAATCGTTTATATTTATATATAAATATAATTAAATTAAATCGAATAACGACGCTGCAATTCGAATTTTGAAACCGTAACTTCAAACGACTAGTGTGGGAGATCCGACCGTCGGATTCTCACGAAACTGGAACCGTTGGGTTCGCCTTGGGAATATATTCCCACTGGTATAGACTTTGTTGAAATCCAACGGTTAGATTTTCTGATATGTGTAAAACAAATTAGGAGAAAAACAGCGCCAGTGCCACGGCACGACCTGAAACGTCGTTTAATTAATTATGGCCATTTTTAAATAAATAAAAATGGCGAAAAATCGTTATAAAATATTATAAGCAACATTGATTGAAAATAAACCAATTGGGCTTGAATTGTTTGATATTTGATGGTTGTATGTGTTTGATACGAAAATAACACTAAAATACTGAAAGATGGATGTCGAATAATATAACCATATAAAGAATCGATTTAAATTCTAATGACGTGAATTATTTGAAAAGGCCGAGCTAACCCTCATTTCAAATAATTTATCGAGCGATTCGAATTGGAAAATGCAAAGACGATTCAAGACCGACGATCTTCGTATCGGTTGGATGGGCACTACTGAGGTTCCTGACCGGAGTAGCTACCGGAAGGGGATGGAAGTAGTAGCCGTCTAAACGTATGTGTTGATTGGACGGATTTGCGAGGAATTGACGCCTCCGGTTTCGTTCAGACCCAGGACGGACTTGTAAATGGACTGTGTGTCTGACATTGGATTTTGTTCTATACTGATTGATCTCTGTTAAATATATATCTGTATGGCGGCGGAGAATTTATTCTTTTGCTTAACGCCCTTCTCTGAGACGTACGAGCTTAGAGGTTATATATCGATGGAAATCAATCATATGGAGTGGACTGCCTATGTGGCATGCCAAGATGCTGTGATCAAGGCTTCTGTTGCAAAGCAAAGTCTTGTGGATGATGATCAAAGCAAGGTCTACGTGGCCTAGCTTTGTGTATTTCGTAGATTCGCGAACCTCACACCCCAGTATGAGTTAAAAACGGGATACGGACCGCTAGGAGAGCACGACGTTTCTTTCTAGCTATGGTGGTGTCAGTGACTTACCAGCCCTGACATATATATCTACTTTTCACCTTTGTGGTTGTTGGAATGCGAGGCGCCTCGATTATAGGCCTGTAAGGAACGGGAAACGTGTGTTCAGGCATAATTAATCCTCTAACGTAAGTGAGGACCGGCCCAGCCGCATCCAGGGGTTGCCCAGAGTGTGTAGTCCCGAGGCATTTGCTAGAGTGTCTCGAAGCGGAGAGGAGCTTGCCCCTTGCCTCGACTCATGACGGAAATCCAATTTCCAATACGAAATAACAGACTTGACTGTAGAACTAGTATGGCGGCATAGTATATGGTAGTTATGCCGCCTATGATTGATATTTATGATGCTATTCGTTTTTGAAACATATATGCACTAGTAATAATATCAAATGATTTCGCTTTATACGTATCAAGCATATTTGGCTATTATAAGGTAAAACTCTATCCTCCGGCTTGGGTTGCATTATGTGATGGGACCTGAGTCTTATAATGGCTTCATTCTTTCTAAAAGCATTGCGTTGTTTTAAAAGAATTTACTTTGTTTTAAATGCACTAGCAATCACTGGAGTAAACCCGTTCCGCGAAAGTGGCGTGGTCCTATGATTTGCTTATTACTGCTGTTTAACTATTAAATAGATTCCTCATACCAGTCCCCATGACTGACTCGTTGTTTGTTTCACTTTGCAAACGCGGGTGCCCTTATTTTCACACGGGCAGCCTAGTACACAGGTGACAGGTTGTTTTTGGCTCTGCACTGCTGCATAGAGTGCATTTTTGGCTCATGGCGAGGCTGACTTCACAGAGATGACTTTGACATTTTCCGCCATTACTGTACTTATATTATGATTCCGCCACTGGCGATGCAGACTGATTTACTTTCCGTATTTCTCACTATATGTATATGTATTCCGCCTCTGGCGATGATGACTGATCACTTTCCTTTTTATTTACTAAGTTATATCCCACGTTATGCTATTCTGATATTCCTACATGTTGTGATTCCGCTGTCATATCCATGTAAAATTATTCTATTTATTGTTTCTGCTATTACCAGTTCTTGTTGCTGGCCCTGAGTAGGCCGGGTACGCATGATAGGGGGTTCTCGCTTCGCGGTTTGGTGGCGAACGGGAGACTCTTACCCTTACATGTCGCTGGGGAGGGCGTTGGTTCGCCAATAGGCGTGAGACTCGAGAGGGTCGCCGTAAAACAAGGGACTGGGGGACCATGTGTGAGCCGCGGTAGGTTTTACCTGCTGGAATGGAGGATGAAGGGATGGTTGCAAAGCCTACCGGATTTCGCGTTTTCGTCACAGTTGGTATCAGAGCTTTGGTTAACCTTAGTTCCGGGATCTAACACATTAAACACCTCGTCAGAATAGAATCAGTAGTGTTCTAATGCGAGTAGCTCATTAGAGATAGGATTAGCAATGTCCTAAAATGAGCTAAGAAGATTAGCAAAACAATTTGATCAGTACGTCATCATTATCTTTCCTTGTATTCCATTGCGTTATCATTTATGAAAATTATCAAATCTGTGAGCTTGACTCTTTTCTTGCTTATACAGTATTCTCTTAGATGGCTACACGAGCAGCGGCAGCTAGAGGAGGCCGTGGAGGCCGAGGAGTGGCAGCAGGAGGACGGTGGAATATCCCCGTAGTAGTGGAAATCCCTATTGTTCAGCCACCTGCACCAGAAGACTTTGAGCTAGATAAAGTTGCGAAGAGGTACAGAAATCTTGGGGTAAAACCTTTTACTGGCACTGGTACAGTGACCGAGGCTATAGCTTGGCTAAAAACTTGTGAGAAAATCTTTGAAGGCATGGGCATGGGAACCAACAACAAAGCTCGACTTGGTATTTGGCTCCTTCAGGAGGAAGCAGAGCTGTGGTGGGATGCTATTACCTCAGAGTATGCAGCTGGTACTGTCAGAACTTGGGAGCAATTTAAAACTATGTTCAATGAGAAGTTTGTACCTGAACAAGCTCTAGAGAGGATGCGAGAGCAGTTTGCTAATCTCCAGCAAGGAGATCTCTCTATTTGGGACTATCTAAACAAGTTCACCCAATTGTCGCGCTATGCTCCAGAGCTGATTTTGACCAACAAAGCAAAGAATAAGAAATTCATATTTGGGCTGAAGCGCAAGTACCACGACAGGGCTATGGGCAACATCAAACTCTCCTTTTCAGAATTAGTAGAGATGGCTTGCAATTACGAAGACATGGATGAAAGGCACGCTAGCCAAGACCGCGCCAAAAGCCAAGCTGGAAATAAGCGCAAGGCTTCAACAGATCAACCCGAATCTAGCATTACTGCGGCCGCTACTCAGAAACCTGCAAAGATCCCGAAAGGAAATTGTTACAACTGCGGGAAGCCAGGTCATTTTTCTAATGTGTGCAAAGCTCCGAGGAAGCCAAAGGCAAATGACTCAGCCGATTGCTACAACTGCCATAAGAAGGGACACTATAGCAGGAACTGTCCTCTGAAGCAGAATGCACAAGTGGCTCATGTCCATGATGGGAAGACCCCGCCAGCTACCACCGATGGATCAGGTAAACCCGACGTCTTGGGAGGTACCCTTACTATTAAAAATATTCCTGTTTCTGTACTTTTTGATACTGGTGCATCACGTAGCTTCATTTCTGGTAACCTTGTTCACAAATTAAAATTGAAACGAAGAAAACTTAAGGAACCAATTAAAGTTCGAAACCCAATAGGAAGTTCCGTTAGTCTCAGTTTATACTGTAGAGTGCCTATCTCTTATTCACGTTACAAGTTTCCCATCCACTTAATTGTTATGGATTTATCGGAATTCGATGTTATTCTCGGTTTGGAATGGTTAACCAAATATAAGGCCGAAGTTAGATGTGCCGAAAGAATCGTTAAAGTCGAAACGAAGCTTGGACCTATATATATACCATGTCATGGCTCAGAAATCAATAGAAAAGAATTTTGGTCTTCTTTAGAAGTTATTCCCCCTTCATTAGAAAAGATACCGGTCGTTAAAAACTATGCGGATGTGTTTGAAGAAGTAGAAAACTTACCGCCGCAAAGAGAAATTGAATTTAGGATAGATCTAATTCCTAACGCCCGACCAGTAGTACATCCAATAAGAAGAATGGCCCCGAAAGAAAAAGAAGAGTTAAGTAGTCAAATCCGAGAATTACTTTGGAAAGGTCTAATCAGATAGAGCTTTTCAGCATGGGGAGCCGCAGTAGTATTTGTCCCGAAATCAGACGGTACTCTAAGACTTTGCGTTGATTACCGAGATCTCAATAAACAGACAATGAAGAACAAATATCCCTTGCCACGAATAGACGATCTGTTAGATCAATTAAATGGAGCAACAGTATTCTCCAGAATGGACCTAGCTACAGGTTTCCACCAATTACGTATAGCCGAAGACTGTGTTCCTTTGACAGCCTTCAGGGGTCCCGATTTATTCTACGAATGGTTAGTAATGCCGTTCGGCTTGTGCAATGCTCCGGCATACTTCGTCGATCTTATGAACAGAGTGTTCCGTGGTGTATTGAATAAATTTGTTCTAGTCTTCATCGATGACATTTTGATCTACTCTAAGTCGGAAGACGAGCATGCAAAACATTTAGAACAAGTGTTGAAAATTCTAAGGAGAAATGTCTTGAAAGCTAAATTTTCTAAATGTGTCTTCTGGCAGAATGAAGTTAAATTCCTAGGCCATGTCGTATCAAAAGAAGGAATTGCTGTAGACCCAAGCAAAATTACAGCGACTCAGAACTGGAAACAACCCACTACGCCCACAGAAGTTCGAAGTTTCCTTGGATTGGCTAGTTACTATCGGAAATTCGTTCAGGATTTTTCAAAAATATCGGGAGTATTGACAAAGCTTACAAAGAAGCATGAGAAATTCAAATGGACTCCCGAATGTGAAGAAACTTTCCAAGAGCTGAAACTGAAATTGACAACTGCTCCAGTATTGACTATTATAGAAGGTAATCAAGATTTGATTGTATGGACAGACGCTTCTATTAGAGGGCTAGGCGCAGTGTTAATGCAAAAAGGCCAAGTGATCGCTTATGCCAGCCGTCAACTAAAGACGCATGAAAAAAACTATGCTACTCATGATCTTGAGTTATTAGCTATCGTGTTCGCTTTGAGAATCTGGAGGCATTATTTACTGGGCGGGAAGTTTGAACTATACACCGATCATCAATCCTTGAAATACCTGTTCACCCAGAAAGATCTAAACTTGAGACAACAGCGTTGGTTAGAATTCCTTGCAGCATATGATTTTGAAATTCTATACACTCCAGGGAAAGCCAATGTTGTAGCAGATGCGCTCAGTAGAAAGAATGAAATCATCGCCAGTTTTGTCATCACGTCTTCATTAATAGACAGGATCTCGACCCTTCAGAAAGACGATGAATTTATTCAAAGAATCAGTCAAAGAGTCAAAGGAGGTGAATCCACAAGTTTCCGACTCGATGACAAAGGAGTTCTAAGATTAAAGGGCAGAATTTGCATCCCAAACCTTCCAGAGCTCAGGAGAGAAATACTTGATGAGTGCCACAAGTCCAAACTAAGTATCCATCCGGGTGTGAGCAAAATGTATAACGATATCAAACGTACATTCTTGTGGAGGTCAATGAAAAGAGATATTTCATTATATGTTAGTAGATGCCCCACTTGTCAGCTAGTTAAGAGTGATCAACAGAAATTAGCTGGACTATTACAACCCTTAGAAATTCCAGGATGGAAGTGGGAACAAATCTCGATGGACTTCATTGATGGCTTGCCTCGAACTAGAAAAGGAAACGACAGTATATGGGTAATCGTAGATCGTTTCACGAAGACTACCCATTTTATACCTGTCCGATCCAACAGAACAGCTCAAAGTCTAGCACAGATTTACTTCAAAGAAATAGTTAAACTTCATGGAGTGCCGCTCAATATAGTCAGTGATAGAGATCCCCTGTTTACGAGCAAATTTTGGGAAGCATTCCAGGAAGAATTGGGAAACAAATTGAATCTAAGCACCGCTTATCACCCTCAGACAGATGGCCAAACCGAGCGGGTGAATAGAATTCTAGAAGATTTACTGCGGGCTTGCGTTATCGATTTTGGAGGTTCATGGGAAGATCACTTACATTTAGCAGAATTCTCTTACAACAATAGCTATCAAGCAAGTTTGGGAATGTCTCCATTTGAAGCATTATACGGTAGACCGTGCAGATCTCCCGCATGTTGGGTAGAACCTGGCAACAGACTTGTGTTAGGGCCCGATATGATTCAAGAAGCATCGGATAAAGTCGATTTCATTAAGAAGAGATTGAAAACCGTACAGACCCGACAGAAAAGTTATGCTGATGCGAGAAGAAGGGATATATCGTTTGCCGTTGGCGATTATGTTTATTTAAGAGTTTCTCCAATGCGAGGAGTAATCAGATATGGCAAGACTGGGAAGTTGGCACCGAGATTTATTGGTCCCTTTCCTATATTTGAACGGATTGGAACTCTTGCATATAGGGTTTCATTACCTGATTGGTTTCCTGGTGTACATGATGTGTTCCACGTATCTCAACTCAGAAAACATGTTCATGATCCCGATCTTGTTGTGGAAGAAGCAGCACAACATGATATTGACATAACTCCAGAATTAGCACTCAGAAGAGAGCCATTAAAGATAGTTGGAAAAGAAACTAGAGAGCTAAGGAGGAAAAAGATTCATTTAGTCAAAGTGCAGTGGAGTAATGATCCTAGAGACTGTACTTGGGAGACTGAGGAAAGCATTAAACAAGCCTATCCCAAATGCAGAGTGGACATCTCGGACTAACTCCGGTGCAAGGTACCTTTACAATACTTTGCATTTACATTTTATTTCCTGCTTAACTGTTATTTCCTTTTCGAGGACGAAAAGTTTTAAGTGGGGGAGATTGTAATAACCCGGAAAATGTGAAGTAGTTTAAAAATTTTAAATTAGGTTATTACCAAAGAATTTGAATAATTTAAATAGCCTATTTCCATAAAATATAGAATTGGGTATAATATTGTAGTTTGAAATTTTGAATACAAACTTTGTCTGACTATACTGGGTGGAAAATATAACGGATTTTGACGAAACTGAAAATATTTAAATCTGTTTATCAATACCTTTCTAACGAATCTGAAAAATCGAAATTTCATAACGGAAATCAAATGTTATGGCCAAATGAATTTTCAGGAAGGTCGCTATATAGTGTATATAGCCCTTGAAAATTGAGATTTTGCATACGACCTCGGAATTCGACGAAACCACTTTTGTTGGGTCCGGGATGTCAAACTATTGCTAAGTTTCAAATTTCATAATTTTTGAAGCTAGTATGTGAGCGGGGCGAAAGAAAATGTGATTGGTCAAATTCTGTTAAAAAGGGTCGACCTAAAAATGGCCGTTTTTCAAACGAGCTCAGAATTCGACGAAACTGGTTTTGTTAGGACCGTATGGTCAAAACAAAGCTAGATTTATTTTTCTGGAATTTTTCGATTCAGTTTGTGGCCCTGGCAAATTGAAATGTACGTTTAAATTAAATATCGAATGTTTTATATTTTAATTTGAAAAATAATTGACTGTAACAGTCGAAATGGCCAATGAAACATATCCCATTGTGTCCGGAATGGGGGTATTTAGCTAGGGGCGACAGTCGTTGGGTTTAGAAAGGAGCCCGTTTGCAAAAACACTATTTAAAAATTTCTATAAAGCTCTGGCCAATAGGAAATTTTCTTTTATAAAAAAAAATAAAAAAAACCCAAATCCCTCCATCGTTCAAAAGAACCGACGATCCTCGTCGTTCATCCCTTTCCGCCCACGTCGCCGCCGCTACAGGCCGTTCCAGACCCTGCCACCACCGCCGTTCGCTCCGCCTCTCCCCCCTCTACAAATCCGACCCATCGCCGACCCCCATCGCCTCCGCCATCGCCGGAATCGCCCCCACGAAGTTCCAAACTTCCCATCGCCAGATCTGCTCCAATCCGCCACCATCTCCGACCCCACCACCAGCGACCTGACGCCCTCGACCTCCTCTACGACGCCATCACCTCCGATCAGACCCACGACGCACAGATTTCGCGAAAACAGCGAATCCCCTTTTGAAAGAAAAATAAAGGTAATTCCTTTATACGTTTTAAACACTATAAAGCGTTGCAAAGCTTTGAAAAATAATATCTTTTTCTTTCTTTAACGAAATTCGATGAAACAGGAGACACCGTGACCGCAAGGAGGCTCTCTACATTCTAGAAGAAGCCGCGGATTTTTCTGACCTTCCTACGATTTTTAGCACTGCAATAACCAATGTGAGGAATCTAAACTATTTGTGTGAATGAAATCGCGTTGTATAAATTATATAAGCGAAGTGTAAATTATATACGCAATGTATACCACATGTACGTGTGTTGTATAAGTTATATTAGCGATGTATAAATTATACAAGCGTTGTTTGAAACATATATGCTTTGAATTGTGATGAAATGCAAGTGAATTATTATATTATATATATATATATATACTCCCCTCGTCCACAGACCATGGACGATATTTATTGCTTGTGATTGACGTGACATTATATGGTATGACGAATGGTTGGAAATAATTGTTTGTGGTTGATATTGTGGATGAAAAATACCTTTATGGATGAAAAATACCTTTGTGGTTGAAAAATACCCTCTTGTGGTTGAAACAAAATAGAATAGGATTGTGGAATTGAAAATAAAACATGCCGCCTGTGTGCGAACTAGATGCATGATCCCCATTGTCAAAAACCGCGAGGTTTTAAGGTAGAGCGAGGAGCCGTACAAGGGACGGTCCCGGTTTTAACTACCCTGCCGTTATGCTGCCGAAATTTTCTGAAATATTTATGTGTTAAAATAAGTTTCATTCGTTGAAATAAAATATACAAACTATATCGAATATTCATGTGTTGAGTTGCAATTCATTCGTTGGGTTGAAATTCATGTATTGAATATTATTTGAATTTAAACAAATGGCTTCAGCGATAAAAATCACATTTTTATATATATACAAACTGTATCGAATATTCATGTGTTGAGTTGCAATTCACTCGTTGAGTTGAAATTCATGTGTTGAATATTATTTAAATTTAAACAAATGGCTTTAGCGATAAAAATCACATTTATATATATATATACAAACTATATCTAATATTCATGTGTTGAGTTGCAATTCATTCGTTGGGTTGAAATTCATGTGTTGAATATTATTTGAATTTAAACAAATGGCTTTAGCGATAAAAATCACAATTTTATATATATACAAACTATATCGAATATTCATGTGTTGAGTTGCAATTAATTCGTTGGGTTGAAATTCATGTGTTGAATATTATTTGAATTTAAACAAATGGCTTTAGCGATAAAAATCACATTTTTATATATATACAAACTATATCGAATATTCATGTGTTGAGTTGCAATTCACTCGTTGAGTTGAAATTCATGTGTTGAATATTATTTGAATTTAAACAAACGGCTTTAGCGATAAAAATCACATTTATATATATATATATATATATATATATACAAACGATATAGAATATTCATGTATTGAATTGAAATTTGTTCGTCGAGTTGAAATTCATGTGTTGAATGTTATCGTATTTTAAAATAAAATGAATAGACAATAAAAACTATATTTTTATTGTGAATAGGCTTAGTTAAAAATACACACGATTCGAGTAAATATTTTTGATGATAAAAATATTTCTTTTATCATGTATACGCTTAATTAAAAATACACACGTGTTAAAATAAATAATAGTTTGCTAGAAATATTATTATTAGCTTTGTTCTGCATATATATACATGTGTTGAACAGGAAAAATGGATTAGCTGTAGAGTAAAGAAATTATTTGCGTGCCCGACAAATAGGTAAACCTTGATGAGTTGGCTGCGCAATTTTATTTATATATCAACTCATGTGAATGCCATTGGATGCGGAGTGCTGGTTTTTCTGTGTGAAATAATAAATAACGCCATAGGATAGTAACAATTAATTTTGAACTACACTACATGGCATACTTCTTGAGGATAGGCATACTTCATCATATTCCACATAAGCAATTGGAGCTTGTGTGACGAGGTGGAAGATTTACCATACAAGCAAGAGGCTTGTATGGCGATGACTATGTACTACAGGTTGAACTGATGACTGATATGGACTATATAAATTATAACGATAAATTGCCAGATTAATAAAAACCCCACACGGGTCTGGAGTTGACAATAATCACGTCGCTCTAGTTATTAGATACGGCACATGGACTATTTATTTCCACATGGAAACGGGGTGACGAGAATTTATTCTCTGGAGTGATTATCAGTACATACTCCCCCGAAAACACCAGAATATATCACTATAATTATGTGAATGCTTTTTAGGATTTATTGGGTACCTAATACGGCCCAATAAATTTCCAAACCCCTCCCCGTACAAAGGAGGTTATGGCGAAATTTTTCGAAATATTAAGGCGTTAGTGAAATATTCGAAGTGAAAACGAAGTTGAAAATATAGAACGAACTATAGTTGAAATTATAGAATGAACCATATTTATATAGATAAATATAAATATAATTAAAGGGAATAGACCCCGACGCACAGATTTCGCGAAAACAGCGAATCCCCTTTTGAACGAACAATAAAGGTAATTCCTTTATACGTTTTACACACTATAAAGCGTTGCAAAGCTTTGAAAAATAATGTCTTTTTCGTTCTTTAACGAAATTCGATGAAACAGGAGACACCGTGACCGCAAGGAGGCTCTCTACATTCTAGAAGAAGCCGCGGATTTTTCTGACCTTCCTACGATTTTTAGCACTGCAATAACCAATGTGAGGAATCTAAACTATTTGTGTGAATGAAATCGCGTTGTATAAATTATATAAGCGAAGTGTAAATTATATATGCATTGTATACCACATGTACGTGTGTTGTATAAGTTATATTAGCGATGTATAAATTATACAAGCGTTGTTTGAAACATATATGCTTTGAATTGTGATGAAATGCAAGTGAATTATTATATTATATAAACATATATATATATATATATACACTCCCCTCGTCCACAGACCATGGACGATATTTATTGCTTGTGATTGACGTGACATTATATGGTATGACGAATGGTTGGAAATAATTGTTTGTGGTTGATATTGTGGATGAAAAATACCTTTATGGATGAAAAATACCTTTGTGGTTGAAAAATACCCTCTTGTGGTTGAAACAAAATAGAATAGGATTGTGGAATTGAAAATAAAACATGCCGCCTGCGTGCGAACTAGATGCATGATCCCCATTGTCAAAAACCGCGAGGTTTTAAGGTAGAGCGAGGAGCCGTACTAGGGACGGTCCCGGTTTTAACTACCCTGCCGTTATGCTATCGAAATTTTCTGAAATATTTATGTGTTAGAATAAATTTCATTCGTTGAAATAAAATATACAAACTATATCGAATATTCATGTGTTGAGTTGCAATTCATTCGTTGGGTTGAAATTCATGTGTTGAATATTATTTGAATTTAAACAAATGGCTTTAGCGATAAAAATCACATTTTTATATATATACAAACTGTATCGAATATTCATGTGTTGAGTTGCAATTCACTTGTTGAGTTGAAATTCATGTGTTGAATATTATTTGAATTTAAACAAATGGCTTTAGCGATAAAAATCACATTTTTATATATATACAAACTATATCGAATATTCATGTGTTGAGTTGCAATTCATTCGTTGGGTTGAAATTCATGTGTTGAATATTATTTGAATTTAAACAAATGGCTTTAGCGATAAAAATCACATTTATATATATATACAAACTATATCGAATATTCATGTGTTGAGTTGCAATTCATTCGTTGGGTTGAAATTCATGTGTTGAATATTATTTGAATTTAAACAAATGGCTTTAGCGATAAAAATCACATTTTTATATGTATACAAACTGTATCGAATATTCATGTGTTGAGTTGCAATTCACTCGTTGAGTTGAAATTCATGTGTTGAATATTATTTGAATTTAAACAAATGGCTTTAGCGATAAAAATCACATTTATATATATATATATATATATATATATATATATATATATATACAAACGATATAGAATATTCATGTATTGAATTGAAATTTGTTCGTCGAGTTGAAATTCATGTGTTGAATGTTATCGTATTTTAAAATAAAATGAATAGACAATAAAAACTATATTTTTATTGTGAATAGGCTTAGTTAAAAATACACACGTGTCGAATAAATATTTTTGATGATGAAAATATTTCTTTTATCATGTATACACTTAGTTAAAAATACACACGTGTTAAAATAAATAATAGTTTGCTAGAAATATTATTATTAGCTTTGTTCTGCATATATATACATGTGTTGAACAGGAAAAATGGATTAGCTGTAGAGTAAAGAAATTATTTGCGTGCCCGACAAATAGGTAAACCTTGATGAGTTGGCTGCGCAATTTTATTTATATATCAACTCATGTGAATGCCATTGGATGCGGAGTGCTGGTTTTTCTGTGTGAAATAATAAATAACGCCATAGGATAGTAACAATTAATTTTGAACTACACTACATGGCATACTTCTTGAGGATAGGCATACTTCATCATATTCCACATAAGCAATTGGAGCTTGTGTGACGAGGTGGAAGATTTACCATACAAGCAAGAGGCTTGTATGGCGATGACTATGTACTACAGGTTGAACTGATGACTGATATGGACTATATAAATTATAACGATAAATTGCCAGATTAATAAAAACCCCACACGGGTCTGGAGTTGACAATAATCACGTCGCTCTAGTTATTAGATACGGCACATGGACTATTTATTTCCACACGGAAACGGGGTGACGAGAATTTATTCTCTGGAGTGATTATCAGTACATACTCCCCCGTAAACACCAGAATATATCACTATAATTATGTGAATGCTTTTTAGGATTTATTGGGTACCTAATACGACCCAACAAATTTCCAAACCCCTCCCCGTACAAAGGAGGTTATGGCGAAATTTTTCGAAATATTAAGGCGTTAGTGAAATATTCGAAGTGAAAACGAAGTTGAAAATATAGAACGAACTATAGTTGAAATTATAGAATGAACCATATTTATATAGATAAATATAAATATAATTAAAGGGAATAGAGGCCGTGCAGTTCACGTTTCGGAATCGTAATTTGAAACGATTAGTACGAGAAATCCGACCATCGGATTTTCCCGAAACCGCAACCGCTGGGTTCGCCTTTGAAATATCTTTCCAACGGAACCAACCTTGTTAAAATCCAACGGTTGGATTGTCCGGAATGTTTAATTCAAATATGAAGAAAAACAGCGCCAGAATCGTTTATATTTATATATAAATATAAATATAATTAAATTAAATCGAATAACGACGCTGCAGTTCGAATTTTGAAACCGTAACTTCAAACGACTAGTGTGGGAGATCCGACCGTCGGATTCTCACGAAACTGGAACCGTTGGGTTCGCCTTGGGAATATCTTCCCACTGGTATAGACTTTGTGGAAATCCAACGGTTAGATTTTCCGATATGTGTAAAACAAATTAGGAGAAAAACAGCGCCAGTGCCACGGCACGACCTGAAACGTCGTTTAATTAATTATGGCCATTTTTAAATAAATAAAAATGGCGAAAAATCGTTATAAAATATTATAAGCAACATTGATTGAAAATAAACCAATTGGGCTTGAATTGTTTGATATTTGATGGTTGTATGTGTTTGATACGAAAATAACACTAAAATACTGAAAGATGGATGTCGAATAATATAACCATATAAAGAATCAATTTAAATTCTAATGATGTGAATTATTTGAAATGGCCGAGCTAACCCTCATTTCAAATAATTTATCGAGCGATTCGAATTGGAAAATGCAAAGACGATTCAAGACCGACGATCTTCGTATCGGTTGGATGGGCGCTACTGAGGTTCCTGACCGGAGTAGCTACCGGAAGGGGACGGAAGTAGTAGCCGTCTAAACGTATGTGTTGATTGGACGGATTTGCGAGGAATTGACGCCTCCGGTTTCGTTTAGACCCAGGACGGACTTGTAAATGGACTGTGTGTCTGACATTGGATTTTGTTCTATACTGATTGATCTCTGTTAAATATACATCTGTATGGCGGCGGAGAATTTATTCTTTTGCTTAACGCCCTTCTCTGAGTCGTATGAGCTTAGAGGTTATATATTGATGGAAATCAATCGTATGGAGTGGACTGCCTATGTGGCATGCTAAGATGCTGTGATCAAGGCTTCTGTTGCAAAGCAAAGTCTTGTGGATGATGATCAAAGCAAGGTCTACGTGGCCTAGCTTTGTGTATTTCGTAGATTCGCGCACCTCACACCTCGGTATGAGTTAAAAACGGGATACGGACCGCTGGGAGAGCACGACGTTTCTTTCTAGCTATGGTGGTGTCAGTGACTTACCAGCCCTGACATATATATCTACTTTTCACCTTTGTGGTTGTTGGAATGCGAGGCGCCTCGATTATAGGTCTGTAAGGACCGGGAAACGTGTGTTCAGGCATAATTAATCCTCTAACGTAAGTGAGGACCGGCCCAGCCGCATCCAGGGGTTGCCCAGAGTGTGTAGTCCCGAGGCATTTGCTAGAGTGTCTCGAAGTGGAGAGTAGCTTGCCCCTTGCCTCGACTCATGACGGAAATCCAATTTCCAATACGAAATAACGGACTTGATTGTAGAACTAGTATGGCGACATAGTATATGGTAGCTATGCCGCCTATGATTGATATTTATGATGCTATTCGTTTTTGAAACATATATGCACTAGTAATAATATCAAATGATTTCGCTTTATACGTATCAAGCATATTTGGCTATTATAAGGTAAAACTCTATCCTCCGGCTTGCGTTGCATTGTGTGATGGGACCTGAGTCTTATAATGGCTTCATTCTTTCTAAAAGCATTGCGTTGTTTTAAAAGAATTTACTTTGTTTTAAATGCACTAGCAATCACTGGAGTAAACCCGTTCCGCGAAAGTGGCGTGGTCCTTTGATTTGCTTATTACTGCTGTTTAACTGTTAAATAGATTCCTCATACCAGTCCCCATGACTGACTCGTTGTTTGTTTCACTTTGCAAACGCGGGTGCCCTTATTTTCACACGGGCAGCCTAGTACACAGGTGACAGGTTGTTTTTGGCTCTGCACTGCTGCATAGAGTGCATTTTTGGCTCATGGCGAGGCTGACTTCACAGAGATGACTTTGACATTTTCCGCCATTACTGTACTTATATTATGATTCCGCCACTGGCAATGCAGACTGATTTACTTTCCGTATTTATCACTATATGTATATGTATTCCGCCTCTGGCGATGATGACTGATCACTTTCCTTTTTATTTACTAAGTTATATCCCACGTTATGCTATTCTGATATTCCTACATGTTGTGATTCCGCTGTCATATCCATGTAAAATTATTCTATTTATTGTTTCTGCTATTATATGTTCTCTGCTATGATGATTAATGTGTTATTTCCTAATGATTATCCTTAATACCGCCCCTCGGATTTTGGGATCGTCACATCTTGGGTGCCAAAATTTGTACGAACAATCAAGTAGTCAGGTTTTACAGATATACTTGGTGAGCTTGGAGCAGGAGGCTTCAGGATTATATATCTATTGTTATTTCCGCTGTGTTGTAAGTGTTATACTCTGATAATGTTATTGTATACATATACGGATTTTATTTCAAAGATATGTATCTATTATATATTGTTCATTCCGCTGTGAGATTCGTGTTTACTCTAATGTTGTATGTTCATCTTTTTCTTCTTCTATTCTAAGTTTCTATCTTATCTATTCTCACCCTCTATTTTCTTTCATTAACTATCCGGTATTTCCGATGCTTGATAGTCGACATTGGGTTATACGTCGGTTACTCAGGATCGTGAAATCCCGGGTCGTTACAGTGGTATCAGAGCTGAAAGTTAAGTGATTACCTTGGCTCTGTGGCGTGACTCAGTAGAGATAGGGTTAGTAATACCCTAGATTGAGTTTGAGTGTATATATACGAGTGAACGTATTTGTTATTTGATATAAAATGGTTTTATACTGTGAAGATTTATTGGTTGAGTTGTTTATGGGTTCTGATCGATCAGTTTGATCCATTGTATCAGTAGGACTTTATAAACACTCGAGTATGGTAGACCGAAACAGTATGTTTTGAAAAAGGGTAAATGAAATAATTTTGCCCAAATTATATTTTGATATAAAAGATTGATATTGAAATGATTATAATATATTGGATATATTGGTTGTTATTATATCCGAGTAAGATTATAAAAAGTGAAATGGTTATGTAAATAACCAATCAGAATTCAGATAAGTGTTATGAAAATGGTTAAATCTGAATTAAAACCAGAATTGGAATCAAAACTCTGGAAATTTGAATAAATGTTTGTAAATGAACTTGGATTGGATATAAGAGAATTTTAAAATTCTGGTAGATTTTAAATTGTTTTACCAACATGGTGAATGGTATTTTGAAATGTATTTCAAATTGGAAGTGTTTAGAAATGGTTTTGAAAGTGATATAGTATCGAACTCGCTTCGGTCACTGGAAAATAATTCCGACGATGAGTGCACAGCATCATCGGTGTTCATTTTCGAGTTCTAAGTGACAGATTACTACCAAAGATTTTGATTTTTAATTGTTTTGAGAAAAGCAAGTTGTTTTGAATTCTGAAAAGGAATATTTGATTTTAGAAAAGAAAAGTTATTTAAAATTCCCAAGGAGAGATTATTTGATTTAAAACCAAATTGAATTGAAATTTGGGAAAGCAAATTGGAATTAAAATAAAGCCAGTTAAGTGGGAATTGAATTGAAATTTGCAAAAGCAAATTGGAGTTGAATTGGATTAGAAGGATATCAAGAAATTTGGATTTGTGGGATAGAAATTTGAAATGAGATTCGGTTTGGATATAAACGAATGGTTGTGTTGAGGATAAAAACTGATTGGAGTTTGATTGGGATAACATAGGTATATGTTGAATTGGTAACAGATGCAAAGGATATAATGATATGCCCGACAAAAAGGTACAAGTTTATAATTCTATTAGGTATAAGATTTATGAGCCGAATTGGCAAGTCGCTTGGCTATTTCATTTTCTTTTGGGTTGGAGAAGGCCCAGAGAGGCGAGTTGTAGTTGTACCGATTGAGCCGTACAAAGGAGGCACTGGCGAAATTTTCCAGAAATTTCGGGTGTTAGAAAATTTTCAGGATTTTTGAAAATTTTCGTTAATGAGAATGAATTAATATTTAATTGAAATTAATTGGTATAGTGAAACTGAAATTTAAGAAGTAAACAAATAATTTTAACCCAGTTCATAGGGTTTGTTTTCTACCTTAGCAATTTCGTGGACGAAATTATTTTAAAGGGGGAAAAATGTAATGTCCCATATTTTCACAGTATAATAATTAATTAATTTAATTATTTAAATAGTGATTTAGGGATTTAAATGGTCGTTTAATTAAATAATATTGAATATTTAATTAATATAAATAATATAATAATATATTTATTTCCGAAATAATCGAAAATAACAGAATTCACAATATTGTGTGAATTGGATTATTTATAAGAGATTTGATTCAGTTTAGAATTGAATTATAGTAACGAATATATTTAAATAACGACGGTTGAACGTATAATTATATTATAATTTAAATTGAGATTGAAATGGCGCGGTAGTTCGTAATATGGAGTATTGAACCTCAGTTGAATATACAGAATCTATTTTAAGTCGGATTTCTGTGAAACAAGAAACGTTGGGAGCTAGTGAAGTATATTTTTCTAATGGAAGAGAAAAATCGAGATTTCATTGTGTAGATTTTGATTTATGTCCAAATCAAATTTTAAAATAGTCGCTATGGAATTCTTTTATAATTTATTATGATTTATTTATATTATAAATGGTTTTTCAATATAAATTGAATACTGATTTAATCGGGATTTGAAATGTCGATTTATAGATTCAGAAAGGAATATTTTGGAGCTTATTATATTCTGTGTGAATAATACGGAAATATTAAATTATTATTATTTTATTTAATTATTTTTAAATATATTTATATTTAAATGGGTTTATTTAGGAGTTCAAAAATAGTCAGTCTTGCAAACAAGCCCATTTTTGACGAAACTAATTTTATTGGATTCAGAATATTAAATTATTGCTAGATTTCAATTTCCGTGATTTTTGGAGTCAGTATGTGGCCGTACGGATTTTTAATGTGAAAAACAGTCAATATTTTGAATATAAAAATACGCTGTGAGAGCTAACAAACTAGGAATTCAATGAAACAAGTTTCATCGGGTCCGTAATGTCGAACTGTAGCTGCATGCCAATTTTCATGATTTTTGAATGTTGTATGTGATCACAGGGATTTTTAAACAGCATATATAGACAACAATTCAATAAAATGGAATAGAATAATCAATATAAAAATATTATAATTTTCCTATATATATTCTTTAACTTTTCTAAACCTAACAATTTTTACTTCTTTGGTCCACTCTTCCGCCGCTCTCATTTTCTTCAGACAGTAAAAATTCGATACTTTGAAAAAAAAACAATCCATAGAAAAATACTAAAATGTTGAAATAAGTTGTTTTGAGCTCGTGGAAGCACGAGCTTTCCACTAATGCCTTCAGTTTTGTGGGCGATAAGTGTTTGGGGTCTTGACATTTTTCCAGCGTTTTATTTTTGAGTCTAGGGTTCGAAATTTCCTGATGAACAAGCTTCGATTCTCATTTTAGTTGTTATTTTTGGGATCCGGGGAAGAAATGGCAAGTGCGTGCATCATTTTTGTGAGGTGCGATGGGATTTTGTTCGACGACCTGTTATAAGGGCCAGTTGAAGCGAGCAGGTCGCATTTTAGAAGAAGGGTGCAAGTGCCATTTTACTGGTATAAGGTCAAAGATATTTTGAAGAGAGAAACAATGGTAATTTTATTTTGGAGTTCCATGGAGAATTGATCAAGAATGAATCGAAGGAGGAAAGGGAAATGGAGCTGTAAACTTGCGTTCAGAATTTACAGAGAGAAGGGAGAAGACTGTAGTTGCGGGTGTGGTGTATTGGGTCGGCGTATATTGGTAAAGCCCATCATTGGGATTAAATAGAAACCATTTTAATTCAATTATTTATTCAAAATTTGTTACTGAGATATATCGTTCATACTTTGTCAATTTTACAAACGGTCAGATAAGTCAGGATTGTATAGACGGTTGCTACACAATGGAACCGACTAGGAGTGAATTGGAGCTCGTTACAATTTATAGTAAATAAATTGTCTGTCTGAATCAACCGACAATTATCATTATTTAACGATGATCGTCCAATGTGAGTAAATCTCACTAACTCTTTATAGTTTATATTTTTATAAATATAATCTAGTATTGATAAATGATGATTGATTGCTGTGTGTTGATTGTTTGGTTGAATTGTTGATTTATTTGTTGAAATTGTAGATAACGATATATATATAAATCAAATATTGATTTTGTTTATCAGAATATTTCATATTGAAATGAAATCGATGTTATTTATATTGTGCAACATCTGTGATGCAGGGAAACAGGTTGGAGGGATCCAACTGGATTCCTCAATATTTGAAATACTGTTTGTTTTCATATATTGTGATATATGATGTGATATATAATCTGTGATTGATTATGATGGCACTGGTCATGTTATTTGGTATTTTAATTACCATATGAAATACTGGAATGTAAAAAGGAAATTTTCAAAGTGAATATTGAAAATGAAATATTTATATATGATATAAATAGAATTATATAAAAGGATTTATATAAAATGAATTGAATTATATAAAAGGATTTATATAAAATGAATAGAATTATATAAAAGGATTTATATAAAATAAATAGAATTATATAAAAGGACTTATATAGAATAAATTAAATTATATAAAGGGAATTATAAATGAGATTTAAGTGTTAGAAATAAAAAGGAGATTGGTATGAATAATTCTATAAATAGAAGTATGAAAAGAAATAGGATTTGAGATATTGATTTTAAATACGAAATCAAACTGTTTTGAGAAATATTTTTCACATTCTATGTGAAAAATTAGATGAAAGTAAATATTTTGCAAATAAAATATTATAAAGGAATTTGGGGTTTGAATTAGGAATTTAAATGGAATTACAGAAATTAGAAACTGATTTGAAATTAGTTGAGTTGAATGGCTTTTTGGGTATCGATCTGGTGTTGGTTTCGGCCTTTGGGGTTTATGCTTGGGAAGTTGTTCTCTTACTAGTTTACAGTTAGAAATTGATAGAGGTGGGAAGATATTGATGCATGAATCAGAAATGGAAACATTTTCCAAAGTTAATAATGTATATTTTCTAAAATTAGAAAATAAGGATTTGATGAATATATGGAAATGAGAAATGGGGAAATGAATAAATGTTGATTGATGATTGATTGATAGAATTTACATCTGGATTACATTCGGTACACTCAAGCGAAATGAGTGATCGGTCATGTTTAGCCTGGATTACAAGATGTTCTTGTTGAACCCGGTGTATTCCTCTCTAGATATACACTACCGGAAGGTGGTCCCATAGCTTACCAGTTGGAATTCATTACCCAATAAGCGCCTACGGTTTTTTTTTTATTTTATGTATGTGGAACGTGAGATGAAAGCGTTCTGCTAGTTAATTATTTAGTTGTGGTTGATAGACACTATTATAATATCAAATGAGTTTAATATAAAGTTTATCATTTCGTTCAAAAAGATTTTGAAATGTTGAATCAAATACTTTGGATTCTCATAAGGGAAAAATCCCTTCCGTGTTATACAGCGTGATCTTTTAAGATATGTTTTATTTTTCTCAAACTATTTTAAGTTGTTTACTCATGCCAGTCCTATGATTGACCTGGAGTTTATTTTGTTTTGTTTTACCTTAAACTCTTGGGTGCCCCAATTTGTACGGGCAGTCAAGTAGTCAGGTTTTACAGATATACTTGGAGGGCTTGGAGCAGGAGGCTTCAGGATTATATTGCTATTGTTATTTCCGCTGTGTTGTAAGTGTTATACTCTGATAATGTTACTGTATACATATACTGATTTTATTTCAAAGATATGTATCTATTATATGTTGTTCGTTCTGCTGTGAGATTCGTGTTTACTCTTATGTTGTATGTTCTTCTTCTTCTATTCTAAGTTTCTATCTTATCTATTCTCACACTCTATTTTCTTTCATTAACTATCCAGTATTTCCGATGCTTGATAGTCGACATTGGGTTATATGTCAGTTACTCAGGATCGCGAAAACTCGGGTCGTTACATTTATGTTTTCCAGACCGCATATATAATTCATCATACAAATCCAGCACAAATTTAAAATGGCTCACATAAAACCAATATTTTATCATAAATAATTATTAAATATAACTCAAATACCATAATGTCGTGTATTCATGTATTGCAAAAACATAAGGTACAAAAAATTCAATCTAAAACACACTTAAGGTGTTTAAGGTCAACATAGCCATCTGAATTGTCCAATCCAAACTCTAGCGGTTTTGCATATATTTTCAAAGTCTTGTACGAGAATTCAAAGCATCCATCTACAAGTTCCTACATTAATATAAACAATCAATAAAAAACTACAAACATAAAAATGCAAAATAAGACAAATAAGTGGAAAACACAAGTGCAAGATAGTTAATACATAATTTCAAGCAATGTAGTAGAGATATAATAAAATTCCTGTAGCACATGATAAAATAAGTTAATACAGTTTATACCCTCACATAACATATGTATTCGTAAGCGTGGCACTGAACATCATTAAACAATGAAAGTGAATAAGCTACCTGAAAGAAAGGATTAAAATTGCTTTCCCGAAAATCATAAGTCAAATTAATGGAAGAATCAATGCGGATCGATTTTTAAATATAGATGAATGATTTGTAAACAAAACTGGGATGTATGAAAATATTACAAGGAAGAAGATCTAAAAATAAATCTTACCTTTCATCTCTCTTTTTCCGCTTCAACATTATTTACAAACATGAAATCAGATCCAATTATGTTGATAAACGGTTCTGGTGCATCATGCGACTGGTGAGTAAAGCAAACATATGTGAAAATGAGCGTAACGGCATGCGCTTCGCGCGTGTATTACTCTGCAATCCAAGTTTCTAGATTATACTGCATTTTAAGAAAACATTAGAACCATAGTGGACAAACATAAGCTAGACCCAAGCTACAATAATATTTGAATACATCAAACCGACATAATCTCCAGACCAAAATGTGTGATTGAAAGGGTAAAAAAACAAAATTTGATGCTATTAGATCTCAGGTAAGGGCATATTTGGTACTTCATGGTAGGACCGAAGTCTTGTGACTCCAAGTGAATTATTAATAAAGATAGATAAATTTAGCTACCAAATTTTTTGAACATATTCAGTCATCATACATTTAGTAGAATAGGGAGTACATTTTGTACGAAGGTAAAAAAAATTTGTACATTACCAGTCAACCTACAAGCCACATAAGTAATCTCTGGATCTAAATTGTTTAGGTCACAGCTGCGGGCATTTGGACACGTTCGGCACTTTTGTGCTATTCCATTTTGACCATATTTGCTATTGGTAAAAGGCTAGCTACTGTAAAGAAAAAAAATTCCTTCTTATCCTTCCAACCCTTGTGCAATCATGCCATTTTCTAACTTTTTCTAACCGTAATCTTTGTCGACAAAGTCTTGATTCCTCTAAAACTATATCCAGCATCAAATAATGTGAATAGTAAGTTAAATATTGAAAATGGTAAGATATTGAGTTTTGAACATAACAAAACCTATTTGGTATTTTTCAAACTTGTTCTTTAGCGTTTTCTTCCTTGCAAAATCCCCTATATAGCAGTATTTATCTACAGGAGAAGTCAAAATGATAAATTAAGGAAAGTAAATATAGAAAATAATTTAGCATTCTCTTGCCTTTCCGTAGAGACTACAAAGAATAACATTTATAACATATTTAGCTATTATGAACGTGGAACATAAATAGTGAAAACATGTATAATTTAAAAATATCTTATGCCATCAAGCCACAAAAGTCAAAATTTGTTGTTATAGAAAAATCATGGCATCAGACCTTTATGTATTAATAAAAGTGGAAAATGAAAAACTGCTGTGGTGGGCATCACAAATCCCATATTTGTAGTTGGAGACAGTAAAAATTGATAGGTTCCTTGTACAATCATTAACCCGTACTGACAGAAAAAAGATGAAGAAAATTAAGAATTAAAAGTAGTAGTTGGTTATCATTTCTTCTATTTCGGATCAGATTAAACACCACAGCAATCATAATTTTTATAATCAATTAACATAGCAAGGTTGCAATCGAATTACAACAGGAAACTAAATTTTGGATGACTATGTAGAACTGAAAATTACCAGAATAAAGAATTATTTCCAAACTGGTTTTGAAACATAGAGCAACAACAGTTTAAGCTCCATTTGTTTTAGTATTCCAGTAGCTACCCGTCCAGATTGGATGAAATAGCAATCAATTTCTTCAATTGACACGAGTATTAATTTGCAAATTCAAACAGAGATTCTTAGATAACCAAAATTGAAAATTTAACAAAGAAAATTTAGTAAATAACATATGAAGTCACTTAGTATTAATCTCATTTACGTTTTGATCAGAAAGAAATACTAATGTAACCAAATTAAAGGTTTTATCTTGGAAAACTCAGTTCTTAAGCTTTAAAATCAATTACTGACTTGACAGATACAGAATCATGCATGCAAGAAAGAGAAGATCAATGAAGTTGTAATTAGTAAAAGAGAAACCTGAAATAGCACTTGATAGATGTTCACATGTCGGCACACAGTCCGACTTGGTCGAACAATCTTCGCTGGGTTCATAAGGCGCAAGCTTTGATGTTGAAACATAAAAGATTGACTGAATCGATATGAATTGAATAACAATCAATTATTTTTTGATCTATATTTCTAATCATTGAAATTGAGGGATTACTCCAAATAGGAGAGAAAAGGAAGAGGAATATTCATATCCTTTTAGCCGAATTTACCAAATCAAAAGTAAAAGTAGTCGTGCATGCCAAACTCTTAAAAAGAAGTCAGATAATTATATTATATATAGTATGCAAATAAGACTTATATTTATTCATCATTAAAGACGATTAGGACTTATTGCATAATGTCAGCAGTCACTCATATGTAAGCACGTTGAATTATCTTCCCACCTGTAGGAATATAATCATAATTACACAGGCTAAAGTCTTTGGTTGAACTAACAAATTGACGCGGTCATGATCAATGATGTTTTTATATATATCAAATGTCAACTTGGAAACAACATGTGAGATTGTATATTAACATGGGTGTACCTTTATAAACTGCTGGTTTGAATTATTTCATTTGATAGAGATCTTCTATTCACTTCCCAAGCACTGATAGATGTCAATCCTACTGACCTGTCAAAATAAAGTATGCAGTATAGTTTGTAGCTGCGTAAGTAAATTTTTAGAAGATATAACATAATTCATCAATATGAAGACAACATCCACCTGGCAGGTTAAACCAATACCCAGTAATTTATATCTCATGTCAAGACATTATTTCTTATCAATCTATATTACATAATTGTCTATTTTCCCAACATATGATCTGGAAAATTAATTACGTTGGCCCAGTCATTAAAAATAAAATAAGATCATTGAGGATGTTCTGTTCGATTAAGTGCAATTATCTCTTGATAAGAGATTACCATATCAGTAACCACATTACTATTCAATTTTTCTTAGTTTATGACATGGTTATTTTCACATGGTGTAGACTGCAGACACATTATATGAAGTTGTCTTGCAAATTTGAGCAATTTATACAGTTATCTAAACTGCAAGCCCATGCGTACCACTTTAAATATCGTCATTGCATATGTGTATGTCAGTAATCTGCAATAACATATTTAAGTGACCCATATACAGTCTTAATGTAAAAGATTTGCAGCTGCAGCTATTGAGTATTGTACAGACAATGACTTATAAAATAAACATTTTGTGATTGTCGTAGGCGTGAAGCAATGAAATTAAGTGCATAGGTCTGGTAACAGACTCAGATCTTAATATGGTTAATAACACAGAGATTATTAGATAACCCAAATTGAAAATTTAACAAAGAAAAATATGGTTAATAACATATCAAGCCACTTAATATTAATCTCATTTACGTTTTGATCAGAAAGAAATGCTAAGGTAACCAACTTAAATGTTTTTTCATGGAAAACTCAGTTCTTAATCTTTAAACTCAATTACTAGCTTGACTGAAATAGAATCATGCATGCAAGAAAGAGAATATTAATGAAGTTGAAATTAGTAAAAGAGAAACCTGAAATAGCACTTGATAGAAGTTCACATATCGGCAAACAGTACGACTTTGTCCAACAATCTTTGTTGGGTTCATAAAGGCGCAAGCTCAGATGGATGAGGTATGTTGTATCCATAAAAAGAAACCCTTGGGCTGTACGGAACAAGAATAAACACATTACTATTTTTACAATCAGATATTAATCAAGGTTTAACATTCTATATTTAAAAATTACACCAATACAAATGAGAACAACTAATTTCCCCACCCAGTGTGCATTATCATCATTTAATAAATATAATAACACATTCAACAATTTCTTAGTGTGCTAGGCTAATATCCCAGCGTAATAATGGTGCGACAGTTATAAGTAAAATATTCACTGTCCAACTCGTAACGCACACTACAACTAAAATTTTAACACTATTTTAATTGAATGGCCTAAGTTCCTCAAAATTCGTAAGCTAAAAACTTGAAAAGATCAGAAAAAAGATTTATAAACTAGCCAAATGTAACGCCCTATCTCACATCAGAAAACTGAGCCTGAGGTTGGCATACATAAATATCAATCACTTTTTAAATCCGGATCACTACCCATTACTTCGGGGCCATTGTTACATAAGTGAACTGGATACAACATTACATGATTGTGATTATGAGTTGTTACATAGATGCTCACTAGTTTAACAATGTTCTTTCACTACGAGACATCTTTGATTCTATTAAATATTTGGATGCTTGACTTCTCCAAGACTAATATTTATGTGCTTTAACTATCTGCTTTCACTACAAAATCTTTTGGACGCCTAGTTTTCAAAACAATTCATGACCTAGATCATCCATCAAAACAAATAGCTGATGTAAGATCTTCAGGAGTAAGAAACTCAAATACGACTAAAGAAATAATAGTTCAGATTCCAACAATGTTATTCTAACCCGAAATCGATGAAATTAGATACCTGAAATCGAAGTTCAAACGATGTTCCCTGAAGCTAAATTGATTCTTCCCCAAAATCTGATTCTTTAATGTCGGAACAGATTTGAATACTTTAATCTTCACGATCGTTTGATGCCGGAACGAATTCGGAAAAGTTTTGGAATCCAGTGTTATTTATTTTTTTGGAAATCATGGGAGTTTCTGATTTAGCGGCCGTTCTTTGAGAAAGCGTTGGCCAATGGAAATGAGAAATGGAAATAGGGTTATGGATGTTAGTTTACCTTTTTGCCCTCAGAAACCTGCCCTACCAACACAAATAAGTGTTGGCAATAAGAAAAATATAATTATGTATTTTTGGTAACATTTTTTTAATATAGCAACATATATTATTGTTACAACCTTGCAACATGAATAAGTGTTGGCAATTGTGAAAAAAAAAGTGTACCAAATGGCCATTATGGTATAGTGAGTTCAAATAGTATTGTTTTAAAAATCTGAAACCTATTGCAATGCTATGATTGCGCCTGGTTTAGTAGTTGTTGCAATATCTTTGACATAATATGTTTCATATATTATGCCTGAAATTTGTCTCATGCTTGTGTATAACCAGTTTGTAAACCTGAAACTAGTAGGATTGATCAACTCACTCATATACATGTCTCCTGCATATGTGTACTCAGTTGTAGATCTTAAACTTTTGGGTTAAATGGCTCATTCACATACCCACTGACTTCAAGAAATTATATAAGATTTTATGCAGTAGCCCAACTGTTATATGCTAAACTTGTTTTAAATAAAGTATACATATTTTTTTTCCATATTTGCTGAGACTTTGCCATCAAATAAAAAAAACTAGAAACCTGAACTGTATATAAGTTTTCCCTTTTTGGTTATTGATTTGACAAATGTACATGAGTGGATTCATGTATTTCGAACTGAATATAAAACCGGAAATTGTATAAATATATGGAGTAAATTACCCACTGGCTTTGTTAGGATATAAACACACATATATACAGATGGGTCTATGCTCGCCCTCATAATTGTTTCCCAAAAGCACTATGTAAACCTGAAAGAAGAGAAAACAGTGCACACATGGTATATTCATATACACCTGCATTGCTCTAACATTCCAGAAGTTATAACATATTCTTTTTGAACTGAAACTTGGATAGTGATATAGGTGAGTTACATTTATATATACGTTGCCCGTCTTATTTTGTCAGCTTGGCAACATACTATTTCTGACTCTTGTGCTTACTGTAACTTAGCCATTTAGTTGGGTTCACCGCTTATCTTATAAACTGGAATATTAGACTGTTGGAACCATAGTATGAGGTTGATTTCACTTACTAGTTCCTTGTTTGTTCCAAATAATAATGATAACAAGGCTTTCCTTTTTCATATTTTGGAACTCTATTTTATGGAACTTGTAACTGCTGTTATATGCAAACCTTTCTTGGGCTTTTGATTTTGTTGCTGATGTGACAAATAATACAACCGGCTCATTGATAATGGTAAGAACGGATACTGTCACTAGTTTTGGAAAAACACAACAACTTGTATTTCCCTGATAAGAATTGAAAATCAATTTCACTTGATTTTCCTGCTGAATTGACTGTCCAAAGAGTAGATAGTACACTTGTTCACTGATGATCATTGTGACAAACCCAATTTCGACAGACCGAATTTTTTTCAAAATTCAAATCAATCGAAACTCGGATTGGTTTGCTCTGGTATCCTGCAGAAAAGACAGAGACATAAAACATGTCAGAGCTCAGAAAAATATCTCATAGCGGAACGGATAAAATATAGTATAATCAAAACTTAGCCTTACCATATTATTAATAATGCCTAACCAGTATCTAAAGCTATCATGTCTCCGCCACGATCTAACTTGAGAGTGTGTGGTGAGGAGGGGGTCAGAACACAAGTTCTGGTGACTGGATTTAAACTATATACTTTGGATGATCTTACATGTACTGTTCAATCATATCTTCTTATTTGATAGGTTACTTGGGTTAATAGCACTCAAAGGCTTACACACACGTCGTACCCATTTACTTCCCAGTGAATTAACCTAATATAATATATATAGCTATCTCTCAATATTGAGATACACCCCATGGTACCCCACTCGCATGGTCTCCAACGTATCATCGCAGGAATATGGCAGTCCCTAATCCTACGCCCGAATGTCATACGGATTTCTATATGTATGTCAACGCTATGTCTGCAAAGAACCACTACTTCTATATTATCTAAGCGTTCGGACTTCCATCTTTGAACCATTCAATCGAGTTAGGTTCCATCCTCGAAGAATGCCCTCTAGTCGTATGATACACCACTCAGAGCGACATGAGTATACCTAGACTTTCCCATGTACGTATCATCAATCGTTCTCGATATCAATTGCACATGTTCTCTATATATGCGCCTGAGTCCCGTGGCAGGGCTAATCAAGAAATACGGAAATCGGTCGGGAGCCTTCAGATATCTGTCGATTGCAGGTGCTAAGGTCTGCTTTTACAGTGGCTATGGTCCCACTAGATCCCTCCCTCAACTAATGAAAGACACCCAAGAATATCAAGAATTAGAACTTAACCCCGGCCCCCCAATGCCCTTCAAACCTATTGGCCAACCTCACCCATATCTAGATAGCAAAGTATATGGTCTTTTGGAGTTCTCTACCTTTCCACTTTACGTACTGACTAAAGATGGTAGGTAGACGATGAGTTGCAATCACAGGGCACTAACTGGTCTCGTCGAATCACACTATTCCATCTTAGTCTTTTGATTGCCCCTTATTATTGCAATCAAGGCATACTCGTTGATTCACCTACGCAGACCTAACCTTTGTGAATACAGGCGGATCATCTGCCACTCACAAAGGAATACCAAGAGTACCCTACGCCCCCAGAAGCCGCGTGCTACCCTTTCCAGTCCTTTGGAGCCGTCAAACAATCAAATGAATATGCGCTCCCCTCGTACCTTATAATACCTCGATGATTTACCCAGTTGGGTTATTCACCCTCAACCGTACGGACTGGTCTAAGCGCCTTACTTTAGCATGTTGTTAGACCCTATGTCTAAACATTCTTTTACGCGCTTGTCTCACCTTACCAGATTTCCAGTTAACTTGGTTATTCCAATTCATATTGAATTCTTATTCAAATTACCAAATTCTCTTGCTTATTAATTTCAGTCATACAACTTAATTCATTTAAGTTTATTAATAAGCTTACAACATGTTATTCTCTAAATTGTGGCCCAAGGTCTGTGATCCACAATCCCTTTTATATTCTTGTTTGATTTCAATAACATGTTTTACTTAATATGTAATTAAGTATATCTAATTAACATGTATCCAATTAACATGTCAATTACCATGAACTTATTTCATTTCATAAGTTTTCCTCATCCTCTCTCATTTAATCATAATTCCACTTTACGTCGTCAATACGGCTTATCATTGTTTACTTATTAACTTAGTTCTATTAACTAAGGCTCATTAATAAGTTTCTCCACCCATTTATTATAACCTATGTTATAATTACCCCTTGTCCCTAGGACAAGTCTAAACATGTTATTCATACCAATGGGTTTCAGACTCCCAGACTACTTAATTTATAATTAAGTACAATATATCTCCCACCTTTTCTTAACTGGTTTTAGGTTTTCCCCTTTTCTGATTACTTAATATACAATTAAATGTCACTTAACTTAATTCACCAGGTATCCCATTCCCTTACTAGTTTATTATAACCTAAGTTATAATATTCACTTGTCCCCAGGACAAGTCTAGCTATTATACAACATTTTCATTAATGTTATTTATTTATAATAGGTTATTATCATTCCCTTTTTAACCATTTACTATTGTGAACCATTATTCTTCATTCTCTGTAATATATGTTCCTTATTATGTTAAGGAAAACACTTCATGCACCTTATCAGTTTGATAGAAGGAATCAATGATTTATTTTCATAACGTTTTCCCATCTACATCCGTGGTAGTAAGTAATTTCTTTACTTTTCTATATTTATTGTGGCTTACTTGCAATAACGTTTTTAGAAATAAGTCATTTAGGGAAATACATCACTTTTCCCTCTTATCACACTAACTTAGTTCATTACATCCCTTCCTTTCTTATTTTCAGAGTTAGACATTTAATTACCATCCTTTCCATTTATTCATATCTTGTTATACATATATATTTATATATATAAGAACTAGACCTCTCACATTAAGCCTACACTTGTGGACACTGGATTTGCTGGGCGGGTGCGGACAGACTTCTACCACAAGCTGACCTAACCTCGTGTCTTAGCACATGTTGTTAATTCTTGCACTTAAGCCTCTCACGTAAGGTTCAACATTAGTGGTTGCTGGATATGCCGGTCGGGTCTGGGCAGAATTCCACTACTAATGCATCCTAACCTCGTGCCATAAGTGTATTTACAATTTCTAATTGTAATCCTAAGCATTTTCATTTTCATTCAATCACTTATGTTTATATCAAACTGCGCTTCCAAATTAAAATCTCAAAACATAATATATGTTATGTTCATTACATGAAAATTTAATCTAATTTACATGCTATCCAATTTTTGCCTATATTTTGTCATATGTCATTTTCAACATATGTTTAATTCTACTAGGACATGTAAACATTCAATCGAGTAAATATTTTAACATGTCGTTTAATCAATAATATGTCCCAATTAAAACATGTAATTACAATCACTGAATTGGCTATTCATATCCTAACAAGTTTATTTTATCCAACATGTAAACATTCAATAACTTAGCCAACTCAACATCGGAATTTCCTGACATATTCATATCAATATTTCAATTCGTTACAACAGCAGTTTATAATTAAACTGTCCATTTCAAAATTTATTAAAAAGGGGAATGTTAAACGATAGTCATAACATTATCTAAAGGATATAGCTTAAACCCACTCACCTTTAAGCTTTCCCCAAATTTTGGATCTGATCTGTTATATCATCCATGGTTTCCCTTTTCCCTTTAATTTGATTCTCGACCTAACGACCATGGATTTATTATTTCATGAAAAGAGAAGGGAAAGAGAAATAATTTAAATAGATTGGTTCTTAGAGCTTTACCTCGCTTTCATGATTCAATAATCTTTTTATTAACGTTGATTCCCTCTTCCAGATCTGAATTCATAATCCTCCTAGGCTAACATTTTAATTTCAGAATAGATTTGAGAAGAGAGAGAGAGAGAGAGAGGGAGCCATGGCAGAGCTCCAGCGCAACCGCCAAATTAAAATGTTTAGGGTTAGTTCTAGGGTCTTATTTATAGGTGCTTAAGACTTTATCGTACACGTAGCTATGGGTCAGCATTGAACCCAGTTAAGAAAATAGTCCGGGTTTGCAAATGAATCTAGCCAAATCATATCGTATACGCAGTGCTGAGTCAGCATTAGGTCCCACAAGCTGTTTTGGCATATAAATTTGAATTTCGAATGTTTGAATTGTTTTGGCGCAGAAATTTGATTTTTGAACTTTTGAATTTTTGGAATTTATTTAACTGTTTTATTCACATGAAATATTCTTATATGTACACAATCCTCTACCGACCATTTTACGCGTGTATATATACACACAATTTTCGTTTGATTTTCAAAATACAAACGATGTTGCACCGTTATTTGATTCTTGCCATATTTCATTGATTGTAGCCTTGTCTTGAATTTTATCTTTTGTACACATATATTAATCCATATATATATATATATATATATATATATTCTCTTATATATACATATATTTTCTTTATTTTCTTATATGTACGTTCTTATCCTTTCAAATTTTGAATTTGTATGCGTACATATATTTGCATGTTCGGTTGGCCCTATCTAAAATAAAGATAAAAATTATGCCACCGCCGGGGTTCGAACCCCCGACCTCTACGTTACAAATCCAATGGCTTAACCAACTGAGCTATGAAGCCTTTTGTTAATAAGTCTTAGAACAATGATAATTATTGTTCTATCCTTACTTCTCTTTTTCATGTTAGTTACAATACTTAAATTAAATCATTGCATGAATCTTTTTCTTTTAATGTTAATGCATTATGTTTGCAAATCAGTGCATGCAACATATTTACATTGCATGCAACCAATCCTTTCTTTCTTTCAACGCATACATTGCATTTTTTCAGTGCACGTATTTATTACATGCAATCCTTATTTTATTCTTTATTTTACATTTTAATTTGTTTGCACACACACACACAGATATATATATATATATATATATATTTCTCTTGTGTGTATACAAACTTCTAGGCTTAATAACTTCTTCATATGATGTCCGTTTTACGCAAACCAGGCGTCAATTTTGACCAGAATTCCGAGACGGACGCAATGGTGCAGTCCGTTTTACTTAATTCTCATAATTAATTAAGTTATTCTTATTTTATTACCTTAAAAATACAAGGTGTTACATTCTCCCACCCTTAGAAAATTTCGTCTCCAAAATTTAATAAGGGTAAAATCAATTAACCCCTCGCATAATATACATCCATCATGTGTGCATCCAATTTTAGCAAACATTGTGCACTTGTGCAAAGTGAAATACAACATAATAATGCATGTATTCCTAAGCGGTACCTCCTATGTGTATGCAAATTTCTCAAAAATCCTTTCTAAAATAAGATGCTCACATCCTAGATATACTGGCAGTTCTACATTAATGCAATATTTTGAAAATCAAAATGCTTTTTCATCCAAATTTTTCCTCACTCTTACTGAGTAGGAGCATAGTTCATCCAATTGTTGCATCCATAATCCTACCAACCAACTTTATTTTTCGAATTTCAGAAAAATCTAGTTTTCTAAATTTGATTTCTTATGTTACAAAAAGGTGGGAAATTCCGTTTTTCTTTTATATACTTTTTTCCAACCGTACTTGGATTTTATGAAACAATGTATAAAGATTTCCTATTTTCCCATCCAAGCACATCCCACATAAGAAAATTTTCTTTGTTGTAGCTTTTCTTTTTCGTCTTATCTTGCAAAAAAAATTCAAATCGCAAAACTAGAGTAGATACGGACAACTGTTTTCCTTAATCGGGTTTATGATTTGTTCTTACCTATAAGGTCAGTTCAGTCTCCTACTACAAGGTGCCAACATCCACTCTATTCTCATTTTCTACAACTTATTTTGTCCACCCAACAAAATTCTCTTTTAAACAATTTATCAAAAATAATTGTAAAAAGAATAGAGACTTCAAAACTTTCTTGATTAAAAATTCTTGTATGAAATATAACTAGAAAAACTAGCGAGCTATAGATGCTCTATAATATGCACCTTTTACTGAGAGAATTTTACTTTACCACACAATGTACTTCTTTACATATTTTAAAACTATAACTTTTAAGATTAACTTGAAAACACCATAAACCATTTTTTCCCAAACTTTTATAATCTCAAGTTCTTAAAAGTTAATAATGGGGTAAGACTCAAAGCAGGTTTCCAATTTTTCTAGGCTCTCCTAGACACTCCCCAAGGTGAATTCTCTCAACTATAAATATTCCTAATCCATTTTTCTCTGTTTAACTTTTTCCAAAATAATAATCATATGGGATCTATTTTCCTTCCGTACAAAGTATATTGCATACTTCCCAACCAAACTTCCTAAGGGTCTCAAATTTCCTTATTCATTCCTTTAGTGTACAAAACAAACATCTCATTTCCTACCATATTATACTCTTTTTATTTAGTGGGTTCCTCTATGGATCTAGGTATATATATAATATATTTATATTTTTAAAAATAGAAATACGTTCACTCACTATTTATATAGGAATTCTAAACCTAAGCTCTGATACCAGATGTGACAAACCCAATTTCGACAGACCGATTTTTTTTTCCAAAATTCCAATCTATCAAAACTCGGATTGGTTTTCTCTGGTATCCTGCAGAAAAGACAGAGACATAAAACATGTCAGAGCTCAGAAAAATATCTTACAGCGGAAAGGATGAAATATAGTATAATCAAAACATAGCCTTACCGTATTATTAATACATCCTAACCAGTATCCAAAGCTATCATGTATTTGCCACAATCTAACATGCGAGTGTGTTATGAGGAGGGGGTCAGAACACAAGTTCTGGTGACCGGATTTAAAATATACACTTTGGATAATCTTACATATATTGTTCAATCATATTTTTTTTATTTATTAGGTTACTTGGGTTAACAGCACTCAAGGCTTAGACACACGTCGTACCCATTTACTTCCCAGTGAATTAACCTAATACAGTATACATAGATATCTCTCAATATTGAGATACACCCCATGGTACCCCATTCGCACGGTTTCCACCATATCATCACAGGAATATAGCAGTTCCTAATCCTACGGCCAAATGTCGTACAAATTTCTATATATATGTCAATGTTATATCTGCAAAGAACCACAACTTATATATTACGTAAGCGTTCAGACTGCCATCTTTGAACCATTCAATTGAATAAGGTTCCATCCTCGAATAATGCCCTCTATTCTTATGATACACCACCCAGAGCGACAAGAGTATGCCTAGACTTTCCCATGTACGTATCGTCAATCGTTCTCGATGTCTATTGCACATGTTCTCTATATGTGCGCCCGAGTCCCTTGGCATGGCTAATCAAGAAACACGAAAATCGGTCGGGAGCGTTCAGATATCTGCCGATTGCAGATGCTAAGGTCTTCTTTTACAGTGGCTATGGTCCCACTACACCCAACTCTCAACTAATGAAAGGCACCCAAGAATATAAAGAATGAGAACTTAATCCCGGCCCCCCTACGCCCTACAAACCTATTGGCCAACCTCACCCATAGCTAGATAGCAAAGTATATGGTCTTTTGGAGTTCTCCGCCTTTCCGCTTTACGTACTGACTGAAGATGGCAGGTAGATGATGAGTTGCTATCACAGGGCACAAACTAGTCCCGCCGAATCACGTTGTTCCATCTTAGTCTTTTGATTACCCCTTATTATTGAAATCAAGGCATACTCATTGGTTCACCTATGCAGACCTAACCTCTGTGGGTACAGGCGGATCATCTGCCACTCACAGAGGAATACTAAGAGTACCCTACGTCCCCGGAAGCTGCGTGCTTCCCCTTCCAGTCCTTTGGAGCTGTCAAACAATCAGATGAATGTGTGCTCCCCTCGTGCCTTATAACACCTCAATGATCTACCCTGTTCAGTTATTCACCCTCAACCGTACGGACTGGTCTAAGCACCGTAACGACCCAAAGATTTTCGGGCCTGAAAATCAACATAAATACCTTCACCGTAACTCATGCCGACCCTCCAAACATCGAAAACACTGGAACGTTTATAGAAAGAAATTAGAGGGTGAGATAAGAAAGGAAGAAATATTAGAATAGAAGGAGAAGAAGAACAACACAACACAAAGTCTCACATTGCAGCGGAACAAAATATAATACAGAAATAAATTTTTATTGAGAGCTTTGAAAATACTTACAATATCAGATTACATCAACATCTCTGGACAGTTATAATAATATGTCTTCATATATATTCACACAGCGGAATAAATACTAGATATCATTTGTCTGAACATCTTCAGCTCGTCTCTGGACTTTTTAGTACCTGATAACCTGAACCTGTACATCCCGGGCTAACCCGAGCATTCATAAAACACCGGGTCAATCTGGTGAACCAGAGTGAGAAAACTCGCACAACATTAAGACACAACTTGATTTTAAAGTTAAAATCCTTTCGAAAGAAAAAGATAATCGTAAGAACAAATCCACACATAAACAAGGACGGTTTTTACCTAACGATAACCCAAACCAGTTTTGAAATCAATATCTTTTCTAATATTATAATAGTGTCTAAATACAAGTAAATATCAATCTAGTGGAATGCTTGCATCTCACGCTCTACATATATAGTATACAATCAAAACTGCGGGCGCTTATTGGAGATTGGATTCCGACTATGATAACGTATGGGACCACCTGCCGATAGTGTATCTCTAGAGGTGAATACACAAGGTTCAACAAGAACGTCTTGCACCCCGGCCCTCACATGACCGACCACTCATTTCGCTTGAGTGTATCGAATGTATATCACCAATGGTTGGGAGCTACCCACCGTCTTCCCGAAAAGGGATAGCATCGAAATAGATTACGGAAACAAATAGATTTTCTCAAGATGGGTGATTATACACCCTAATGGGAGCGACCCACAAAGCCATGCTGCCTGCCTGATATCTGTCATTTCCCGGTTGATAAGGCTTGAGGTTTAAATCTCTTTTGAACACCTGGCCACCATTCACTTTGAATGCCACATCGTCAAATCCGTCAAGTCACTAATTGACGTCCACAAATATACTCTGGGTGTAAAAGAAGTGCCCCTCTTTGCCACCACTCGGTATATTTGTAAAAATCAACGTACGTGGTTTCAGGAAACACTCTGTTAGACTTTCGTCCATACAAGTCATCCAGGAACAGGATGAACCGAAGGCACCCTCCTACTACATCCAATATAGGAATCACCCCATGGATCAGTAGCGAGTAGTCCTTGCAATCCTTAGATTTCAACCACGACAGAACCCCAGTATATCTCCGGGTTGAATCAGAGATTGTAAGTGGTTCTTCCGCTTTATGCAGATCCACGGTCTTCAAATGCTCCATCTCGATCGTTATCCGATATCTTCTATATTTTCGAATTTTGTTGGCCAGAATGGTTTTCGAATTTACATTCGATCCCGGTCTTTCCGTACCAACAACCGTAAAGGACAGATTTGATAGTCGGTTATTTAAATATCAAATAAACATCCATTCAATCATAAAATAAAAATAGACTTACTGGTTCAGTACACAGCATCACTTGGCCTTAAAATTTAAAAAAATGTAAATTTAAAATCCAAAATAATTTCGAATAGTTAATTTAAAATTTCTAGATATTCTCAGTAATTTAAACATAGCTATTATTTCCTATTTTAACTTACGCATACTTTCAAAAGTACTTTTATTCTTATACTTAGGAAAATAACTTATATTCATATCCAATATCCATTTACTATTATTCACAAAACATTTGTGATAATCTTATTCATTATCTAATTGGTTAGTAAATACATCTTATCTTTCGTAAACCAATGTTACGATATCTCTTGTTTCATTACTAGAAAACAATAGCCACACTTCCCTTTTAGGATAAAAATCCACTCTATATCTTTTACTTCGGAAATACCATAATACTCGGGTACAATCTCCTTTTATTCCCTTTTTCCTTAGAAACATTACCTTATATTCTTACCCCTTTATTATTTTCGTCACTTTGGGAATCCCACTATATCCACAAACCTTGTAATCAACGTTGTGTTATTATGCCTCATGGGGTAAACTAATCTTAACCTCTACCATTACCAACTAATATAATCTTCGGATAATCCTGAAGTTCTTTAAGTTGGGGTATTTTAATTACCTCTCAGACCTTGACCAACAACGTTCTTATATTAAGATAGATATTAATTGTAATACCAAAAACCCATATCCACCAGTGTCAAAACAAATCCCATCATGATGAAATACCATTCCTCATCTAAGGTAAAAGATCTATGGCACATCTTTATAACTCAATTCACTTATCAATTCTAACCCAACTAAGTTTTATAAATCCATCCAATTTGGATTTTTATAAGTTTAAAACCTTTATAAGAACTTAATTCGAACTTCAAATTTTAAATTTAACTTAAGTTATATAATCCTGCTTAAAAGAGTCATTTTGATATAAAGATGGTTTAAAACTTCATAACCCTTCATTTGCACACTTTAAATTTCAAGTTACCCTTATGATAATCATTCAACAAATATCAATATAAAAATGTTTAATTATCCATTTAATTGATAACTTAATTAAATAATTCAATTTCGATTACCACTATTGTCTTAGTCAACTCTACCCATGATTAACTCCTTAATCAAATCTCAGTTAGTTTTCCCATCTGAATAAATTTCAAAGTTAACTAATTTTTAAATGACTCCATTTAATTAGTATTAAATAATAATCAATATAATCTCATTTTAATTGGTTCCTTAAGTAACCTTGATTATTAACATCACGTTGATATTCTCTCCCTTGCTTGAAAATCATTTTTATAAGATCATTAAATTTACATGAGGCTTGTGCTTCGTGCATGAATAAACTTTGGTACCAAACATATTGGTTGGTGGTTACAATAACTAATGTAAATATGGTTGGTTTATTTTCATTAATATATTTTAGAAAAATATATTCATTTATAAATCGATTTGATAACTATATTTCTATCGATTAGCGGTAAATCTATCTTTAATAAAACAGTGTGTATTTGGCCATCTACTATTTATTTCTCAACTAATAACGTCCATTGGTAAATAACAAACAATCGTTGAATTCAGATTCAACAATTAACAATTACCTCAATAAACAAATCATATTGGATATAATAGCTCATACAATGACCATATAACAATCAATTTACCGATAAAGGCTAACCAACGAAAATGAGTCAATGATCCACTCGAATTTAAATATGTTTATAGTATTGTAAACGTGGCCAACAAGGTGCGCTAACTCTATTGGAGTTAATCGTTAAACATAACGAGGTTGTTTCATTTAAATTAAACCACGTTTAATTTAAATAAACGATATAACAATATTATCAATACCGAAACAATCATCAATTCAACCAATAATTAGCAAACATGGCATCGAATAATAAACCCGATTTATAAAAATTATAAATGGGATAACTGAGTGAGTTAAACTCACCTTGATTTGGTTTGGTCGTTAAACGCCGGTTTTTAATTAAATTAAATAGCATTTAATTTAATTAAAAAAATTCCTTGTTTCCAGTCCTGACTGACACTGCTCCATCTCGATCCTCTCGTCTCTAGGGTTCTAACGGAAATGACCGTGTTTAATTCTGTTAATATATGTGAGATACATCATATAAATGATTTCCTAAAGTAATTAAACTATAAAAATTTAAATAATATAATGGGCCACCTTTTCTTCCTTGGCCTATCTAACCATTAGCCAGTTATCTTCATTAAAACCGACCGTATCCCCCTAACCTTCAGAAAAAAGAAAAACACCCGCCGCCACCACATTATTTCTTCATGGCCGAAACCCTACCCGTCCTCCCCTTTAAAATGACACTGTCTCCTCCCAGAGCCATCAAACCCTACCGCACTGAGCCTCGCCTGACCGCCATCCTCCAAGCTTCTACCTCCTCTTCATCTTCTTCACATCGAACTGCCAAACCCCCAAACCACTTCTACAACCCCCAAAATCACCACCACTTCGTTGTTCAACCTCCGTGCCTCTCCAGAACCACCATAGTTCATACCCGCACCAAACCCAAAGCTTCCATGTTTCCAGTCGAAGAAATTTCCAACCCTTAGTCCACGGCCTCGATCAAAACGTCAGGAAATCCGTTCGAATTGCGCCAAGAAGAAATTCGTGGATTCAAAGATAAGTATTTCATTTGATTTTGGTTTGCTGTATATTTTGTTTCGATTTTTCTTTTCTTTTTTCCCAACTGGTCTGAACTATTCATGTTTACAGTGTTGCTCATATTGTTGCTGGAATTGGTGAATACTTGCGTATGGATACCTGTATTTATAAGGTGTTTTTTCTTTTCTTTTTAGATAGGATCAAAGTCCATTAATCTTATCGTAGATAGATTCGGCTACTTAGATCTTAGGGCATTAGGTTGTTTCTCCCTTTTTGTTCAAATTTTCGTACCGGTGATGTAAATCTCATGCTGCGAAATGGTTCCAGCAGAGATTTATGAATTAAATAAGGTCTTAACGATGCAGTTGTCTTGTTTGAAAAGGAACAGTGATTGAAATGGTCTAGGTTAGGTGAGATAGGAGCTATGACTCGTTCAACCAAATATTTGAACTGCAGATTATAGATTTTGTTGTGGATTTTAAATGTAGGTCACCAGGCTGTATTAATTTCATATCAGAATCATACTGTATGTAGATATATGGTTGTTGTATAGATTTGATGTTACAAATATAGGCATACATCTGATTTCCCTTAGCTGTTTATTGTAATTAGAATTGATGTATGAATATTTAGTATTATAGCTGTGTAGCTATTTCTGAAAAAATCCATATAGATTTGATAGCATATACTCACACATATGTTTAGCTGTATACTTTTGATGTATACATATATCTGTTGTTTATTTTAATGTCAGTATCCTTTAGTTGTTTTTGTACTGTTAAAATTTGATGTTATAGATATATACATATATCTTTTTCTTAATTGTGCATTGTCTTGTTCTAGCTGTTTCTTCTATCTTCATAGCTGTTTCATGATCCCCTTTTCCTCTCTAGCTGTTCACAAGTTGTCATTTGATTTGAATATATACATGTATATATTTGTCTATTCATGATTTTTTTCTTTTTTCTTTTCTTTTTTTCTCTCTCTTTTCAGGTCAGTGCTCATGGGGACACATGTAGCACTTACAATTTGAATGAGCTGTTACGTGCATTTGGTTCAGCTGAAAGTGCATTACTTGTACAGACAATATTGTTTTGACAAATTTACATAATAGATTATGGACTAGGCAATAAATACAGGGGTCTTCAAACGCATACAGTTGTTTGCTTCATAAATTTTAGATGTTTAATAAATGAAAGAGTTTGTTTGTACGGCTGGCGTATTTGTACTCTTGACTACATGCGGTGTTTAAATATCCTGTTGCGAATAAAATTTGTGTGATTATTACATGTAGTATTTCTGTTAAAATCATTTATTTATTAGCCTAGGTAAGCTTCAAAGTATGAATTTCTAATATTGTTGTACTTCTATAGGAAACCACTACGTGATTATTAGCGTCAAAACTAATTCATGTTTATTTACTTATGAATTGCTAGTTGTGATTGACTTTAGTAATATAGTAGTTCTCCATTCATTTCTATATGTTGATAGCCATGATGACAGATGATACTCGATAATGTGACAATTCCTTCATGCAAGAGAATTAATATATAATGTAATAAAAATAATGGAAAGGTTAGATTGCTCTATCCTTTAGTAACTTTATCCTAAATGATTAGATGATCTAAAACCATTGAAGTAACAAAGTGTAGATTAAAAATCAAATAATCGGTACTCATACACAGAAATGGTTTAAATATATATATTCAATCAAAACAACATACATCTTTAAATTCAACTAATATAAAATTATAACTTAACGTTACAATTTTCGGGTTAAACGATGTTTGAAATATTTTGAAATCCTTATTTAAATTATTAAATAAACACGATTGTTTATTTACGATTTCTATAGCGACTATTTTATATTTTGATTTGGACATATCTTAAAGTCTATACAATGAAATCTCGATTTTTCTCTCCCATTAGAAAACTATAATCAAATCGATCCTAATGTTTCTTGTTTCACAGAAATCCGACTTATATCGGATCCTATATCCCATCAAAGTTCAAATCGAAAATTTTGAACTACTGCGGCGTTTCGAGCTCGTTTTAAATAAATTTATAAATATATATATTCTAATTCTATTTTAAATAAATAAATTCGATAAAAAAAATCCATTATATTCTAATATATTATATAAAAAAAATTAAATATTCGAATTTTAAATGGCCGAAAAATCTGGGACATTACATTCTTCCCCCTTAAAATGATTTTGTCCTCGAAATTGCAAAGTAAGAAGAATATTCCGAGCCATATTATTTTAAAATCATTACTTTAGAATTATCATCAAAATAAATTCAAATTCTAAAAAGTTCCGAGAATTTTGCCAGCACCTTCTCTACATGGCTCGATCGGTACGACTACAACTGCCACTCTGGGCCTCAACTTCTTCAAAAAGAAAAATCAAAATCGAAACGGCTACCCACTCAGGGTATAAATAAATCGCTTAACCCATAATATTAAGGTTTACCTATTTGTTGGTCATTCCAATTCAAATTCCAATTTTCAAAACATATCAAGTATTTGCTCATCGTCTGTATTTCCAGTTTGTATAACTAAATCATCCCCACAACCTTCAGGATTCTGCCTTTATGCAAATAATAATCTGGGTTAGATAATTCTGTTTCCACCTTACTACCAATCTTATTCCCACTTCACTACGCTGGGATTTTATCTCTATAATTTCTTATTAATCTCAACTTGTTTGATTAAATTCAATTAATATTCAATATATGATTTGCATCTATTTTGGTTTAACATCCATTGATCGATTAATATCAAATTAATTTCTATTATTTATTCGTTTAACTTTCTAATCCCGATTTATTCAAGTTTACTCAATTTTAATTCATTCTTAACTTGATATTACTTAACCAGGTTCAGTTTCACTTTCATATCTAATTCGATATACGAATTTGTTTTTCTAATCAGTTCAACTTTATTTCATATTTCAAATTTGATTTCAAATCAAATCAGTCAAAACAACAAATCAATCCACATTAGTATAATATAAGAAAATATTTCTCTTTTCTATATAAAAATATATCTTGGGTAAAATTATTTCATCTACCCACTTTTTATAAAACAATATTGTATCCATTCGCTAGTTCAATGCTTCTAAACACTTGAACCAGTTAAATAACACAATACAAAACATTTTGATATAAAATTTTACAAATGCGCTCTCGTATATATACACTCAACTCAATCTAGGGTGTTACGAACCCTATCTCTATTGAGTTACGCCACAGAGCCATGGTTACTACACAACCAATAGCTCTGATACCACTGTAACAACCCAAAGTTTTTCGGCCCCGAAAATCGACATAAATACCTTTACCGTAACTCATGCCAACCCTCCAAACACCGAAAACACTGGAATGTTTATAGAAAGAAATCAGAGGGTGAGATAAGAAAGGAAGAAATATTAGAACAGAAGGAGAATAAGAACAACACAACACAGAGTCTCACATTGCAGCAGAACAAAATATAATACAGAAATAATTTTTTATTGAGAGCTTTGAAAATACTTACAATATCAAAGTACATCAACATCTCCGGACAATTATAATAATCTGTTTTCATATATATTCACACAGCGGAATAAATACTAGATATCATTTGTCTGAACATCTTCAGCTCGTCTCTGGACATTTCAGTACCTGATAACCTGAACCTGTACATCCCGAGCTAACCCGAGCATTTACAAAACAACGGGTCAGTGTGGTGAACCAGAGTGAGAAAACTCGCACAGCATTAAGGGTATCACACAACTTGATTTTAAAGTGAAAATCCTTTCGAAAGAAAAAGATAATCGTAAGAACAAATCCACACATAAACAAGGACGGTTTTTACCTTACGATAACCCACACCAGTTTTGAAATCAATATCTTTTTTAATATTATAATAGTGTCTAAATACAAGTAAATATCAATCTAGTGGAATGCTTGCATCTCACGCTCTACATATATAGTATACAATCAAAACCGCGGGCGCTTATTGGAGATTGGATTCCGACTATGATAACGTATGGGACCACCTGCCGATAGTGTATCTCTAGAGGTGAGTACACTGGGTTCAACAAGAACATCTTGCACCCCGGCCCTCACATGACCGACCACTCATTTCGCTTGAGTGTATCGAATATATATCACCAATGGTTGGGAGCTACCCACTGTCTTCCCGAAAAGGGACAGCATCGAAATAGATTACGGAAACAAATAGATTTTCTCAAGATAGGTGATTATACACCCTAATGGGAGCGACCCACATAGCCATGCTGCCTGCCCGATATCTGTCATTTCCCAGTTGATGAGGCTTGAGGTTTAAATCTCTTTTGAACACCTGGCCACCATTCACTTTGAATGCCACATCGTCAAATCCGTCAAGTCACTAATTGACGTCCACAAATATACTCTGGGTATAAAAGAAGTGCCCCTCTTTGCCACCACTCGGTATATTTGTAAAAATCAACGTACGTGGTTTCAGGAAACACTCTGTTAGACTTTCGTCCATACAAGTCATCCAAGAACAGGATGAACCGAAGGCACCCTCCTACTACATCCAATATAGGAATCACCCCATGGATCAGTAGCGAGTAGTCCTTGCAATCCTTAGATTTCAACCACGACAGAACCCCAGTATATCTCCGGGTCGAATCAGAGATTGTAAGTGGTTCTTCCGCTTTATGCAGATCCACGGTCTTCAAATGCTCCATCTCGATCGTTATCCGATATCTTCTATATTTTCGAATTTTGTTGGCCAGAATGGTTTTCGAATATACATTCGATCCCGGTCTTTCCGTACCAACAACCGTAAAGGTCAGATTTGATAGTCGGTTATTTAACTATCAAATAAACATCCATTCAATCATAAAATAAAAATAGACTTACTGGTTCAGTACACAGCATCACTTGGCCTTAAAATTTAAACAAATGTAAATTTAAACTCCAAAATAATTTCGAATAGTTAATTTAAAATTTCTAGATATTCTCAGTAATTTAAACATAGCTCTTATTTCCTATTTTAACCTACGCATACTTTCAAAAGTACTTTTATTCTTATACTAAGGAAAATAACTTATATTCATATCCAATATCCATTTACTATTATTCACAAAACATTTGTGATAATCTTATTCATTATCTAATTGGTTAATCAATACATTTTATCTTTCGTAAACTAATGTTACGATATCTTTTGTTTCATTAGTAGAAAACAATAGCCACACTTCCCTTTTAGGATAAAAGTCCACTCTATATCTTTTACTTCGGAAATACCATAATACTCGGGTACAATCTCCTTTTATTCCCTTTTTCCTTAGAAACATTACCTCATATTCTTACCCCTTTATTCTTTTCATCACTTTGGGAATCCCACTATATCCACAAACCTTGTAATCAACGTTGTGTTATTATGCCTCATGGGGTAAACTAATCTTAACCTCTACCATTACCAACTAAAACAATCTTCGGATAATCCTAAAGTTCTTTAAGTTGGGGTATTTTAATTACCTCTCAGACCTTGGTCAACAACGTTCTTACATTAAGATAGATATTAATTGTAATACCAAAAACCCATATCCACCAGTGTCAAAACAAATCCCATCATGATGAAATACCATTCCTCATCTAAGGTAAGGGATCCATGGCACATCTTTATAACTCAATTCGCTTATCAATTCTAACCCAACTTAGTTTTATAAATCCATCCAATTTGGATTTTAATAAGTTTAAAACCTTTATAAGAACTTAATTCAAACTTCGAATTTTAAATTTAACTTAAGTTATATAATCCTGCTTAAAAGAGTCATTTTGATATAAAGATGGTTTAAAACTTCATAACCCTTCATTTGCACACTTTAAATTTCAAGTTACCCTTATGATAATCATTCAACAAATATCAATATAAAAATGTTTAATTATCCATTTAATTGATAACTTAATTAAATAATTCAATTTCGATTACCACAGTTGACTTAGTCAACTCTACCCATGATTAACCCCTTAATCAAATCTCACTTAGTTTTCCCATCTGAATAAATTTCAAATTTAACTAATTTTTAAATGACTCCATTTAATTAGTATTAAATAATAATCAATATAATCTCATTTTAATTGGTTCCTTAAGTAATATTGATTATTAACACCACGTTGATATTCGCTCACTTGCTTGAAAATCATTTTTATAAGATCATTAAATTTATATGAGGCTTGTGCTTCGTGCATGAATATACTTTGGTACCAAACATGGTGGTTGGTGGTTACAATAACCAATGTAAATATGGTTGGTTTATTTCGAATAATATATTTTAGAAAAATATATTCAGTTATAAATAGATTTGATAACTATATTTCTATCGATTAGTGGTAAATCTGTCTTTAATAAAACAGTGTGTATTTGGCCATCTGCTATTTATTTCTCAACTAATAACGTCCATTGGTAAATAACAAACAATCGTTGAATTCAGATTCAACAATTAACAATTACCTCAATAAACCAATCATATTGGATATAACAGCTCATACAATGACCATATAACAATCAATTTACCGATAAAGGTTAATCAATGAAAATGAGTCAATGATCCACTTGAATTTAAATACGTTTATAGTATTGTAAACGTAGCCAACAAGGTGCGCTAACTCTATTGGAGTTAATCGTTAAACATAACGAGGTCGTTTCATTTAAATTAAACCACGTTTAATTTAAATAAACGATATAACAATATTTATCAATACCGAAACAATCATCAATTCAACCAATAATTATCAAACATGGCATCGAATAATAAACCCGATTTATAAAAATTATAAATGGGATAATTGAGTGAGTTAAACTCACCTTGATTTGGTTTGGACGTTAAACGCCGGTTTTTAATTAAATTAAACAGCGTTCAATTTGTCTAATTTAATTAAAAAAATTCCTTGTTTCCAGTCCTGACTGACACTGCTCCATCTCGATCCTCTCGTCTCTGGGGTTCTAACGGAACTGGCCGTGTTTAATTCTGTTAATATATGTGAGATACATCATATAAATGATTTCCTAAAGTAATTAAACAATACAAATTTAAATAATATAATAGGCCTTTCACCTTTTCTTCCTTGGCCCGTCTAACCATTAGCCCATTATCTTCATTAAAACCTACCGTATCTCCCTAACCTTTAGAACAAAGAAAAACATCCGCCGCCACCACATTATTTTTTCATGGCCGAAACCCTACCCATCCTCCCCTTTAAAATGACGTTGTCTCCTCCTAGAGCCGTCGAACCCTACCGCACTGACCCTCGCCTGACCGCCACCTCCAAGCTTCAACCTCCTCTTCATCTTCTTCCCATCGAACTGCCAAACCCCCAAACCACTTCTACAACCCCCAAAATCACCACCACTTCATTGTTCAACCTCCGTGCCTCTCCAGAACCACCACAGTTCATACCCGCACCAAACCCAAAGCTTCCATGTTTCCAATCGAAGAAATTTCCAACCCTTAGTCCACAACCTCGATCAAAACATCAGGAAATCCATTCGAATTGTGCCGAGAAGAAATTCGTGGATTCAAAGATAAGTATTTCATTTGATTTTGGTTTGCTGTATATTTTGTTTTGATTTTTCTTTTCTTTTTTCCCAACTGGTCCGAACTATTCATGTTTACAGTGTTGCTCATATTGTTGCTGGAATTGGTGAATACTTGCGTATGGATACCTGTATTTATAGTGTGTTTTTTTTTTTAGATAGGATCAAAATCCATCAATCTTATCGTAGATAGATTCGGCTACTTAGATATTAGGGCATTAGGTTGTTTCTCCCTTTTTGTTCAGATTTTCGTACCGGTGATGTAAATCTGATGCTACGAAATGGTTCCAGCAGAGATTTATGAATTAAATAAGGTCTTAGCGATGCAGTTGTCCTGTTTGAAAAGGAACAGTAATTGAAATGGTCTAGGTTAGGTGAGATAGGAGCTATGACTTGTTCAACCAAATATTTGAACTGTAGATTGTAGATTTTGCTGTGGATTTTAAATGTAGGTCACCAGGCTGTATTAATTTCATATCAGAATCATACTGTATGTAGATATATGGTTGCTGTATAGATTTGATGTTTCAAATATATGCATACATCTGATTTCCCTTAGCTGTTTATTGTACTTAGAATTGATGTATGAATATTTAGTATTATAGCTGTGTAGCTATTTCTGAAAAAAATCCATATAGGTTTGATAGCATATACTCACACATATGTTTAGCCGTATACTTTTGATGTATACATATATCTGTTGTTTATTTTAATGTCATGTCCTTTAGTTGTGTTTGTACTGTTAAATTTTTATTTTATAGGTATATACATATATCTTTCGCTTAATTGTGCATTGTCTTGTTCTAGTTGTTTCTTCTATCTTTATAGCTGCTTCATGATCCCCTTTTCCTCTCTAGTTGTTCATAAGTTGCCATTTGATTTGAGTATATACATGTATATATTTGTCTATTCATGATTTTTTTTTCTTTTCTCTTTTCTTTTTTTCTCTCTCTTTTCAGGTCAGTGCTCATGGGGACACATGCAGCACTTACAATTTGGATGAGTTGTTATATGCATTTGGTTCAGCCGAAAGTATATTACTTATACAGACAATATTGTTTTAACAAATTTACATAATAGATTATGGACTAAGCAAGAAATACAGGGGTCTTCAAATGCATACAGTTGTTTGCTTCATAAATTTTAGACGTTTAATAATGAAAGAGTGTGTTTGTACGGGTGGTGTATTTGTACTGTTGACTACATGCGGTGTTTAAATATCCTGTTGCAAATAAAATTTGTGTGATTATTACATGTAGTATTTCTATCAAAATCATTCATTTATTAGCCTAGGCAAGTTTCAAAGTATGAATTTCTAATATTGTTGTACTTCTATAGGAAACCACTACATGATAATTAGCGTCAAAACTAATTCATGTTTATTTCCTTATGGATTGCTAGTTGTGATTGACTTTAGTAATATAGTAGTTCTTTATTCATTTCTATATGTTGATAGCCATGATGACAGATGATACTCGATAATGTGACAATTCCTTCATGCAAGAGAACTAATATATAATGAAACAAAAATAATGGAATGGTTAAATTGCGCTATCCTTTTAGTAACTTTATCCTAAATGATTAGATGATCTAAAACCCTTGAACTAACAAAGTGTAGATTAAAAATCAAATAATCGGTACTCATACATAGAAACGGTTTAAATATATATATATGTTCAATCAAAACAACATACAACTTTAAATTCAACTAATATAAATTATAACTTAACATTACTATTTTCGGGTTAAACGATGTTTGAAATATTTAGAAATCTTTATTTAAATTATTAAATAAACACGATTGTTTATTTATGATTTCTATAGCGACTATTTTATATTTTGATTTGGACATATCTTAAAATCTATACGATGAAATCTCGATTTTTCTCTCCCATTAGAAAACTATAATCAAATATATCCTAATGTTTTTGTTTCACAGAAATCTGACTTATATCGGATCCTGTATATCCAATCAAAATTCAAATCGAAAATTTTGAACTACCGCGGCGTTTCGAGCTCGTTTTAAATAAATTTATAAACATATATATATATATTCGAATTCCATTTTAAATAAATAAATTCGATAAAAAATCCATTATATTCCAATATAATATATTAAAAAATAATAATTCAATATTCGAATTTTAAACGGCCGAAAAATCTGGGATGTTACATTACTTTAGCATGTTGTTAGACCCTATGTCTAAACATTCTTTTACGTGCTTGTCTCACCTCACCAGGTTTCCAGTTAACTTGGTTATTCCAATTCATATTGAATTCTTATCCAAATTATCAAGTTTCTCTTGCTTATAAATTCAGTCATACAACTTAATTCATTTAAGTTTATTAATAAACTTACAACATGTTATTCTCTAGATTGTGCCCCAGGGTCTGTGATCCATAATCCCTTTTATATTCTTGTTTGATTTCAATAACATGTTTTACTTAATATGTAATTAAGTATATCTAATTCACATGTTTTCAATTAACATGTCACTTACCATAAACTTATTTCATTTCGTAAGTTTTCCTCATCCTCTCTCATTTAATCATAATTCCACTTTACGTTGTCAATACGACTTATCACTGTTTACTTATTAACTTAGTTCTATTAATTAAGGCCTATTAATAAGTTTCTCCACCCATTTATTATAACCTATGTTATAATTTCCCCTTGTCCCTAGGACAAGTCTAAACATGTTATTCTTACCAACGAGTTTCAGACTCCCAGACTACTTAATTTATAATTAAGTACAGTATATTTTCCCCCTTTTCTTAACTGGTTTTAGGTTTTCCCCCTTTTCTTAACTAGTTTTAGGTTTTCCCCTTTTTTGATTACTTAATTTACAATTAAGTGTCACTTAACTTAATTCACCAGTTATCCTATTCCCTTACTAGTTTATTATAACCTAAGTTATAATATTCACTTGTCCCTAGGACAAGTCTACCTATTATACAACATTTTCATTAATGTTATTTATTTGTAATAGGTTACTATCATTCCCCTTTTACACCATTTACTGTTGTAAACCATTATTCTTCATTCTTTGTAATATATGTTACTTATTATGTTAAGGAAAACACTTCATGCACCTTATCAGTCTGGTAGAAGGAATCAATGATTTATTTTCATAACGTTTTCCCATATAAATCCGTGGTAGCAAGTAATTTCTTTACTTTTCTATATTTATCGTGGCTTACTTGCAAAAACATTTTCAGAAATAAGTCATTTAGGGAAATACATCACTTTTTCCTCTTACCACACTAACTTAGTTCATTACATCCCTTTCTTTCTTATTTTTTGAGTTAGACATTTAATTGCTATCCTTTCCATTTATTCATATCTTCTTATATACATTTATTTATATATATATACATATAAGCACTAGACCTCTCACATTAAGCCTATACTTGTGGACACTGGATTTGCTGGGCGGGTCCGGGCAGACTTCTACCACAAACCGACTTAACCTCGTGTCTTAGCACATGTTGTTAATTCTTGCACTTAGGCCTCTCACATTAGGTTCAACATTAGTGGTTGCTGGATATGCCGATCGGGTCCGGGCAGACTTCCGCCACTAATGCAACCTAACCTCGTGCCATAAGTGTATTTACAATTTCTAATTGTAATCCTGGGCATATTCATTTTCATTCAATCACTTATGTTCATATCAAATTGCACTTCCAAATTAAAATCTCAAAACATAATATATTTTATGTTCATTACATGAAAATTTTAGACATATTATCTTTTTTACTGTAATATAGTTTACAGTAATCTAATTTACATGTCGTCCAATTTTTTCCTATATTTTGTCACATGTCATTTTCAACATATGTTTAATTCTACTAGGACGTGTAAACATTCAATCGGGTAATTATTTTAACATGTCTTTCAATCATTAATATGTCCCAAGTAAAGCATGTAATTACAATCACTGAATTGGCTATTCATATCCTAACAAGTTTATTTTCTCCAACATGTAAACATTCAATAACTTAGCCAATTCAACATAGGAATTTCCTGACATATTCATATCAACTTTTCAATTCGTTTCAACAACAATTTATAATTAAACTGGCCATTTCAAAATTTATTAAAAAGGGGAATACTAAACGATAGTCATAACATTATCTAAAGGCTATAGGTTAAACCCACTCACCTTTAAGCTTTCCCCAAATTTTGGATCTGATCCGTTATATCATCCGTGGTTTTCCTTTTCCCTTTAATTTGATTAACGACCTAATGACCATGGATTTATTATTTCATGAAAAGAGAAGGGAAAGAGAAATAATTTAAATAGATTGTTTCTTAGAGGTTTACCTTGCTTTCATGATTCAATAATCTTTTTATTAATGTTGATTCCCTCTTCCAGATCTAAATTCATAATCCTCCTAGGCTAACATTTTAATTTCAGAATAGATTTGAGAGAAGAGAGAGAGAGAGGGAGCCATGGTAGAGCTCCAGCGCAGCCGCCAAATTATAATGTTTAGGGTTAGGTCTATGGTCTTATTTATAGGTGCTCAAGACCTTATCGTATACACAACGCTGAGTCAGCATTGAACCCAGTTAAGAAAATAGTCCAGGTTCGCAAATGAATCTAGCCAAATCTTATCATACACGCAGTGCTGAGTCAGCATTGGGTCCCGCAAGCTGTTTTGGCGTAGAAATTTGAATTTCGAACGTTTGAATTGTTTTGGCGCAGAAATTTGATTTTTGAACTTTTGAATTTCTAAAATTTATTTAACTATTTTATTCACATGAAATATTCTTATATGTATACAATTCATTTACCAATCGTTTTACGCATATATATACGCACAATTTTCGTTTTATTTTCAAAATTCAAATGATGTTGCACCATTATTTGATTCTTGCCATATTTCATTAACTTTAGCCTTATCTTGAATTTTATCTTTTGTATACATATATTTATGCATATATATATATTCTCATATATTTGCATATATTTTCTTTATTTCCTTATATGTACGTTCTTGTCCTTTCAAATTTTGAATTTCTACATGTACATATATTTGCATGTTCGGTTGGCCCTCTCTAAAATAAAGATAAAAATTATGCCACCGTCAGGGTTCGAACCCCCGACCTCTATGTTATAAATCCAATGCCTTAACCAACTGAGCTATTAAGTCTTTTGTTAATAAGTCTTAGAATAATGATAATTATTGTTCTCTCCTTACTTTTCTTTTTCATGTTAGTTACAATACTTAAATTAAACCATTACATGAATCTTTTTCTTTTAATGTTAATGCATTATGTTTGCAAATCAGTGCATGCAACATATTTACATTGCATGCAACCAATCCTTTCTTTCTTTCAATGCATGCATTACTTTTTTTCAATGCATGTATTTATTACATGCAATCCTTATTTTATTCTTTATTTTACATTTTAATTTGTTTGCATATATACATATATATATATATATTTCCCTAGTGCGTATACAAACTTCTATGCTTAATAACTTCTTAATATGATGTTTGTTTTATGCAAACCAGGTGTCAATCTTGACCAGAATTCCAAGACAAACGCAATGGCGCAGTCCGTTTTACTTAATTCTCATTATTTAATTAATTTATTCTTATTTTATTATCTTAAAAATATGGGGTGTTACAATCATTAGCTTCGTTCATGGCTGTTCGATCCCATGCTTCGTTGTATATTGTTGCCTTAACTGTTGCATTTTAATTGCTGAACCTATATATAAACTGTTATGAAATGCTGAACCCGTATATAAATTGTCTCATGTGTATATATAATATATATATATATATATATATATATATATATTAGATGACTCTTTAATGGTTTGAGTCTTGCTGCACCTTTATATAGGTGCGTGTATAGGCAACATATATTTTGAACACTGAGCTTGTGTCTTGATCATCTTTGGGATGCTAAGGCAGTGCACACATGTACTTGTACGTGTGTGCATATGCAAGCTCCCGTATCCGTTGTGTAAATAAATAGAACTTATTTGAACAGATATTACACTTGAATTAGTCACTGGTTTAAAACCGATATAAACCGATACCACACTTGATCTCATCATTTGATATAGAACTGATATGGATAGGTACAACACAACTTTTATTTTCGTATTATTCGGAGGCTAGGTTTAACTATAATATTTCAGTTCTATTGTAATTAATTTGCTTGAACTATGATTTAATCCTAACTCGAGTGTTTTATGTTTTTTTCATGGAATGCTCGGGTCAGACCCTTAGCATTACAGATTTAAAGATTACAGCTTGGAATTCGAAGACTGGTGAAGCTGGGGTTCCGAAGATGGCGTACTCTGAAGCTTTAAACCAGTAATATTTTTTTTCTTGTATTTAAACTGTATCAAATTCCGTTGTATAGAGAAAATTCTTGTATCAAAAATTTTGATTTGTATATAAAAGTTTGTTTTGCGGTTTAAATACCGCGTTATTTATTTATTTTGTGTTTTCTGTGTGGATTCTCTTTTAAACTCTGTAAGCTAAATAACGATACGTCGATTGGGATGTTTTAAGTTGGTTTAATTATCAATCTGAAGCTGTCAAAAAGGCGGGACGTTACAAGTGGTATCAGAGCCTTGGTTTATTCAAAGCTTAGCTTATTGAGTTTGAAATGAGTAGAGTCAACACGAGAAAAGCGAATTTTGAAAATGATAAGATTTAGAAATATAAATTTTCGAATGTATAAATGATTTTTTTAAAAGGATAAATTATTTTGAAATGAAAGTGGCGGAAATGAAAATTTATTTTGATTTTTTAAATTTGTTCGGAATTCCCAGTCTTCAATAGATCTGAGAAAGCCAATCTTCGACAAGTATCCTTAGGTTTGAATCCCGAATCCATTATCGAGCGGTATCTAAGGAGAATAAGTATGATAGAATCGATGAATCAATTTTTGTAATCGTGTATTTTATAATCAAAGAAGACTGAAGTTTATTGGAAAAAAATTCAGGTGAGAACCTGAATGAAAAGGGAAATTTGAAATTGTTTCAAAAATGAAACGATGAATTTTATTCAGAATTTAAATAAATGAAAATAAAATCAGAAAAGAGACATAATTGGAATACAACTGTGTTAAATTTGATTAATTCATTCAGAACGTGACAAGATAAATTATAATTTGTTTCAAACCAATGGTGTAGGATCGAACATAGGAATTCAATAGCAAGTATAAACTTGTTAGTTAATTAAAAGAAGTGAATTATGAACATCAGTTATAATTGAAGCGAGATATGTATGGAGATTTTAAAGGGATTTGAACCTGTATTTGAACGGAATCAAAATAAATTTGACGTGACGAGTTCAGATTTCGGTAAAAGGAATCATATATACTTTTTAGTAGTAAATAACGTTTGGAAGTGGAAAATGTTGAAGATAGAATTGGGAATAAAGGAAATGGAGTTGACTAGTATGGTACGATTATTCTGAAGTTCAGAATATAAAGTCAAATGGAATTTTCCGAAGTATGGAATATAGTATCGAATAAGAAATTATTGGAAAGGAAGTTATGTATGGAAGTAAATTATGTTGAATTTCAGAAAGGTGTTGTTTACTTTCCGTTTTAATAATAATTTAATATATTAATTAATTGTTTTGTACTCAGATTAATAAATAAAGTACATTTTTAAAATTATATCTTGAAGGCGTGAACTATTGTCAATGATTTTCGTAAAAGAAGAGAATTCTTGACTTGAATTCGGAAGCAACAAGAATGAGTGTTTTTATTCGAAGTTATGAATTTTATCTTTTTCGAAGTTAATAATGCTATTCAATTAAGGTTTGAGAGGTAAATATACCCCTACTTGACTGACTTCATTATTGACTCAGAAATGGTTAAGATTCGATAATAAGAGTTTGTTAAGTGAAGTAAATGAGTGTCAGCAGCTAAAGTGAAAATAGCGATGTTTTATTTATTTATTTTAATTCAAATAACGAATGTAGAAATGTTTTCTCCTGAGAACAAAGAGCCGCACAATGAGAATGAAGGTCGGTAGAACGTAAGAGATGTGAGTTTGTAAACTGAATTCGAGAATTGTGAAAGAAACGATCGGATATGAAATTTAGAAATGGAGTTAAGGAATTTAGAAACCGACTAATGATTAGTTAAGTTGAGTAATTTTCTGAGTGTGGATCTGATGTTAGTTTCGGCCTTCGGGGTCGATACTTAGGGAATTATTCGCTTGCTAATTTACGGTCGAGGGATGTGAATGTGAAGGAGTGATAATGCGTAAATAAGAAATTTGTGATAAGAAGAGAAATTCTAGAATTTTGATAGAATAACGATGTGAACAAGGTGATGAATCAAATAATTAGGGATTGGAAGAAAATTTGGGTTATAGCCAATAAAGGCATAAATCTGAGTTGATTAAAAAGTTCAAAACTGAAATTTTCAAACCAAAATGTAATTTGAGAATCAAGTTTGGATATTAGATACAGAAGTTTCCGAAATGTATATCGAAAAATATATAAGAATGCAGCGAATTAGAAAATTAGCAATTTGGAAAGTACTCGATCTGAGATAAAATCGTATACAAAGAATTTAAATAAAAATGAGATGTTTGAAAATATGGTTTGGAAAGAAAATCTTATCTGTGTTAACATAAGTATGATTTGTGAGAAGTATGAAATAAAGTATTATATGTTTTCAAAGCAAAATAAGGAATGTACCTTCCTTCTCCTTTGAATTTCGAGCTTAGTAAGATGTGCTGCTACTGGTAGTAGGTTGTACGGACATAAAACTCGAGTTGTCTGAAAGAACACGACCGTGCAGCGTAATTCACAGGGCTGTAGATAGCCTACAGCGGAAGGATGTTTCTTGGGGGAATCAAGCATAACCATTGTGTCTGCTGTGATCTACAATCGTGATAAGGGAGTAATCCGTAGAGCTGTGAAAGCTTACAGGTATGGATGTTTCCTGAGGGAATCAGGCGTAACCATTGTATACCTGTGGTCCCCATGACATATCTACAAGTGAAAGAGATGTAACCGCTAGAGTTACTAAAGGTAGAATGGAGCCATGTAATGTATGGAATATGTTAGTGATGGTGAGCCACCTGGTTGATGCAACACTATTTTCGTGACTTGATTGGTCTTCGTGACTTGATTTATCTTTGTGACTTGGTTTGTACTCGTGACTTGAAGTATCTTCATAATTCCATGATTTTTTTGTGATCCTGAGATAGAGCAGTCAACGCTCAGTAACCTCAGATTTTCTTTTGATTCTTAAAATATTTTCCGTTGATCTGTCCATGACGAAACTCACAGGGAAGTGATTCCTACGGATACGGATGTTTTCTGCGGGATCCAGACGAAACCATTATGTATCAACGATTCAGGAAAAATCAACATTATCTATATCACATTGGTACTTTCTGTATCTGTTTTTGGAAGGAATTTAGTCGTGAGCCTGGCTAGCGTATGCCTAACGTCTGTAAGAACGACAATGGACTTATCAAAACTTCGTGTTATTAAATATTTTCAAATCAATAATTTGACCCAAAAAATAAAAAAAGTTAATAAAAGAGGTTTTTGCAGTATTTTCAAATATGTTTCTTTGGAGTAATAATACGGATATTTTGTGTACAAATGAAAGCTACAAAAGATTTTGGATTTTAGAAATTTTCAAGTCGACAATTTAAAGAGATGGTATTTACACTCTTAAATGAGTGGGGAATGATTAAATGGATTGAATGTAAGGAGATTGGGTTGATGATTGAAAAGCCTAGACCCATTACAATGCAACGATGGATAAGCAACGTTGACTGATGAGGTTTATAAAGAATTTGGAATAATTTGAGATGCGTAAATCCAACTTATGCAGAAATTGGAATTTAAAAAGAACTTGGTCTTGTTAAGAAATTTGTTTTTTCGAGTTAACTGAATATGTCGAATAAACACAGATGGTCGATGATTTAAAACTCGATATTTAAAATAGTTGTGAAATTTTTTCACATAAATATGAACATGTGAAATATACAATGGTATAACGCTAACGATCTTTTCTTTTCGAGGACGGAAAGTTTTAAAGGGGGAAGAATGTAACGTCCCCGAAATTTGAATAGTTTGAAATGGAATTAATTTAAAGATTTAACTGTTAATAATCAATTTTGTATTGATACTGGGATTAAAAATCTTAAATCAAATATATTGGTTTGAGTTAAACTGGATTCCATATTTAATTCAGAATGATTGGTTAAGGATCAAATATATATTGTTGAATATTTGGATTGAATTGGATTTGAAATCCGATTGAAAAATATAGATGGGTGAACTTAAAAATAAAAGTAGTTGATGTTAAACAAATTGAAAATTATATTTGTTAAAATTATATGGAAAATTAGGTTAGATATGTGTGTATACTAGTGTATATAAATATTGAATTTAATTTGGAATTAAACGATGTTTTGTGAACAAATGGGATAAAATCGATATATCGATAAATAATTTAAAATTGAACAACATCGTGTATAAACGGAGTGAGACTACAAGTGAACTAATTTTATGGGATTCAGAACACGAAGATGAGGGAATACATGTAATTTTTGTCACGTTTGGAGAATTGTTGGCAGTACGAAATTAAGAGGTTCAACTATAATTCGCGGTATAATTCAACGCAGATATAACCTACCCTATATATAAACTAAGCCGACCTATCTCTGAAGTCTGACATACACAGATATCCTATAATCTATGACGCGACACTATTTTTACCTCAAACTTTTTCTTTATAAAGAACCACGCCACTCTTCTCCATTTCTTCAAAAAGGAAATCGTTCCATTCCTCCAGCCAAAACCCTTTTCACCAAATCAAATTGTTTCCTTTCTAAAAGGTTATAATAGCCGAAGCACTACTTTTGTTCCTTCTTAAGGCGTAGCCGCCGTACTCACCTGAAGCTCCATCGTCGAAGTCATCTGAAACTGCCACTGACCAGGCCTCAGTTCTCAACTCCGGCTACCCCAAAAACATCTGTCTTTCTCTCGCAAGGCCAAAGATCGTCATTTTTCCAGTCTCGATTGGGTATTTCCGCCATTAGCTCTTGCCAGCATCTCGAGCCACCTCGTTCCAAACTTCCAAGCTCTCACTCTTCGTTGCTTTATAGGTGAGTTATCTCACTCACGATTGATCTTGTATTCAGGAAAATTGATTTCAATTAAATTGAATATGATAGTGAGTTATTAACTTACGATTAATTTAAATTTCAAGTATATCAACTACAATACGAGCTGAAATCATTTAGTTGATACTTGACTTGTTATCGATTGCCTTTGTATGTTGAGTCTCAGTTATTAAAATTAATGGTAATTTTACCCCCTGATACTTCGCTATGTATGTATATGCATACCGCTGCATATGGGTATATATGCATATGTTGATCATTCGAATTGAACAATGAACTTAGCTATTTTCGTGTACTTAGTTGTTGGTCTAATCCTTTTGCTGATATATTATTACATGGGCGGTTCCCTTATACTTATATATCTTCCCGACACAATTGTTTAATCAGGTTTCGTAACAATGAAGTAGTAAGAAAAACCCGAATGTATGATTTGTTTTGTTGAACTCGTTATCCAGTTCAGGTAAATCCTGAACAGGAAGTGCTACGCTCATTAACATGACTGGATCTATCATTTGAGTAAACTATGGCATGAAGTTTGGATTTAGTGATTTTGAATTTATTTCTAATAGGCTCATTGACATGCATCTGTGTCAATAATATTGACAGACTTATATAGAAATGATTGGACGGTATAGTAAATATTAATATGTATTATACTAAATGAAATACGAAAGAGATAATTGTTATTTTTTGATGTTTGTTAATTATTCTGACTAATGAAAGAATGATATAAGTTAAAGCAGGCATTGAAAGAGGTTTGACTTTAATTTGTATTATACATCACAGTACATAACTTGACCTACACTTTTGATATTTTTGGGTTGTATTAAACCACATTTTTGCACAGGGATTGGAGACACACACATATTAACACGTTTGACTTGCATATATGTATAAAGTAAGATATATTCTCCTTTAGGAATTTTGTTTGAGCTGCAACGAATTTACCTTCCCATAATATATAAGAATTGGCACATGACTTTATCACTTCACAATGCCACGAGAAGCCTTGTTTGTACACCTATTACATGCTGTAGTTGATATTTCCATGGATTGATTTATCACTAAAATGTTTATAGACTTAAACTTCTGGATTTTTCCACTTGTCTTTGAATGTATGATGTTTTGGCCATGTTGATTGCTTAGTGCCTGCCTTTACATGCCCAAACGGTTTATGTCATGTACCCATTTAAAATGATAACTTCATTGGGCTTTGCTTAAGTAATGCATGCACGTACAAAACACTTATATATTCAAATGGTATTGTCTTAAAAATTCGAAACCTGCTGCAATGCTAGGATTGCGCCTCGTTTAGTAGTTGCTGCAATATCTTTGACATAATATGTTTCATATATTGTGCCTGAAATTTGTCTCATGCATGTGTATAACCAGTTTGTAAACCTGAAACAAGTAGGATTTATCAAGTCACTCGTATACCTGTCTCCTGCATATGTATAATCAGTTGTAGATCTTAAACTTTCGGGTTAAATGGCTCATTCATATACCCACTGACTTCAACAAATTATATAATATTTTATCAACAGCCTAACTATTATATGCTAAACTTGTTTTAAATAAGTATACATATTATTTTTCCATATTTGTTGAGACTTTGCCATCATATACAAAAAAAACTAGAAACCTGAATTGTATATAAGTTTTAGCTTTTTGGTTATTGATTTGGCAAATGTACATAGTGGATTCGTGTATTTCGAACTGAATATAAAACCGGAATTTGTATAAATGTATGGAGTAAATTACCCATTGACTTTTCTAGGATATAAACACACATATATATAGATGCATCTATGCATGCCTTCATAACTGTTTCCCAAAAGCACTATGTAAACCTGAAAGAAGAGAAAACAGTGCACACATGATATATTCATATACACCTGCATTGCTCTAACATTCCAGAAGTTATAACATTTTTTTTTGAACTGAAACTTGGATAGTGATATATGTGAGTTACATTTATAGATACGTTGCCTGTCTTATTTTGTTAACTTGACAACATACTATTGCTGACTCTTGGGCATGTTGTAACTTAGCCATTTAGTTGGGTTCACCGCTTATCTTATAAACTGGAATATTAGACTATTGGAACCATAATATGAGGTTGATTTCACTTACTAATTCCTTTTTTGTTCCAAATTATAATGATAACAAGGCTTTCCTTTTTCATATTTTGGATCTCTATTTTATGGAACTTGTAACTGCTGTTATATGCAAACCTTTCTTAGGGTTTTGATTTCGTTGCTGATGTGAACAAATACTACAACTTGCTCATTGATAATGGTAAGAACGAATACTGTCAATAGTTTTGGAACAAACACACCAACTTGTATTTCCCTGATAAGAACTGGAAATCAATTTCACTTGATTCTCTTTCCGAATCGACTGTCCAAAGAGTAGATAGTACACTTGTTTACTGATGATCATAAACTTTGTTCATGGCTGTTCGTTCCCATGCTTCGTTGTATATTATTGCCCTTCACTATTGCATTTTAATTGCTGAACCCATATATAAACTGTTATGAAATGCTGAACCCGTATATAAATTGTCTCATGTATATACATATATTAGATGACTCTTTGATGGTTTGAGTCTTGCTGCACCTTTATATAGGTGTGTGTATAGGCAACATATATTTTGAACACTGAGCTTGTGTCTTGATCATTTTTGGGATGCTGAGGCAGTGCACACATGTACTTTTACATGTGTGCATATGCAAGCTCCTATGTCCATTGTATAAATAAACAGAACTGATTCGAACAGATAGTACACTTGAATTAGTCATTGGTATAAAACCGATATAAACCGATACCACACTTGATCACGTCATTTGATATAGAACTGATACGGATAGGTATTACACAACTTTTATTTTTGTATAATTCGGAGGCTAGGTTTAACTATTATATTTTAGTTCTATCAAAATTAATTTGCTTGAACTATGATTTAATCCTAACTCGAGTGTTTTATGTTTTTTCATGGAACGCTCGGGTCAGACCCTGAGTGTTACAAATTTAAAGATTACAACTTAGAATTCGAAGACTAGTGAAGCTGGGTTCCGAAGATGGCACACTCTGAAGTTTTAAACCAGTAATATTTTTTTCTTATATTTAAACTGTATCAAATTCCGTTGTATAGAGAAAATTCTTATATATCAAAAACTTTGATTTATATATAAAAGTTTATTTCGCAGTTTAAATACCGTGTTATTTATTTATTTTGTGTTTTCTGTGTGGATTTTCTTTTAACTCTATAAGCAAAATAACGATCCGTCGAATTGGACGTTTTATGTTGGTTTAATTATCAATTTGAAGTCGTCAAAAAGGCGGGATGTTGCAGGCATAACGATGAATTCATAATGTCCTTCATGAATGCGAAATGCTTTTTTGGGAATGTCGGTAGGATGGACACGGATTTGGAAGTATCTACTTTTTTAGTCTAATTTGGTAAAGTATTTGGCACCATGAAGTTCTCCCAAAATTCCATCAACGGTTGGGATTGGGAATCGGTCTTTAATTGTGATGGTATTTAATGCACAGTAATTGACACAAAATCTCCATGTGTCATCTTTCTTTTAACTAGTAGGGAGGAGAAGAGAATGGACTTGTGGACAGTCTAATGAGTTTAGCTTGGAGCATCTCACAAACTTGTCTTTCGATTTCATTTTTTTGGAAGTGAGGGTAGCGTAAGGTTTGACGTTAATGAGTGTTCCGTTAGGTTGGAGGTTAATATAATAATCGAGTAGGCAATGTGGCAGAAGTTCAGTTGGCGAAGAAAATAAGGTAGAGTGTTTGTCAATGAGAGTCTAAATGTGTCTGTGGATGGTGGAGGTGAGTGAAGTAGATGTGTTGTTAATAGTGTCGAGTTGAAGGTGGAAATAATAAGCGACAGAATCAGTGCTATTGAGGCGTTTGAGTTGATGGAGTGAAATTTCTGTTAGATTGAAAGATGTTAAAGGCCAGTTAAAGTGATAGTTTTATTACCATGGTAGAAGCCCATGGTCGAAGATTTATGATTGGCCTTGTGTTTCTAACCATTGGATGCCAATAATTTTGTCAGCATCCGTGAATTCCAACAAATGAAAATCAATTGGGAAAAAAGTTTGTCCAGCTTCTACCTCAGTATTTATACACACTCTCGAGCTCAGAATACGTGCTCCACTGCCAAATATTACTCCAAAATTTTGAGATCTATCCACTTATAATCCCAAAATTTTACCTATTTTTGGTTGTAGATAGTTATGTGTGCTTCCGCTGTCAATTATTGCTGAAGCTTGTTTGCCTTTGATTTTTACCGAGATTCGTAGTGCTCTTAGGTTTGCAGCTCCTACCAAAGCTTGTAAATATGGCTCATCGGCTAGCGGGGATAAATCGCTTTCGCTGTTGTCATAGAGATTGGTGTTAGGTTAGGTTTCAGCAAGGGGCTCGGTTGTGGTTGCTGTAGATTGGTCGGAGCAGCCGTCAGTGATGAGTAGCTGATTTGGTCAAAGGTGATTTAGGGTGTATTTCTCGTCATAATTAAAACAGAGGCCCTGAGTGTGATGTATTTGCATTTCAGCTGCTGTCAGTTTTTTCATCTGTGTATTGGATGAGGTGGGAGTTGGTTTTAGTAGTGGTATAGGTGGAAGGATTAATAGTGGGGGATTATGCCGGGGTGGAAGGCTTAGCGGTGGATGTTTATTTCTTGATGGAAAGTGTTTGTATGGAAATGTGCGACATTCATGAGCTTGGTTTCCATGAGTTTGGCTAAGTCGATGGCTTCGGATAATGAAATGGGGTTGAGGATGTGGAGTTTGTTCTGTATCAGAGTTTTAAGGCCGGAAAGGAAATAAAGGAGAAGAGCATCAAGTGGTAGTGTGGTGATCCGGTTGCTCATTGTTTCGAACATGGATTGATAATCATCAACGGAGTCGACTTGACGACGTTTAAATAATGCGGCCTGAGGATTTATAAATGAAGGCGGGCCAAATCTCTGCTCTAGAGATTTAGTAATATTTGTCCATGAGGTTAGTTACTGGTTTTTATACATCCATTGAAACCACGTAAATGCTTTACCGGTCATGTAGAAGCTGTCTAGTTCAATGCGTTGCGCTTTTGGTGTGGAGTGATAGGTGAAAAAATCTTTTGGGCTTGAATGGTCCAATCTAGAGGGTTGGAGCCATAAAAACGGGTGAGCTCGCATTTAGGAATGCGGATGGAAATGAGAATTTGGTGGGATGTAACAAACTTGTGGGTGGATGGTGGAGGTGAGTGAAGTAGATGTGTTGTTAGTGTTGAGTTGAACGTGGAAATAATAAGTTATAGAGTCAGTGTTTTTAAGGTGTTTGAGTTGATGGAGTGTAATTTCTGTTGGGTTGAAGGATGGTTGAAGGTCGGTTAAGGTGATGGGTTTATTATTGTGGTAAAAGCTCATGGTCAAAGATTTATGATTGGTGAGGATTGGACCTAGTGTTTATAACCATTGGATGCCAAGAATTATGTCAGCACCTGTAACGACCCGACTTTATTACTGGTTCTCGCCGGTAATTAAACCAACTTAAACCATTCATAAAGACGGATAGTTATGGGTACTTATAAATTTGCTCAAAAAATATCAGAACTTTTCATTTCATTACCATAATATAACATTAGACTTACACTGAATACATCAGAGTACATTGATTTCACAGTGGAAGAAATACTAACTTAGTGGAAGAATGTGAACGCTCCAAAACATATAGCTCCAGCTAAAACCAGAATCCTGCTCCAACCAACTCCATGGCTAAATCTGCGAACCAAACTACTAGGCTGCCCAGACAAAATTATGGGCACCCGAAGTTTAGGTGTGGGAACAATAAACTCCAGGTCAGTCATATGACTGGTATGAGAACTAAAAAACAGTTGTTATTTAGGATTCATTTAAAAGTTAGGAAATTCAACGAACCACGCCGCTAACGCAGAACGGGTTTACTCCGTATGAATTCCCGTGCATAGAAATTTGCTATGACTTTTGAAAAATGAAAACTACCATAAGGTCTCGCGGTGCACACACAATGCAAACGCACACATGAGCAAGATTTCCCCTTATGATAGTCAAAAATGCTTGATACGTGAAAATTCTCTTTCAGTACTACAATATATTGTGTGAAAAAACCTTATGAAAATAAATGTATCAATCTTAGCCAGCATAGGTACCATATACTATACCGATGTATGGTATACAACTAAAATCCTACGGGCTCGTAGCAGAGATTGGGTTTCCAACAATGACCAGGTAAAGGAACTTCCTTCCGAACCGAATTTTGAACACCTCTAGAGGGATGTCTGAGGATCAACAGTGATGCTCCTCATGCCAACACAAGGCCGGGCTACCCCTTAACTGGGTAACTTAGAGTACGCCTCAGTATGTCATCTCCCGATCGTTACCGACCTTTCCGAGTGCTCGGAACATCAACATCCACAAAGTGGAAGTTATCCACATAGCTTAATAACTGGGCTCCATACCATAGTACACCCTTTATCTAGAAGGAGACAACACCCTATAACCCTGTTGCATTTCTTCCTATTTTGGCCATTTACCGGGAGGTGAGGCTTGCAGAGGTCATGATATACACAAAGCTACGCTTAAATAAACCATGTTTTGATCATCCATAGCTCATCACGTAACTTAAGTATTCCACATTGTTCATTCACTTCGCATCACTGATTTCTATCGATATATATTTAACAAAGATCAGTGCTACGCAGTTAATTACAATGTCAGATACACAATCCATATATGTCCGTTCTGGGTCTGAGCTAAACACCAATCCGAAAATCTCCAAATATATTCAGACCTCATGCCACTTACAACCTCGTATCGGGAGATCAGCCCAACCGAGACATCAACAATCAATCCAAACAATTCAAAGAATCCTGGTCTTCATTCGTCATTTTCGAAGTCTTGAATTGCTCCATAACGTCGTATTATTACTTGGAATGGTTTTCGAACACATATTTGATCCCGATCTTTCCAAGTAATAAGCGTACTTTTAAACAATAGTTACGGGTTACATGGGCTTTTCCATCCAGATCTCCTTCCAAATAGTTGTGAATTCATTTAAAATTCAAAGTTGGATTTAATCTAAATTTCATAAATCCATTTCCATCTTAACTCTTGTTGGAAATCAAATATACATCTTAGATCCTTATATTTCAAAATCATAATTCTTTGTTTCCTTTATGTTATTCGTTTTTTTTTTTTTTTTTTTTGAATTAAGGTTGGATTTGTTCAATTCCCGTAAACCCGTTATCAATCTTAGCCTTTTCCTTGAAATTCAATATTCATTTCCAACCTTATACTTCAAAAACCAATTCCATTTATTTGTCATCATCTCTTTCCATATGCTTCAAAACCACCAAATCTTAATTTGGATTTAAATCTCCATTTATGGTAATTCAAATGATTGACATTTCAAATATAAGTTTAAAACAAAATTTAATCGACTTATATTTGATATCGATTCACAAACTCGGGAAAACGCTATCAGAGTTTGGATAAGAGTATGTTTTAATATTTCTGATAGTATTTGTCTGCTCTTGGTATCCCATATCGAATATCTGAAGATAAACTCCTCCCGACTCATTTCTTTTTAATTTCCAACTTTCAAAATCAATAATTAAATTCATATAGAAATATTTAGTCACTTTAAACCTTTCCAAACTATTTTACAAATCCTTTTACTGTTTTAATAATAGTTCACAACTTACAAGCTTCAAAACCATATTACCTTTGAAACTGTTATAATAACATTTTGAAACATTACGAAAAATGCTGCTGTAAAATAGTTGTTTAAAACAAATAGATTTCAAATCGTTCAAAATTCAAATATTTCAGTTTTAAAATAATAAATAAGATTTATCATAATTTTTCTCCATTTTTAAAATAATTTTATAAACCTCTTTTAATCGATTTCCATTACGGTTGCCGAACTTCACGTATATTGATCTTTTCCAAATTTATTTTAAACATAACTTGGAAATCATATATTGGAATTTGAAAATTCCATTTATATTCAAAAGATGTTATCATTTTAAACCCACATTTCTTATTTCAAGTCAAACTGATTTCAAACCATCAAGTTATAGCCATTCGATTTTGAAATCGATGTTTACGAACTGTCGCTCCGCAGCATATTCTATTCATGCCATATAACGATTTAAATATAAATCGTTCAAATCCTTTTCAAGTATACTTTATATCTCCAATTCATTTGGAAAACAGTTTCAAGTCAAATTTCAAATTAGATTTCGAATTAACCCTCCCGTTTGTCGGATCAGTTAGGGATAGCCGAGGAGAGCAGGAAACTATATTTCCAAACCCAAGCCTAGACACTATCCTCTCTGTCATCCTAGAACGGTCTGGTATAAATATATATATATATATAATCCATATTCCAATTTCAAAATCTCATTTTGAATTAAACTGAACTTGATAATATTTTAATATTACAAAATCAGTCTTTATTTATATGGAAGGGGAATAGAATCGATCACCTATATAATTCCACAACTAGTGTGTGTGTGTGAATTCATGCAACCATAATAAATCAACCATATAAATTAGATAAATATGAATTATAATCACAACCAATAAATAAATATTTCAATTGCACACAAGCGTTACTGTCAATAACGCTTATCCGTGTTTAGTTTGTTATCTACACATACATTCAAACAGTAGCATGCATATTCAACCAAATAGTATTTATCACGGCTAATTATAATTAATCAACCACTATCACTTTATATTAGGAGTTCTCACCATTATAGCTCCAAAATCTTCATTACTAGAGAAAACAAGCCAACGAACACTGCTATCGCTACTCGTACTCCTTTCGATCCACTTCTATTAGCAGCTGGTGATTATTCTGCTAATATATATATATATATATTGGAATTAAATAAATAACGATTTTTCATTATATATTATTATATATACACATATATAAGGACATTAATTTTATTTTTATTATAATTTATACTTAATAAAAATTACCAATATTATATACCATCATGTTCTACTTTTCGATATGATCCTAATGCCGTCAACGACGACTAAATCGGATTAAAATGGGTGAGATATAAATTTCTAAAGTTTAAACTAATTAAACTTAATTAAATAGGCTAATATCCATTAATTAAACTGGGCCAGCCTATTTCCTTGCATACCTAAAACCCGCGTGACTCCTTCTTCCTCTCCTCATATTTCTTCGATCCTTCCCTGTAGCAAACCCGTGCACAGTGGTGCACGTGCACCGACCAATTCCTTCACCGTTCTTCAAACCGAAACCACCCGCAGACTCCTCTTCCACTCTACGTTCAACTGCACCACCTTTCCACTACTCCGGCGCCTTGGTTCAAATTCCAATGTGAAACCCGATCTGGAGCAAACAGTAAAAGTCACGTGAAACATAGATGTCGCGATCCCCATACCTCCACCGCTCTCCACCAATTTACACCACATCGAAGCCCTTTCTTCCCTGACCGCCACGCCGTGCTCCTCTTCGTCTAACGTCATCTGATTCTCCGATCATCTCCAACCTTAATTTCGAACAATTCCAATCATCGACACGGAATTGCACCGAAATCGCATGAAATATACTACATACTCTGCTGATCTCAATGGCGCAGACGGCATCGATTAATTCTTCTCGGATTGTGAGATATGATTTTTCAAATCATTGAACCCATTTCTTACTTTCTTTGTAAATCTGTGATATCTCTTTCGATACTCAACGAAATATGGATCTGTCAATTTCTAAAAATCAGAAATGACGATCCGAACAACTTTCGCATATATGATTTCAACTAAAACTGAACGGATCAAGAGATGTTAATTTTTGAATGAATGGAAATGTTTATTTTCATGTATAGGAAATGAACAAAAAGAAGAACGACGTGATGAATTTTGCATCTGAAGTGGTAAATGGTGAAGTGTGCATTAAAATGAAACTTAGGCCCTCCTTATATAGGGATTTACAAGGGTATTATGGTCATTCTATCGCGGGACACATGGATTTCTTTATGACATCTACTCCATGCATGATAACTCTTAAGGGGACACCTAATCTCTATCCTTATTCTAAGCATATTTTTAATTTATTTAAATTAGCAAATTGTTGCAACACCTATGGATGTAGCCAAATTTTGCTATACTTATTGGTGTAACATTTATAGATCCTAACTATATAAATAAGTTATTAATATTTCAGAAATATTTATCTATACACATATCATTTACCAAAATTCATACTTTAAAAATGGTCTAAATGCTTAACAATCCTTGTAAAATTTTATAAATACTATTTTATAAATTATCCAAATAATCTTATAAAAACCATCCTTGTATAATATTAAAATCTTAAAAATACTTATCATTTATCAAATTATATTCTTTATCAATATCATTAAAATCAGAAAATATCATTACTCATTATATTGAAATATTATAAAATCTTATAAAATGAATATAACGTTTTAATATAGGTTTTCTTATACAAAATTATATTTATAAAATAAACAAGGTAGTTATTTAATATTAAAATCTATATTTAAACCTTATAAAAATTTATTTTTATTCAGAAAATCTAAGTTATATAATAAAAATCCAAATTAAACATAGTTAAAAATTCAGGGATATTACATTCATCCCCCCTTAAAACTTTTCGTCCTAAAAAAGGAAGACAACTAAATTTAAACTCCTCTATCAATTTTAAATTCTCATTCCTCTCTTAACCTCTCAGAAATGTAATGGTCAGAATCAAGGCGCATATCATCTCAAGATATTCTATTTGATTCTCGTTAAAAATTGAGATTCTATAATCTAATGATTACTAGGGTCGTCACTGGTCAAATTTATAATCAAATTCTCTGGGTTAGACCCAAAACTGCTACCACTACCACAAAGGAGAAACTGAGATAAATACTATCTAGTACATAGATGTCTACGACCCTAAGAAACTTTAAAGTTGACAAATTACCTTCGTAACTTACCGATACAGTTATGGAATCCATGATTTACTTAACAAATTTAAGTCAAACTATAAGACTAAGGGTTCATGCCTCATATTATTTAGATGTCAACAAAAATTTGAATCCAAATTGTCAAATAAATATTCTTTTTCCCAAATCATCCAATTTTCTTGCAAAAAAAACATTTTGGATTATTTTACAATTCTTTTGCACTTAATACCAATTCAAGTTCAAATTTACGAGATAATTTTTAATACTTGTCTTAAATCAAAAACTATTTCATTCACCCACTTGTCTATGGCTTTGTCAAATCAGGGTAAAAGAAAGAGTTCAAGAATTCAAGCATCACAATCAGGGGAATAACGATAATCAAAAGATGACAATGAGTCAAACCAACCCTGCAACAAGCGAAGAGGTAGAATTATATTTCGAGAATACTCATTCTATTTCAATTTTTATCCAAATTGTTTCCAATCTCTTATTAATCCATTTACAAGTTAAATTCATGCTTATTTAATATTCATACTTTGAATTCCCTACCCAAAATATTCCAAAAATGGATTTAATTAACATAACTTGCATCATTTTTATTCTTAGTTACCAATCATATTAATGAATTTTTCAAATTGGCAACTGAATTTTATTTAAATACCGGTGCAATCTAACATTCCCTTAATTTCCCTTTTTATAGGTTTCACATTCCTAAATTATTTTTTCCCATAAAAGATTATAAATACCTTCCAATTTATGAGTTAAGGAATGTTTCTAACGTTTCCTTAAGTTAATTTCGACTCGTAAATTTTACTCTAATTCAAAACATATTAACTTTATGGTAAAGGACGCTCTCTCAAGCGTAATATTCCCAAATCCCATTCTGGGGTATTCATAACCCTATCTCTAATGAGATATTATAACTCTGATGAGTCCTTATTTTTGTTCAAATATGTGGTACCCATTTCCTTGTATAAACCAAAGCTCTGATACCAATTTTGTAACGACCCGGCTTTGTGACCGGTTCTCGCCGGTAATTAAACCAACTTAAACCGTTCATAAAGACGGATAGTTATAGGTACTTATAAATTTGCACAAAAAATAACAGAACTTTTCATTTCATTACCATAATATAACATCAGAGTTACAAGGAATACATCAGAGTACATTGATTTCATAGCGGAAGAATGTGAATGCTCCAAAACATATAGCTCCAGCTAAAACTAGAATCTTGCTCAATTCAACTCCATGGCTAAATCTGCGAACTAAACTACTAGGCTGCCCGTGCAAAATTATGGGCACTCAGAGTTTAGGTGTGGGAACAATAAACTCCAGGTCAGTCGTGGGACTGGTGTGAGAATTCAAAAACAGTTGTTATTTAGGATTCATTTTAAAGTTGGGAAATTCAACAGGTCACGCCGCTAACACGGCACGGGTTTACTCCATATGAATTCCCATGCATAAGGTCTCGCGGCACACACACAATGCAAACACACACATGAGCGAGGTTTCTCCTTATGATAGTAAAAAATGCTTGATACATGAAAATCCTCTTTCAATACTATAATATAGTGTGAAAAGACCTTTCGAAAATAAATGTATCAATCTTAGCCCGCATAGGTACCATATACTATACTGACGTCTGGTATACAACTAAAATCGTACGGGCTTGTAGCGGAGATTGGGTTTCCAACAAGGACCAGGCAAAGGAACTTCCTTTCGGACCGAATTTTGAACACCTCTACAGGGATGTCCGAGGATCAACAGTGATGCTCCTCATGCCAACACAAGGTCGAGTTACCCCTTAACTGGGTAACTCAAAGTATGCCTGAGTATGTCATCTCCCGGTCGTTACCGACCTTTTCAAGCGCTCGCAACATCAACATCCACAAAGTAGAAGTTATCCACATAGGTTAATACCTGGCACTACACCAGAAACGGCTTTTGGTAGTGTTGAAAAAATGCTACCATAACTTGTAGTAGCATTTTAGAGAACGCTGCGATACGACATGCAACTAAAAGTCTGAAAGTTTTTGTTGCGTTTTAATAAACGCAACCAAAAATGTACATATTGTAGCGTTTTAGAAACCCTACAAAAGGTTTTTTTGGCAGCGGATTAAAAATGCTACTAAAGTGATACTTGCATCATTTCCCAATTTTTTGTAGCGGTTTTTCAGTCCTACTATATGTTTTTTGTTGCATTTCATTTCAACTACAATATCTTTTGTAAATTACATTTGTAGCACTTTTTCACCGCTACTAAAACTTACTTATAGCACTTTTTTAATGCTACTAAAACTTATTGATGCGCACCACATCTTAATTGCAGTTATTTACTATTATTGGCTTGTAACATTTCCATCAATCGCTGTATATAATAGAAATATTAAAACAAATAATCATATGAGTATCGTTCTCAAATTAAAATCAATAACACCATATTTAAATACTTAAAAAACTCATTACTCGCAATATCAAATATAACACCCATAATCATCTCAATAGTAGTATTTCGACAAGATAAGTGAATCCACATACCACAACTGCTTATAAACAAGTCTACACGACTAGTACCAACAAAATAATAGTTAAAGTCTTGTTCATAGCTTATTACCACCAGTTCTTTGATGCGGCTGTTCTTCATTTTGGAAATCTAATTACCTGTACATAAGTATAACAGTCAATGGTAAGAATTACACATAAGTATAACGGTCAACAGTCAGAATTACATAAATGTGCAAAATGCATAAATTATATATAACAGAGCACACCAATTGCCTAGTTATTCATCTCTGATATAGGCACAACAGGGCACACCAATTGCTTACAGAATTGAGTAAACTTAATAAAATATACATACCTTAAATTCACTTGTCACCAAAAATATCATGTTACCTCACTGTCCAAAAATATCACTCTGCTACTGTCTTGTCTTACTGCCCTTGATCACCAATACCAGACCAAAGGCCTGTCTCTTCATTTTCATCTAGCAACATCAGCGCAGTTGAGTCTGGCCACACTCTTCCAGCACCTGCCCATTTTCCACCTTCTCAGCAATGCTGCAACCTTTCATATATACAAAATTTTAATTGCCATTGGGAAAAGAATAATAGTTTTTTCATATATCTTGCATTTCACTTGATATTAGGATATATATTCTTTTCTTTCTTCATCATTTGTTTTCCCCCTTAAAAAAGGAAATGTTAAGAGAGAAAATAATTCTTGAACAGCACTAAAAAGATTATATGCACATTAACCTCATGGTTTATTTATTTATTTAAAATAGAAATATAATCGAACTTTCGAAAGTTGTCATTTATTTACTAATGAAGCTTGCAGGCAGGAATGCAAAATATGGAAAGTATTGAAAATAAAGGTTATCATGACTAAAAAATCATTGGTTTAACGTTTGAAGGAAAATCAACTACCTTCAGGTTGACTTCAGAACCAACAAGGACAAGGTTATGAGTGATCAAAGTAGGAGTACCCTGATCAAGAACCAATATATGTAGTGTATAAATATTTGTGGGGACAGCTAGATTCTTTCATCTTATATGTAGAAGAAATCATGAAACACTGTAACCATGGACATTAAAACACTTCAAACGGACAATTTTTTACCGCAAGGAAAATAGGTTAGACAGTCAATGGACGACAAAAAAACACAACTTCTTCATTCTATCTTCATTTTACTCTCATTTTCCCTACCTGAATATATTATTTTCTAGTTGATTTGATATTATAAATCACCCATTTTTTTGGCCAATAATTTCAACAATGCATAAAAGTTCAAATACATAATGTATACTTTTTCCTTCAGAACGATCTGTATGTAACCTTTAGGAAAATAAAACTGTTGATGACAATAATTCTTTTTGAGAGGTTGTAAGTCTGTCAAAAGGTAGAATAGGTATTATTAAACTATCAGTTTGCCACAAAGAGGCGACATGTCCTCCATTCAATGTAATTCAGACAATACTAAAAAAATCTTGAGCAAAAACAGAAAATGAAAACTTCAACGTAAAGAATGTTCAGAGTCATTCATGCGTGCTCAGAATTACCGTTTTTTCACCGAGCTAGCTCAACGACTATGTCAATCATCAGAAACTTTCACTACTTGCAGCTTTCAGCGTGTTAATGGACCGTCAAACAGTCAGTACTATGTGCAACAACATAATAACATTTATTCAGACTGATTTTCACCTTAGCATTACAGCAAAGGAAAGATGCAGACCGTAGCATTATTGAGCTGCCTGGGCAATTGTAATGGCACCAGATGTAGTAGAGCGAGTGAGATAGCACACGCACATGTGGCAGGCGAGACATCCGCCTAGGGCAAAAGAGTCGGAAGTCAGATAAGAGGGAGCAACCAATAAGGTGAACTAGTGTACAACCACGTAGCTAGGGTAACATGTTTGCGTTTGTTTGCTACAATATACTTAGTTGAACAGTGCAGGTTCAATACCTGCCTCCGCCATTTTCCACTTATCCATTGTTTTCCCATCAATAGTTGTCTAGGGCAGCAGATCAGTTTAGGCTGCCACTGCGTGTGCATACACATATGCTAAAAAGGATGGGCTAAAAGTTATTATAACCACTAGACTTTGACTAGCAAAGAACTGATTTATACATAGATCCAACCTAGAATTTTTTTTTATAAATGATATAGAAGAAGATAACTCACAGGAACAAAGCAGACACTGATTCATAGTTCCATGTGTGCAGGAGAAGGCATGTTGAATTTGGTTCCCCACATTTTTGTCGGTATCTTGTTCTGCACCATTAACGCAAAACCAAATGTATCAATTTTGCATCTGCTGATCATGATATGGGTTATGTAATATGATTTTACAATATCACAATCAAATAAGAAATAAAATGACCACATTAAGTAAGCATTATTTTTAATTCAGTGATAAAGTGGAATGATGAAATTTTTGGTTGTTTATATCACATGGAGCAATCAAAATAAACAGTAGGAACGTTCCTATAAAATGCACACAATTGAATCTCAATTCATCTTTATTAAATACCAAGTATGATATTCATGAACATGAATATTTTGAACGACACATGTCAATTTACAGGGAATCCTTTGCATGTTAATGCATAACATTTTCCTAATCAAAGGAAAAGATAACAAAACCCAATGTGCAAAAACTGTTGAAACACTAAATAACAAACCAGTAATATATAGAGGAGTGTGTGTGCGTGTTTGTTTTCTCAGACAAATGCATTATTGTACCAAAAAATCCATCCCTAAGCACAACACTAAAACCCACTTCCAACAAAACTAACATGACCCTTGATGGCATGAGGACTTTGATATATTTCATCAAATAAGTTGTGGCCACTGTCGGCTAGGCTATTAAAATTCATAACAGAACGGTCTCTAAAATAATTTACGAATACTATAGACAATCAATTTCACAGTGAATGTGAAGCTATTGCAGACTGAATTCAAGGGAGACGCTCCTGAAACGACAATAAATGCATGAGCTATTTGGAATAAAAAAGGAAAACAATAGAGAACAAGAAAGAATAAATTAGCATCAGCGAATAATTTGGGTATGAATCCAACTATGGCTTGCTTAAGATAGCGAATGGTGTTGGATCACTCAGCACAATTTGAGCTTTTTATGCAATGTTATGAGAATCAAAATGTAGATTAGGTTAAAGGAGACATAATTTAGTCCCATATGCCAGAAAAGAGCAGAAAGAAGAGAACAGAAGAAATGTAAATAAGGATGTCTGGAATTGTGTTAAAGCATCTTTGGGCTTGGGGAAATGACGTAGCTAATGAGGTCTTACCGAGGCGCGTCAATTATTGGTAGAAAACTATTTCCAAAACCCCTCCTTGGTCCTTGGTTCATTCATTGGCCATCGAGAATTTCTGGAAGGGCTCCTTTTCATTAAGGTAAAGCCCTACAATTATCTAGTAAAACTTTTTGCTGTTTAAAATCTAATATGGCCTGCTTAGGCTAGTAACTGTAGCTTGATCAGCCTGCTTAGGCTGGTAAAGTGATTGGTTAATTGTTCTGATTAGATTGATGTTCGGTTATTTTATGGATGGTTAAGGCATTAGCTACCAATTAAACCGATTACTTTAAATCACAGTTTATCTATTACTTTAAGAATTTTTTTCCCATTTAGTATAGATTTAAAATTTCTATATAATTTTAGCTTAATTTTCAAAAAAAAAATACAAATATTGTCTATTTTTGGTTAATTACAAGTTGTATACTGGCGCAAACCAGCATTGCATAGGTATAATAAAAGAAATAATAATTTCTCATCGTGGTGCAATCTGAGATTGCGTCAAACAGACGCAATTTCAGATTGCGCTATGAGTCCCTCTTTATTTCTCACTCCAACCTTCTTTCAACAAACAAGCCCAAATCCAAAATATAATTCTGAGCATTTAGATAATTCAAAAAATTAGGCAAAAAGGCTTTCTCAGCACAGGGTAATATGCCCGAATGATGACATTTCAGAGTTAATAGTCTTAAAGACAAAGGATTAAAAAAAATCTCTAAAAGAAAATGATAAAAGAAATCATCATTTTTCTAAAGGAAAATGGTGAATGGTAGATGTCCTTGAAACTATCTATTCTGAAATGTCATTCTATAAATTAATTACCCTGAATTATTAAGCCCTTTAACTGGAAATCCCCTAAACAATTTACCTATGTTCCAAAGGCACGAGAAAAGTTTTGGCCGAGATTGTGGCTCGTTCCAGCTTGTAGTGCTTTTTTATCATCCATCATTGCTTCAATTTTATATGTGCAAGCAGCACCAGCAAATGTCTCAACCTTTGACTTTCTGCGTACAATAACAGGTACTGCAGCTTCTTCATAAGCAAAATTTTCATACACATCAATCATTTGCAATGCCTGCATGAACAAATATTGTGAAATTAAAGGTTGATGATCATAACTAACCTTCATGTGGTTTTGGTTATAAACAGTCTGTAGTATTCTTAACATTCGTTGTGGGACACAATTCTAGAGGTGGAGATAAGCATAATTGATAATATAATACCAAGAAAACAGGTATGATAATGTCATGCAATTATGGGAATAAAAAACATGTAGTTTTATTAGAATTGCACCTCTGCCTCTTCAACTGTTGCATGAGCTGTATGGCCCTCTTGCCACAAAAACTCAAGCGTCCTTATAAATGGTTTAGTCCTCATTTCCCATCTTGTGACATTTGCCCAATAAAATGATAATAACTGATCTGACGGGGAATCCTAAAGGGATAAAAAATGAATACAACAATCATGTCTTCACCTGGTTAATCATGAGAGGAAGTTCGCAGTAACTCTAAATCCATTGTGTAAACATGTGGTTGGCAATGGTTTTGCTTGTTGGTCGTACCTGCCAATCCCTCAAAAGTTGAACAAAAATTATTAAGACGATAGAAATGGCTTAGTTGTTATAGAAAAGGGACTTCCAAACTCCGTAAAACGAAAGAAATATTTCTAACTAATCTGTACTAGCATAAAAAGAATGACTATTTCATACCAGAAGCTTTTCCTCGAGTTCCTTGCCTCCTCCTATAGTAACCACTGCTAGCTCTGGACTAAAACCTTCAACATGGCTAGCTTCTTTATCAATAAATGAGTATGGTATGAACTGTTCTGCAAGACAACGAGTGTAAATGGAATGTAATCTAAGAAATTATTTCCATAACATCAATATGAAACATTTTCTCAAAACACTTGTAATCTATGGACAACCACACAGACTCAGTAAACATGTATATAATATAATTAGACAAATCGTCAATTTAGATGGCAGTTGCATACATGGTAAGATAATGCAGATTATAGTTGATCGTATCCCTATATTCATATGCTTATTTTTTCAACCAGTTCTATATCATGGTGCAATGACCCACCAACGGAAATTCTTCAGATGGGGGTCCAAAATCCTGATATTTGGTCTGCTTATAAAGATGATTGAGTGGAAGCGAATAATATGGGACTGGGTCATATTGTCCATTTCACCATACATTAATCAATGCATATTTATACATGTAAGATTTTGGTGATAAGTAGTCTGTAGTGAGGTACATAAAACATAGAAATTGTGCTCAAGCAAGAAACATACTGCTTAGTAAGACAATGACTGCAGAACAATGAAACAAAAATCAGTCATTGAAAGTTCGACGAGATATTGGTACACAAAACAGTATGAACAATCTGAACCATATCATGATATAAATTTGTTATATGTGCATCTTAATAATAAAGCAGAGAGAAATTAGTCTACAAGATAGACCAAAAGGTAATATGATCAGAATTCAAACACCACCACAAGTAGTATTCAGTTTTAGCAAAAAAAAACAGTAATATTGAAATGATAAAAATTCAAACACAACAGGAAGTAGAAACACAATAATACTTGTATGATCAACATTCAAACACCATAGGAAGTAGTATTTAGTTTTAGAAAAAAACATAGAAACTCGATAAGAAAAGAATACTTAATTTTTAGGATGTTTTCTAAAAACCACCATTGAGATCATTAACAACATCATAGGGACAGTTTCAAGGGTGGCTCCTCCAACCATGAAACCTGGTTTGGGTCCTACAGGTTGCCACTTCATGCTTATAACATCGCCGTGTGCCTTTGCTTCTGCCTTTAGTATGTCGTTCTTCATCTTTCTAAGCCAGAAATCTTCTGTGCATCTCGACAGTTGCACATGCACCACTCATACATAAATCTCTTCCTTATGATTATGTTCTCAACCTGCTTATTGATCTCCATGCCTAATTTGTGGGGCATTCTCTTGGGTATGGCACCATTCACTTTCGTGTTCACATAATCACCGATTTCATAGGTTCTGAGGTACATTGTCAAATTAATATACCCCTTCTTCCCGAACGGATATGCGAAAAGATCCCACGCTCGTGAGTGAAGTCCATGCCCAGCAGACATTTGACAAGAAGAAGAAGAACTATGTCTTTTGAAAATAACTATGTGCTGAGTTGTAATATGTGCACGCACATGCACACTTGACACTTTTAGACGCTTTAGGTTTGAGGGTTCATGTTGATTAACCGAGGTTATTAATTTATCATATTTACCAAATGCACATTTATCAAGTTTTTAGAATATTTTTTGCCATGAAGAAGTGAAAAAAATGTTAACAAATACCTTAAGGTAAATAGGCATAGGTGATTCCATTTCCTATCAACCTTCCTAACTTTAGTTGACTCCAAAGCAACACAAAGACATCTTGCAAGCAGTCCAACTTTTGATGCATCAACGTACTGACTGAAAATAAAAAAATAAAAAATTCAGTGCTCGATTATAGATAGAATAAAATAGAAGCCCTAAAGAAGCTAAACTAAATCGTTAGATTATGAAACTGAAATCATTATATTTAGCTAAGATCTAAAGAAGCAAACTAAATAGAAGCTCCAGCGAACTATTACCATCTCAGACATAAAAAATGTATGAAATTACATATTAACTCATTTAGAAGCACTTTCTTCTGATATATTCTTTGATCAAATGTATTTAATTTACAAACCAATGGGTAAAATAAGGCTTTCTAAAGCATCAGCTGTTTATATGAGAGCGTAATATATTTCAAAATAAACTTATAGTCAAAATGACAACAGATGTTATATTTTAAAGTATCCGACCTATGACATAGTACATGTATCATTTTAGCTTTTTCAATGGTCATAATATATCAAGTCATATAAATTTAATATTATCCCAAATAATCAGGGATATAATGTATAGTCCAGTGGTCTTTGTGAATGAATACTGACTGTAATGTGCAGGTATAAATAGTGATTAGGAGAATATTTATTATTTCCTCTAACTTCGATTTCTTTGTCTTAGGAAAATCTTCTTGTGTTAAACACTTATGTTTAACAAACTCTTCAATAAAACACTAAATATAACTTAAACAGAGATTTCACAAAACTTTTTATAGATGATCGTGGAGATGTGCCCTAGACAACGTCTACTTACAAACTGCACCCATATTCACATAATATAGTTAAGAAAAATTATATAAAGGAAGCAGAAAAATATGAAATCACCTGAGCTAATTGATTCAGGACCCTACTCAAATCCATTAGAGTTGTCAAATTTCAGCAAAGGCTTTATTCTCCGTCAGCCCGGCTGGCAACCATAACTTGTAGATCAAGTGCTCTTAATTGTCGAATGGACCCAATCTCAACACCGCTTCCTTTATTCATCAATAGATCACCGTCGGCTGTCCTAGAATCATGTTAATCTCTTTGTTAAATTTCCTTCAGTCTCCCTAGATCCCTCATATGAGGAATCGCGATCTGGATTCAATGATTTTGTTTGTACGCTGTCACAATCAAATAATCGGAACTTAAATTTAATATTTTTTCCCCAATGATAGCACATGTGTAAGAGGAAAGAGGAAACAAAACAATAGTACCTTTCTCTGCATTTAAGATCTCGTGTTGATGGAATCGAATTGAAATGTATCAAATAGAATCGAATCTTACATACCTTGGAACGTATCATTTAGTAATGAAATAGAATCGAGTCTTACATACCATGAATCGGTTGCTCAAAGTAAACCCTAGGACCGGCGAAGATGAAATGAAACGAGATGAGAGCTGCAGTGAGGTAAAACTAAGTGTACAAGAATCGGCACGCATAAATGTAAGTTGAGGAAGATGAAGAAAGATGGAAGCTTAAGCGAGAGGATTGCTAAAACGTAAGAGAAGTAGATTTTGGTGAAAGCGAAAAACGAAATAAGACAGTGGAGGGAATGGGGTGGAAAAAATGTAACTGAGTCCGCCAAAAATTTGAGAACTGGGAAATATGTTTAAACATGCCCCAGAAAGACTAATACTAATGCATTCAACGTAAACAATCCCAAAAAAAGTAATATTGTTGCACTCATACTACAAATGCTGCCAATAAACGTAACTAAATGTATGTTTTCTTGCAGTGGGGCTCCATACCATAGTACACCTTTTATCTAGAAGGAGACAACACCTCATAACCCTGCTGCATTTCTTCATGTTTTGGCCATTTACCGGGAGGTGAGGCTTGCGGAGGTCACGATATGCACAAAGCTACGAGTAAATAAGCCATGCTTTGATCATCCATAGCTCATCACATAACTTAAGTATGCCACATTGTCCATTCACTACGCATCACTGATTTCTATCGATATATAACCTGTAACACCCCGTAATTCTATTAATATTGATATTCACAAATTAAAGAATAACTAATCTTAGACGTGAGAATTGTGGGAAACGGGTTGCGCCATTATGTTCGTCTCAGAATTCTGGTTGAAATAGAGTCCGAGTTTGCGTGAATTGGACTTCGTATGAAGAAGTTATGGCCATCGGAAGTTTAAAAAAAAATTCAAAACAGCTCGCAGGAAATTTAAAATTCAAACTGAAAGTGCAGAAGCGGGCTGGGCGGGAAAAATTCTCGCCCAGGCAGGTCGACTGGGGAGTCGACACTAGTGTCGACCTCCCACCCCCCAGGTCGACTATAGTGTCGACCTGGGTGTCGACCAGGTCAGGCGGCTAGGGTTTTGACTGAGCCCAATCTTGAGCTGCTGATGTGTCTTTAGGGCTGAGTTGGCAAATTAAACGATTTAGGTTAGTTCTGAATTGATCTGACGGTCTAAATAACCCTAAACTCTATAAATACCTAGGTAGTCTTTCACTCTAATTCATATGAAAAATAGAATAGCTACCGTCATACCGCCGTCATGGAACTCAGTCTAGCCGCCGCCAACTAAGAAGGAAGAAGCTAACCAAATTCTAATTCTACTCAACTCTAAAGCAAAGCAAGACTCTCTTTTCTTCTCTAATTGTGAGTATGATGATCTTAACAAGATTATTATTATTTTAATTAGATTAAGTTATGAATGGATTATGAGTAGATGATGTGAATTGTCATATATGTTGTTGTAAACCTTATACTATCATGTATGTTATAAATCCTATGCTATGTGGTGATGATATCCTGTATGTTGTAAATCATGTTATGATGATGTTATGTATATTGAGAGTTTCTATGCTAAGTTGTGATGAATCATACATGTTAAAAAGCCATGATGTTACTATCTATGCAAATTAGTTCATGTTAATCAAATCATAATATTGATACTATTTGGGCTATGCTGATCTATATGACAAGTCTCATATGCAAGTTTAGGTTGATTAGTAAAAGTTATGAACACATGCCATGACATCTATTATGACATCTAGAATTATGCTATGACATATATGAAATTCTATGCTAGTTCACACCATCATTATGTTGCCTAAAACCTCATATGCAAGTTTATACATAAGTTTGGGTTATGATCATATCAAGTAAATTGTGACATTTAACAAGTTGACACCTTTAGATCCTTAACATATGTAGTTTATGCAAGTTTCACCCTTATTATGATTAGATTCATTTTAATTGTCTATATGTTGTGATAATTTATTTTTGTGCTATGAGTTAGACTATTCGAGTCTAGCGTATATTCTGCGTTGAATAAGCGAACGTATAAACGTGGGGTAGGGGTAATATTAAGGATTTAATATTAAGAAGTTGGGGTGCAATTGATATGATTTTGCATGCCATGAATGGATGGCCATAATTGAGTCAATTATGGACATCATTAAAATTGGAAGTAATTAATAATTTGAATAGGGAATTATTAAAACTGGGGTAAAAGATTATAAGTGATAATCAATGCTTAGGACACGAGGTTGGACTCGTTTGTGACGTAAACCTGCCCGGCCCCGCCCGGCAAATCCAGTGGTCACAAATGTCAGCCCAATGTGAGAGGTCCTAGCTCCAAACTAAATCATAACAGTTGCAAAGACACGAGGTTAGACTCTTTTATGGTGTAAGACTGCCCGGACCTTCCCGGCAAATCCAGCTGCCATAAATGCCAGTCTAATGTGAGAGGTCTTTATGAGGTTATGGCCTGAATGAATTAAGAAATACTTAACCAGATAAACATGTAAGGTGGGACATGGGGGTTAAGTAGGTGCCTTGGGTGGCATGAGGAATCTAGTGAGTGCCCTTAGTGGCATGTGAAATACGATTAGTAAGACTTAACCAAACACACATGTAAATGAACATGACTAAGAGGGTTAAGTGGGATATACTAGTGGACAAGCTTAGGTGGGAAGCTTGTGGGGTCCCATTTCAACCAGTATCCCAAACGTATCTTTGTGGGCTCGACCCAAGTCGAGGACGGGACACGCATACTGGGTTTGACTATAAGAGGCCAAAACGGGGAGCGGTGGCAACGCAAGTCCAACGGGTTTCATATGCGTGTGTGGACCCGGGCTGGTAGGTAAGACGTTGTTGCATCGTGTAGGTACAAGCCGTGCATTCTCAAGTAGTATCGGGTTGCCACTTTAGGGGAGTGATACACCCCACTGTGGGGCCAGCATGGGTATCTACGAGTAGGGAGCCGATCGAAAGTGGGTAGTGGGGTACACCTAGTGGAGATAGGGGCAGACGGCACCTATGTAGTCAGCTAGGGGTACACAAGGCTATTTATATAGTTTCTGTGTGAAGCAAGTGGGATCAACCTTTAGGGTGACTGGTGCAGTGCAGTGTAGTAATGTGCGGTGCAGTGTAGTAATTATTCGTTAGTAATTAGGTATGCCTTTAACGTTGTCTTAAACGTTATCTTTATCTTCTCTTCCATACCTAATAGTTCATAGACATTTACTTGTCTTCCAGCTTATGCCTTAGTCTAGTTATTTTGATAATAGTATTGTTAGAATTATCATACTCACCAGACTTTATGTCTGACCCCCTCCATTTCTATCCTTTCCCCTCCAGGTCCTCAGGTTGGGCCCAGCTCTAGTGGAGTTTGATTGGATTGCTTTATCTCTCTTGGAAAGCTTGGACCGTTAAAGTAAAGTCCAGCTTGTTATCTTCTTTAATGGCTATTGGTGTAATGGGATTATGTATTTTGTTTTTATGAAGATGGATATTGTACTTGACTCTGATTTATGGTTTTATGATGTAATAAACATGTTTAAATTCCACTGCAATAAAATGAAGTATTAGATTTCCAAGTACTACTTATTATCTGTCTTGTTGTAATTTTTCTGTTCTATATTCACTTATAACCTCCATGGAAGTTAATGCATTCCCTTTGTGAGTGACATTAATGGATGTGGGGTGTTACACGTGGTATCAGAGCTTAAGGTTACCAGAACAGATAAAATTTTTAGAAAAACTATTTTTCTAAAGTATTTTTGGAAGAAGTGCTTTCAAAAACAAGTTTTAATGAGTAATTTAAAGAGGAAAGTTTTTAAGAAAAACATAATCCCCAATAGCCATATCTTTATCTTTCGAAATCTCCATTTTGAATCTTTCCTTTTTCGTTTCAGCATGGCTGAAGATCTTAACCTACCTGACGGTGTAACGATACCAGGATGGTATAGGAGGTTATTAAAGGCTAGGGCCGCCGCAGGTCCAGCTAATGTTCCTCCACCACCAGTTGCACCCGTTCCTCCTCCTCCTCCTTGCGTAGATACTTTTGCAAAGACGTGCAAAGAATTTAAGGCTATGGGTGGAAAACCTTTTCAAGGGTCAGAAACGTTTGTGGAAGCTAGAGATTGGCTTAGGGAGGTGGAAGGATTGCTAGAAATCTTTGAAGTAGAAGAAGGGTGGAAAGTCAAATTAGCAGCTTGGTTAATGAAGGGAGAGGCCTCGTTCTGGTGGGAGCTCACTAATGGGGAGCGTCCTGTTGATTCTTGGGCAGATTTCAGACGTAGGTTTGAGGCGAAGTTTCTCTCAAGGGCAGAAGAGAATCTATATATAGAAAGGTTCTTGACATTGAAGCAAGGAAGCTCATCAGTAAAAGAATATGTCAACAAATTTAATCAGTTAGCAAGGTTTGGCTTGGACTTAGTGAACACACCGGAGAAGAAGGCTCTGAAGTTCGTTAATGGGTTGAATGAGCCGTCGCAAGGGTTGGCTATGACCTACATCCCTATGGGGGCCACCTTTGAGAAGCTTGTAGACATGGCACTCATGCACGAGGAGAAAGGCGCTAAAGCTGATAAGGCACCCGAGAAGAAAGGGGATCATAAGAAACCACAACAGCAAAACAAGAAGGGTGGTAAAGACAATAACGGCAAGGGAAAGAAGAAATGCTTTAACTATGGGACACCAGGCCATCTCAGCAAGGATTGCCGAAATAAAAAGAAGACTGGCTATTTTCGCTGTGGCGAAGCGGGACATCTAGTGAAGGACTGCCCAAAGAAGGGGCAGAGGGCAGGAGCTACCTCGAGAGGATGGGTGTAGGCTCTTATGGCACCAGGGCAGGCAAGGGGACAAGTTCAGGCTCTCGCGGTCCCACCGCTGTAAGAACGAGGTAGAACCATTTATGTTGAAAGCTTAGTTTTTCTGTTTGATCATCCTGTCCGTACCTTATTCGATTCGGGCACATCGCATTCGTTTATCTCTACATCATTAGTTGAATCACTTCACTTAAACACCAGTTTAGTAGAGGATCCCTTAGTTGTTTCGAATCCAATTGGGGGCTCAGCTTATTTGTCCATGATGTGTTTGGATTTGAAAATTTCTATACATAGCGTTGAGTTTAGATGTGACGCTTATGTGTTGGGCTTCACGGGCTATGGGCTAATTTTAGGAATGGATTGGTTATCCAGAAATGGGGTCGTTCTTGATTGTGAAAGGAGAGTAGTTAGGCTCATGACTCGCCTTGGTAACGCTCTCGAAATCTTTTGTGACCCCATAAATTCCGTTATGCTAAGTTATTTAGAATCGCTTGACGCGTCTGAGGAAAATCTATGATCTGTTAGAGTGGTCCGAGAATAATCGGATGTGTTTGAGGAGGTGAAGGGCTTGCCTCCGAAGTGGGAGATAGATTTTCGAATATATCTTGTGGATAATGCGAAACCACTATCTTTGCCAGTACGCCACATGGCTCCACGTGAAAGGAGGGAACTCGATAAGCAAGTGAAGGAGTTGCTTGAGAAGGGGTTCATAAGACGAAGTATATCGGAGTGGGGTGCTCCAGTAGTATTTGCCACGAAGGCGGATGGGTCCCTTAGACTTTGTGTGGACTATAGAGAACTTAATAAGCTTACTAAGAAGAACAGACACCCACTGCCGAGGATTGACGATCTCTTCGATCAGTTAGTTGGCGCCTCAGTGTTTTCGCAGTTGGACTTAGCCACTGGTTCAGTTGAGAGTGGCTGAGGATAGCATAGACAAGACTGGCTTTAGGACTCCGGATGGTTTCTATGAATGGCTAGTGATGCCCTTCGGTTTGACAAACGCCCCCGCATACTTTGTTGATTTGATGAGTAGGGTGTTTAGGGAGTACCTTAACAAATTCGTGGTAGTCTTTGTAGACGACATCCTGATATTTTCTAAGGATGAAGAAGAGCATGCCCTACATCTTAGGGAAGTGTTGGAGACCCTACGAGCGCATAACCTTAAAGCTAAATTTTCTAAGTGTCACTTCTGGAGGAAGGAAGTACGATTCTTAGGGCACGTGGTTTCCAAAGAAGGGATAGCCGTGGATCCCACGAAGGTGGTGGTCATCCAAGATTGGAAGGTCCCTAAAAATGCTACCGAAGTGAGAAGTTTCTTGGGGTTGGCTGGCTACTATATGAAGTTTATCAAAGACTTAGCAAAGATATCAACTCCATTGACACGCTTGACGAAGAAGAACCTAGTTTTCACATGGGACGTAGATTGTGATGATGCGTTCCAACGTTTGAACAGAGCTTTGACCTCAGCCCCAGTCTTAGTGCTGCTAGATGGGAGTAAGCCATTTACCATTTATACCGACGCTTGTGGGACAGGATTAGGCGCAGTCTTAATGCTAGAGGGAAGGGTAATAGCCTATGGTGGAAGGCAGTTGAGAGCGCATGAGAAAAATTACCCTACACATGACCTAGAGTTGGCCGCTGTTAGACCAAAAATTGGTTCTAACACCCAAATTGATTAAAAGAAAATAAGATGAGATAAAAATAAAAATGAACACACAAGATTTATAGTGGTTCGGCGAAGAAATGCCTACGTCCACTTATCTTTCACTATATTCAATGATTCAGTTGCAAATACAATGTAATTGTCACTTGATTTCACTCACAACTCGCTTATATTCACTCAATAGACTAAAACTAATAATGAAAGAAGATTTGGATTCTCCGGGAGTAATGGAGTTCGGGTTATGGAGGTAGTTGAATTCTCAAAGTGCCTAAAAAAGATCCTTTTCTTTGTCTCCAGACGGGGTATTTATAGGTGTGAATTTGTTCAAAACCCGATCCGGATCGGAGCCACGTGTCGTCCATCCCATTAGCCTCGGGTTCGGATGGATTACTGCGCTGACAACGCATCAAAATAGTGAATGTTATGGGCAGGAACTGGTCATAGCTGATCCGGATATGCAGGCGCTTATGCAGGGGGACCGTTTGGAAAATGGGTTCGGGTCGGAGGTATATGTATTAGGGGTTCGGATCGGGATATCCGATCCGACCCGAATTGACTTGGTGACAACTCTCTCTTCTTTTTATTCTGCTTTTCCTCCGAACCATCTCCGTAGCAGCTGGGTGGCCTTCCGATCCATCTTGAAGAAGACTGCCCTCCGATCTGAACATGCGCTCTCTGTTTTCAACAGCAATAGCTCGCTGCTCCGAACATGAGACTTTATCCGATCCGAACCGATACGTTGCTTTAACCCGACCCGGATGATTGTATCTGTTCGATCGAAGCTGTAGCGTCTCCTCCGACCTGAGTAGTGATGGCCTCTCCAATCTGAACCGAAGTCTTCTAATTTGAAATGCTCTCCAATGCTTGATATCTTGACTTTGTGTTGCCTAGTTCACAAAATAGGCTAACACTTTGCCCCCTCAAAGGATGCTTCTATTGGAAATGGAGCATGCTTTGATTGCCATTGCGTAACGCCTTCATCCTTCCTTTTGAACATGCATGCCAAGCTGTCGCACTTCATCCCGTTCGGTTCGGATTCCGACCCGGACGGATTTCTGCTTTGGGTTCCGACCTGAATGGATCTCTTTCTTCCTTTACTCTGCAGGGGATTAGTGGGCCAAGCTGCGTCATTGGGATTTTCGAGCCGGTCCGATCGGGAATACGAATAGTCAGCTTGCTTTTTATATAAATTCACTTCAGTTCCCTTCTTTTCTTTCATTCACTATTCTTGCTCGTCCGAACCGACTCCACATCGAAGCCTTAGCTTTTCCAAGAAACTTTAAAATTCTTGCTTCAATCTTTGAATCAAATACATAGGTAGTCTTGTAATCTTGAATCTTGCTGCCATAATCGCTTTTAATTTGCATCCGCAGTTAGCTTGAACGATTCCAGCATAATAATTGACTGGTTCCATCGCCACAGTTTCCTTCATCCTCCGCCTTCGTCGTTAATGGCATCGACACCATTTCGAGGCGTTAGAGGAGGGTATTGAAACTCGTTATTGAATACTTAAGTGTTTAATCTCTCGATTTTAATTAAGGCTTGGGAATTTGAGTTGGGTTCGCTATTTAAGAGGAGGAAGAGGAAGGAAATTGAAGGAGATCGGTTCGGGTAGGGGAACGGTAGGAGAAAAAAGGGAAAGAGAGAAATTCATAGATCCGGACCGGGTCGGGGCAATAGGACAAGGAAATGGGACTTAACTCGTTTGACCCGGTCGGGTCGGAGCTAGGAATAAGATGGAGGTTAAGACTTATGCACCCGGGTCGGACCGGGTTACGAAACAAAAGAGAGAATAGTAATATGGTTATCTAGGTTAATCCGACCCGCCCCGAAAGTCAACCTCCGAACCGATCCGGGTATTTCTCTCTGAGTGTGAGCCTTTGCTCATCCGATCCAAACCTGATGTCTGCCTCCGAACTGAGAACTACTCAATCCAAAACACAAACTCTCGTCCAACTATTTAAAAGATATTACTTCCAACTTCACGAACAGTTAGGATAGTGCCTTGCGGACATAAGTGAACATTAAGAACTACTCTGACTCACTTTCTCTTCAAAGTTTCGTCTTACATTGTTGCGCTTTTACTTTGCATTTCTCACATTTACTGCACACGTTTTAGTTCACACACATACACAGGGGGGTACGGGCTAATTTACTCTAATCCGTGCTATTGCTTCTTCAATAGTTCTATGACAATGAGGCCCAGACGCTCTTCCCGACTAGCTGAGAGGAAAGAAGCCCCGAAAACTTCTAACAAAATCACTTTTGAGGATATATCTTCTTCTTCGGATCCAGAATGGGACAGTGAGGGTCCAGACTACGGGGTTGGAAATCGAGAAAGCAACGAGGCGTCTTCAGAGAACGAGGTTTCTCTGCGTTTTGAGGAGGAAGGAGGGATCGGTGACGATCGAGCCCCTGACGAATTTGAATCAGCCATTATATTGGAATCACCTCCAGACTCCGTTGAATCGACAATCGACAACGATCGACTTGTCCGAATTTGCTTAAAGTATGGAATAATGAAAAGGGACACTCTAGTGCCTTCACGCTCTGACCGTCCCCACAACCCTCCAGAAGGATATATGACGATCACTCGATTGATGTGCATGGTCAGTGCCATTCCTCCATTCTCTCCCTTCATTGTTGACTTTTTAAGACAAATGCGGATTGCCCCCATGCAATTGCACCCCAATTCATATGCCTATCTGCACACCTTGTACATAGCATATCGTGAAATCTTAGGAATAGAGCTCACGTTCGATGACGTTCACTTCTTCTATAATTTCAAGCATCGGACTCGAGAGACTCCATCCTTCTGCTACTTTGAATCAGTCCCAAAAAGGAAGATAATCTCTGCACCATTTAGCAGTAAAGCTGGAGATTGCAGACTAGAATGGTTCTACGTGAAGCGACAGCCTGGATGCGCCAGGAGGTGGACAAAATCAAGTAAAGCATTGATTTTCTAAATCCGGGCTCTATACATTTGAATCATCAACTTGACTTGTTTTCCTTTTTGTTTGCAGTTGACAATCCCAAACAGATATCAGACCAGGTGTTCTTCGACCGGATGCACCGACTCCTCAATGGCGATCAGAAATTCTTGACTATCGACGAAACCCTTAAGGACGAATACCTTCACTTTCATGGGCTGTTGTCTGTTTTTCGTAGCATTGGTCATGGGACGGTTCCATACGCATACATTCCTCCAGTGGAGGTAGTCCCAGAGACAGGAGAAGGCTCAGGAATTCCTACAGCGCCTCTTCACACTTCACCTTCTCCATCTTCTACACAAGATGATGAATTGGCTAATTTGGCCGAAAAGCATCGTGAAGGATATATTGCCCCTGAGGAAACTACTTCTCTAGAAAAGTCAAAATCCTCCCAAGAGTCACCACTTCACGCTTCCGAGGGGGATGCCCCTAGTACTGATGAGCAAATATTTCAGGGTTTGGGGGATCTCCCCTTACCTGAGACTATATACACTTCAGAGGATTTCAGGAAGGATCCTTTAGTCTTCACCTCTTCTGAAGAGACCACTCCCGCTAAGGCCAAAGAGCCTGCCCGTACTAGTCTAGCTTCAGACTCGGGTTGGTTGGGGGGAAACACACCGCTTAGGATACACTTTATATAACGGCATTAGCCTTCATTGCACCTCTTCCCTCGTGAATCCATTAATTCTAAATTTCGTTCGTTTTATCGTGCAGGTACAATGTCTCGATCCTACTACGATATAAGAAAGCTTCGTCGCAGCATGTCCAATCCTCCTTAGGATGTCGAGTATGATCGCCGGGATGATCGTGGTAGGGAGGAGAGAAGACCTTATGATCCCTATTGCTCTCGACCCTCACGTTCCCGCTCACCAATTCGACCGGAACAAGAGAAATATAAGGGCTATCCAAGCCGCAGGGAAGAGGACAGACCACCATCTAAAGACTCCACTTCTTCCCATGAAAAGCGCAGTAGAGAAAGAACTCCTCCAAAAGAAACTGGGTCTCGAAGTAAGCACAAGGTCCCTGCTACTAAACGACCTAGGACAGACAAAGAGACTACCGAATCCTCTTCTCACAGGGACACCGAATTATCGATCCCCGCTCCTCCCCCACCAGATGCAGCAACTGCGGTAAAGCGGGCATATTTGGTGGAGCAATTTCCCGAGCACTACTTCGAGACTTTGACTTTTTTACCTGCCCTTGAACCTATTTCGTCTAATTGGGCAGATGAGGCCAAAGCAAAAATTGATGCGGTGCAAAAACAATATACTGAGATGTTTAAATATTCACGCAATCTTTCTAGAATCATCCGCACTCTAATCACAAATACTGATTCAATGCAAAAGACCGCGGAGGAGGATGCTAAGGCCTTAAAAGCTCTAGGAAAAGATTTGGAAGACACTCAAGCTCAGCTAGCGGTCGCTCAAAGGGACGCTTCTAATTTCAAACAACAATTCGAGGACATGCAAAAGCGTTATCACGATTTACTTGAATCTCACACTCAGGAGCGTTCTGAATTAAAAAAGCAAGCTGACGAGGCCAAATCAGATGCTGCTAAGACACGCCTTGCTTATGCTGAGCTTGAACGGAAAAACGCCGAGTTAGCAAAGAGGGGTGCTGAATTAGAAAAGAAGAACGCTGACCTGGCTTCAAAGTTGTTGGAGGCAGAGAACAGGGCTGCCCTGGCCGAGGGCAATGTGGAGTGTGCTATTAAATCTGCGGAGGAAGCCCGCTAGCAACTATCAGAGGCGGAGGCTGATATTCAGGGTTTCGGTGAGCTAATGATTGAATTCTTCGCACATATTATTCGTCGCCGAAACATTTCTTGGATCGAGGACTATCCATCCACTCTAGTTCAAGTATGGAATCAGATCGTCGAGTGGGAAAAAGAGGAACTTAAGGTCGATTCCCTCGATGAAGATAAACTAATGGAGAAATACTTGAGGGATGATGAACCGGAGCGTCTAGCTGAAGGGCGCCGCCTTATTGCTGAGGCCATGGAAGAAGAGAGACGGAAGTCTAAACAAAGAACTGTTCTCGAAACTGGTTCCTCCTCTTCTGCCCCTGCAACTTCTGAAGTAGAGGGGTATGATCCTGAAAATCCGGGAATTCCCCGAACAACCCTGCTATCCCCTATTCCTGAAGCAACACCAGAAGCAGTAGCCACCCCCGTAGAAAAGTCTTCGGAAGGTATCCCTACCTTTTCTCCTCAATTTGCCAAAGCTATTTCTACTTTTCGCCACGTAATCGAACAATCGATGAAAGACCCATTGTTTTCGCCTGAGTTGATAACTGTTGCTTTTCATTCTGTAGGTGTTGAATCATCCGTAAAGACAGATGTGACTGAGGGGGTCACCGCTGGGACAAAGCCCGCAGATAAGGCCAAAAAAGGGGAAGACAAGGCTGCTTCTATAGACTTGGAAGAAGGAAGTGAGCCGACTAAGGTCGCCACTCCTCATGATGAAGAAATGATAGCAGCTTTAAAGGACGATGGCGGAGACGGAGGGCATGAAGAGGAACCAGAAGTTGCAATAGTCGGGGAGTCAAAAAATGCTGATGATGTTACCTTGGCTGCGATGAAAGCCGATCAAGACAAACGCTTGCAATTAAAAGCTGAAGAGCTAGACCCCGAAGTCCTCAAACCCCTCGCAGTCGTGGATGCGGGATCAAGGTTAGTTGTTAAGCTCTCAACTAGATCAATTACAGAGGAACTCGCTAAAAAATCTTCTCTTGATTCCAGCGCCCCGCCCTCCGGGAAGAAGTCTACCGGCTCCAGCACCGCATCTTCAGGAAAAAAGAAGACAAAACGAATCTTGACGGAGGGTGAGAAAGAAGCAAAGGACGCGGAAAAAGCCGCCAAGAAATCCAAGGCTCATTCAAAATCTAACTAGTGGATTGCCTTGTATCATTTTAGCATTTAGTGAACCAATAATTGCTACTACAAGAGTAGTTCCTGCACTTTCTTTTTTGGCTATTTTCCTGTACAAATTCATTCATTTGTAAATAAAAATAACTCATTTCTTGCAATGTTTATTTGTCAGTAGTTCTGCACTTATGTAGAAATGCATGTCTATAGTTATGAAACGAAGTTGTGGAGGGGGGAAATATGCGTGTACATAAGTTTCCCCAGTCAATTTCCACAAATTATTTAATGCTTAACCAAGCAATCCGAATGCTCTCGATTTTCTGATGGGATAGCACTTCCTGTGCCGTCAGTACCTGTCGTTTTTTCTGGCATTTCTTTTATACTTTCCCTCTTTCTCTTGAGAGTTAGAGTTCGAGTTCAGTCATCTGTTTATTCCCCGGTCTTTCAACGGGGAAAGATTTCTTTCTCAGCGCTCAGTCAGAGACGCTTTTATACTCTCTCTCTCTCTCTCTGGAGAGTTAGAGTTAGGAGGAGAATCTCTTTTTCAGCGCTCAGTCGGAGACGCTTTTATACTCTCTCTCTCTCTCTCTGGAGAGTTAGAGTTAGGAGGAGAATCTCTTTTTCAGCGCTCAGTTGGAGACGCTTTTATACTCTCTCTCTCTCTGGAGAGTTAGAGTTAAGAATGTCGTTTTCTCATTCTTTTATGTCTTATCGCACAAATAGTCGTTGTACTTCTTTTTATGTCTAAACTGTTTTCAACCTTTTTAGGTTGCGAGTTATCCCGTATCTTATAATCACAACAGAATAACTGATAAATGTATATATGTAATGCATAAAAGTAAATATCACACAGTATTTTTATAGTGGTTCGGCTAAGTCATAGCCTACATCCACTTTATAGTTCTTCATTCATATCGTCAGATTTTCCCAAGGCAAGTCGTGCCTTATTACAGAGTTCATAAGAAAAATAACACAAAGTACAGCATTTTTAATCCAAATATCGCATTAAGTGCTGGGCATTTCATGCTCTGGGGACTTCTTCGCCATCCACGGTCGTTAACTTGAAGGTTCCTTTTTCAAGTTTCCGTTGAATGACAAAGGGTCCTTCTCATTTTGGACCAAGGTGAGGAAGGGATGGAAAGACTCTCTTTAGCACCAAATCTCCTGGTTCAAAAGTCCTGAGGCGAACTTTTTTGTCGTAATAGCGTGCCATCTAACGCCGATGTCTTGCTGCACGCAAATCTGCTTCGTCCCCTTTCTCTCTCTCCTTTGGCTCAGAAGCTGTAATTCCAGTTGAACTAGAAGTTCCTTCCGGTGGCCGTTTTAAATGTTGTTCGATATGCCCACAAAGCTAGGGTCAATTCATCAACCCACTTTGCCTTTGCACGCTCTAATCGCTTCTTGAGGATGGATTTTATTACTTTGTTTATTGCCTCTACTTGCCCATTCGATTGCGGATAGGCAACTGCAGTATATCATTTGTCTATCTTATACTTCTGGCAGAAATTTCTGAATTCAGTACTATCAAATTGGGTGCCGTTGTCAGTTATAATCGTCCTTGGGATCCCGAACCGGCATATAATATTTCTGACCACAAAACTTATCACCTTTCTTGTTGTGATCTTGGTCAAGGGCTCGGCTTCTACCCACTTCGTAAAATAGTCCACGGCTACTATTGCATACTTAGCTCCTCCTTTAGCAATTGGTAGAACTCTAATGATATCAATTTCCCATGTGGCAAATGGCCAAGGACTCACCATTGATTTAAGTTGGGTCGACGGTGCCCTGGGGATTTTAGCGAATCTCTGGCACTTTTCGCAGCGTCGTGAATAATCAGCTGCATCTTTATTGATCGTAGGCCAGAAGTATCCGTACCGCAAAATCTTCTTTGCTAAAGTTTGACCTCCTGTATGATCTCCACACTCACCTTCGTGTACTTCTCTTAGTACACGCTTGATGTCGTCGTGTGCTATACATCGTAACAGGGGCATAGAAAATCCTTGCCTATAGAGAGTATCATCTTGTATGACATATCTGGTAGCTTTGCGAACTACAGCTCTTTTCTCACTCTTCTTCGATGGGAGTGTCCCATTCTTAAGGAAATTCTTAATTGGAGTCATCCATGACTCCTTCTCTGGTTCCGCTTCAAAAGCGAATTCAATTTCCATTGACTCAAAGCTTGGCGACTCCAACGTTTCAATTGGAATTATTTCAGTCTCTTCTGGATTGTCGGAACTAGCCAGCTTTGCCAGTCTATCCGCTTTCTGGTTTTCAACTCTAGGAATATGTGTTATGTTGTACCGCTCTAAGCTATTCAATAGCTCTTTCACTTTCTTAAGGTAGGCGATAAGTCGAGGTCCTCGAACCACAAATTCCTCTCGCACTTGGCAAACAACAATTTTAGAGTCATAGAATATGTCTAACATTTTTACTCCGAGGTCTTTAGCAAGCTTCAGCCCGGCAATTAGGGCTTCATATTCAGAGTCATTGTTAGTCGCCGAAAATTCTAATCGCAAGGCGTAATATAACGACCGTCCTTCGGGAGTAACTAAGACGATTCCAGCTCCGGACCTTCGGTCGTTCTTGGCTCCATCTGTATATAGTTTCCACGGATTTATTTTTAGCTCATCCTCGGACTTAACCGCTCTGTCATTGATTACTTCCTCCTCTGGAATGGTGAATTCCGCAATAAAGTCTGCTATAGCTTGCCCCCTGATTGACTTTCGTGGTTGAAAATTTAAATCAAACTGACTTAGTTCTATGTTCCATTTGATCAACCTTCCCGATGCTTCGGGCCTCTGCAACACCTGCCTTAAGGGCTGGTCGGTGTATATGGTTATTGGATGGGCTTGGAAATAGTGACGAAGTTTTCGGGATGCGATCAGGAGACTGTAAGCAAGCTTCTCAATTTTTGGGTAGTTGCGCTCTGCCGCTGCTAATTTCTTGCTTACATAATACACTGGCCATTGTACTTTGTCTTCTTCTCGAACCAGGGCTGTGCTGACAGCGTGAGCCGAGACTGCCAAGTAAACAAACAATTCTTCGTGATCTACGGGCTTTGATAAAATCGGCGGTTTCTCTAGCAGTTCCAACAGATTTCGAAAGGCCTCAACACAATCCGGAGTCCACTCGAAGTTCTTCTTTCCCCTTTTAATCAAATCAAAAAACGGAACACATTTATCTGTGGCTTTGGAGATGAAACTACTCAGCGCCGCTACTTTCCCTGCAAGACTTTGGACGTCTTTAATTCTCCTCGGTTCTTCGATATTTCTAATCGCTGCTATCTGGCTAGGGTTGATTTCAATTCCTCGGGAACTCACAATGAAGCCAAGGAACTTTCCCGATGCCACTCCAAATGAGCATTTCAGAGGATTCAATTTCATCCGGTACTTTCGTAGGATACCAAACATTTCCGCCAAGTCTTGCGTATGGCTGGAGGACTGCTTTGATTTAACAAGCATATCATCCACATAAACTTCCATAGTTTTTCCTATTTGATTATAAAACATTCTGTTCACCAAGCGCTGATAAGTAGCTCCAGCGTTTTTCAATCCGAATGGCATTACAACATAACAATATAACCCCAAATTCGTAATGAAGCTCGTATGTTCTTGGTCTGGTACGTGCATAGGAATTTGGTTGTATCCAGAATATGCATCCATGAAAGAGAGAAGTTCATGACCTGCTGTCGAGTCTACAAGCTGGTCAATCCTGGGAAGTGGGAAACTATCTTTCGGGCAAGCTTTATTTAAATCTGAAAAGTCAATGCAAGTCCGCCACTTTCCGTTTGGCTTCTTTACTAAGACGGGATTCGATATCCAGTCGGGATAAGTCGAATCTCGAATAAATCCATTCTGCTTCAACTTCTCTGCTTCCTCTTTGAGAGCAGCCGACCTCTCTGGGCCCAGCATGCGTCTCTTTTGCTTCACAGGCGAATGCTTCGGATTTACATTCAATTTGTGTCTTATAATGGATGGCGATATCCCACACATGTCAGCATGGGTCCAGGCGAACACGTCTAAGTTTGCCTTCAAGAAGTCCGTTAGTTCTTTAGCTCGACGTGGATCCAATTGAGAACCAATCTTCAAAACTTTTGTCGGATCAGCTTTATCAATGGGAATTTCCACTGTCGCTTCATTAGGAGTTGCATTCCTAGCCTCTGGTTCCTCGTCTTTTCTGGGATCCAGGTCTTCAGGCGTTCCTTTGGGCAACACCCTCGGGGTCAATTTCTCTAATTGCTATGCCGAGTCCCCCTTTGAGGGAGACGAGGCATCCTTACTCTCAACGTTAAGTCCTTTCATCAACATCTTTAGTTCGGCCACATAGCAGGCCCGTCCGGAAACTTGATCCCCTCTCATTACTCCAATTCCGGCTTCGGTTGGGAACTTAAGTAACAAGCACCAAGGGGCGATACAAACTCTGAATTCAGCGAGGGCAGGCCTCCCCAAAAATGCATTATAAGGCGAATCTACGTCCAATACTATGAACTGAAGCATCCGCACTCTTCTACGTTCTCCTTGCCCCAGGGTCACGGGCAACTCTATGTATCCCATAGGAGCTGTCGACGCCCCGTTGAAGCCTCTGATCCATCCTTCACAAGGCTTCAGATCTTCAGATTTAAGCTTCATCTGATCAAATGACTTCTTGAACAAAATATTAACGGAACTTCCGTTGTCTACTAATACCTTATGGACCAAGGCCGGCCCAATGGTGGTAGTAATAACCAACGGATCATTGGTGGGTGATTGTATCCCAGTATTGTCTCGGCTGCGAAATACCACGTCGTCAAACATGGTCTTCTTTTGTTTTATGGGGGTGACATCTTCCAAATCATCACCTTCATTCACGTCTAGATGCTTGGCAGCATTCACATATTGATCCATTGATCTGAAACTTCGGATTGCTGGGTGAGGTCCGCCTACTATGGAGTTGATAACAATTCCTTTACCTTTCTGCTGCGCTGTAGGCTTGGGAGCAGGTAGAATCTGTTTTGGAGCCTGCTCTCCTTGCCCCCTGTCCCTCGGGGCAACCTTGTACTCATCCAACTTCCCTTCACGCAACAGTTTCTCAATCACATCCCTCAAATGCCGACATTCATTAGTTGAATGCCCGTGAGTTCCATGAAACAAACAAAACTTCCCTGTCGCCATTTCATTCTCGATCGAATCACGAGGTGGCGGTCTTTTGTATTGTAACACATTGTACGTATCCAGGTAAATATTTTCTAGGGTGTCGTTCAATGGTGTGTAATTCTCGTAGTTCTGGAATCGGGGTCTTTTGTTAGGGTCACTTCCCCTATTTCTGTTTCTTCTGTTACCGCTCGAATTACGGTTATTGTTGTTGTTTCCCCCGCTTCCAGTATTGCTGTTTCCACCCTTGTTTCCTACATTTACTTCAACCTTGCCAGAACTTTCCCCAGACTGCTTCACGGCGATATTACTCTGCACATTCTCCTTTGAAGCCGTCTCAGACTTTCTCTTTCGGTTTGCCCTGGCCTCCTCTCGCCTTAGATAAATATCGGCTTTTTCGTAGAATATCTCCCTTGTGGAGGGTGTTTTCCCAGAAAGGTAGTCTCCAAACTCAGATTCAGGATCAACTCCTTCCTTCAATGCCATCAGAATAGTGGGCTCATGCGGGTCACTGACCTCAGTTACAGCTTGGTTAAAACGATCAAGATATGCCCTCAAAGATTCTCCTGGTGCTTGCTTGATTCTCGATAATTCAATAACACTTTTGGACTTTCAGGCATGGAGTCGGAACTGGTTCATGAAACGCTCGCTTAGTTCCTTGTAATTCGAAATCGAACGAGGAGGAAGTCGGGTAAACCAGAACAGTGCCACATCTTCTAAGTAGATTGGGAATGCTTTGCATTTCACTTCATCAGGGGCAGCAGCAGCATTCATGAGCCACGAGTATCGCATTAAATGCTGTACCGGATCAGTCCTTCCGTTGTATTTGTCCATCTGTGGCAAGTTAAAGCGTCGGGGAAATTGGAAGTCGAGGATATCATCGGTGAAGGGAGTATGGCTTCGTTCGATGCCATAATCCTCATTTGTATAGTTCCGACTCTCGGACATGATCTGGCGAACCATTGCCTGCACATCAGCATTAGTTAGGGGCCGCTCAGGTTCCCTGGCCCTAGTATCCGAGCTCCTTCTGGGTTCTTGTTCAGGAGATGCCCTTCTTCTTCGAGCTGCCTCTGCTCGATTCCGTTCCCTGCGCTCCCGGTCGATCTCGGGAGGAGGGGATTGGAGTCTTTGCCCTCGAGTAGGGTCATTGTTTCCTAGCGCTCGTGCAATATCCTCACGAGATCCCAAAGATCCAAATGTTAGCTGCTCCACGTTCTGAGGTCGTTCGAGCGGCCTTTGTTCACGGGGCCGTTCTTCCTCAGAAGATGAAGATTGATCCACTGGTGTGTGACGAACCGGTGATGGAGTTCTCTGTCAACGGAGTTCATTAATCTCCCGACTCATGAGCCTCATATTTTCCTGCATCATGAGATTAGTTCGCTCGTGAACCTTCATAGCCTCCCTTGTGCTCTCAAGCATGTCAAGCAAGCGCGAGAAATCTCCTTGAGTGATGGGCGCAGATGAATTGACCTGATCACCAACCCTGGTGGCTGGAATTGGAGCATTCGTAGGGACTCGAGTAGAGGTTCCAGCTTCACCAAGCAACGGGTCGGATCGGAGGTAGGAGGTCGGATCGGTTCGGAGCTGGGGGGCCTGGTCGGATCGGTACGTGGAAAGCTGCTCGGGTCGGTTCAGATTGGGGGAATGCACTGATTCAGAATCTCCTACCCGGATCGGATCGGAGCTTTCCCTCTGCTGGCGGCTCGGATTTCCTGCATTGGTTCTTCCTGCTGCTGAACTCTGCCCCCGAGACCTTGTTACAACCGCATTTTGCTGATCTTCGCCAGTTCCATTTCCTTGAACAGACTGAACTTCTTTGCCTTTTCCTTTGGCCATGACTCTTTGACAATCACTTCAACAAATATAAAAGAGCGGAGAAACTTAAGGATTAACTTCTTTGAACTCAATGGTCCAAAAAGTAGAAAGAAATCCCGAAAAATAGAGAACTTAGATGAGGGTTCTCAGTGAAAGCACCAAAATGTTAGACCAAAAATTGGTTCTAACACCCAAATTGATTAAAAGCAAATAAGATGAGATAAAAATAAAAATGAACACACAGGATTTATAGTGGTTCGGCGAAGAAATGCCTACGTCCACTTATCTTTCACTATATTCAATGATTCAGTTGCAAATACAATGTAATTGTCACTTGATTTCACTCACAACTCGCTTATATTCACTCAATAGACTAAAATTAATAATGAAAGAAGATTTGGATTCTCCGGGAGTAATGGGGTTCGGGTTATGGAGGTAGTTGAATTCTCAAAGTCCCTAAAAAAGATCCTTTTCTTTGTCTCCAGACGGGGTATTTATAGGTGCGAATTTGTTCAAAACCCGATCCGGATCGGAGCCACGTGTCGTCCATCCCATTAGCCTCGGGTTCGGATGGATTACTGCGCTGACAACGCATCAAAATAGTGAACATTATGGGCAGGAACTGGTCATAGCTGATCCGGATATCCAGGCGCTTATGCAGGGGGACCGTATGGAAAATGGGTTCGGGTCGGAGGTATATGTATCAGGGGTTCGGATCGGGATATCCGATCCGACCCGAATTGACTTGGTGACAACTCTCTCTTCTTTTTATTCTGCTTTTCCTCCGAACCATCTCCGTAGCAGCTGGGTGGCCTTCCGATCCATCTTGAAGAAGACTGCCCTCCGATCTGAACATGCGCTCTCTGTTTTCAACAGCAATAGCTCGCCGCTCCGAACATGAGACTTTATCCGATCCGAACCGATACGTTGCTTTAACCCGACCCGGATGATTGTATCTGTTCGATCGAAGCTGTAGCGTCTCCTCCGACCTGAGTAGTGATGGCCTCTCCGATCCGAACCGAAGTCTTCTAATTTGAAATGCTCTCCAATGCTTGATATCTTGACTTTGTGTTGCCTAGTTCACAAAGTAGGCTAACAGCCGCTATTGTTTTCGCGCTTAAGTCTTGGCGTCATTATCTACTTGGCGAGAAATTTGAATTATTCACTGACCACAAATCGCTAAAATACTTATTCTCTCAAAAGGACTTGAACTTAAGGCAGCAAAGGTGGATGGAGTTCTTAGCATCCTACGACTTCGAGATAGCATATACCCCTGGCAAGGGTAACGTGGTGTCGGACGCCTTAAGTAGAAAAAGATTATCCTTAAGTCCTTTGTTTGTTGAGCGGCGAAGCTTAGAATTCATTTCGATGTTTGACTTTAGACCTTCCGTTGACTTTATACCCGGTTTACTAGCATCCTTGGAGGTTAGACCTACGCTTTTGGGACGGATTGGCGAGGCACAGCGAGACGACCCACAGTTGGTTGAGTTAGTAGGAAAGCTCAAAGGAGGGGAGTCATTAAGCCATCTCTGTAGGTACACCCTAGATGATAAGGGTTGGTTATGTAGGGACGGTAGACTTTGTATACCAAAAGACGATGACCTAAGGATGGCTATTCTTGACGAAGCGCATCATTCGAAGATGACCATTCATCCTGGTGAGGACAAGATGTACATGGACATGAGACGAGTTTACTTTTGGGCCGATATGAAGAAAGATGTGGCCGAGTATGTCGCTAGATGCTTGGTGTGCCAACAAGTAAAAGCAGAGCAAAAGAAACCTGGTGGGTTGCTTCACCCATTGGAGGTTCCACTATGGAAGTGGGAGAGTGTCTCGATGGATTTTGTGGATGTATTACCGCGATCAAGGAAGGGTAATACGGGGATTTGGGTTATAGTAGATAGACTTACTAAGAGCGCCCATTTCATTCCCGTGAAGAGTAAGAGGACTGCTCCATGGTTAGCTTCTGTATACGTTCGAGAGATAGTTCGTTTGCATGGTGTTCCTTCTATCATAGTGAGCGACCGCGATCCTATTTTCACTAGCGAATTTTGGAGAAGCTTACAAGAGGCGGTAGGGACTCAGTTATGTTTGAGCACCGCATATCATCCTCATACGGACGGCCAAACCGAGAGGGTGAATCACATTCTAGAGGATCTTTTGAGGCTATGTATCCTAGACTTTGGGGGTACATATGTATCCTAGACTTTGGGGGTACATGGGAAGAGCATCTTCCATTGGTGGAGTTCGCATATAATAACAGCTTTCAGTCTAGTATTGGAATGGCACCTTTCGAAGCTCTTTTTGGACGACCTTGTCGTTCACCTACATGTTGGTGGGAATCTACGGATAAAATCTTACTTGGGCCTGATATGATTAGGGAGACTTCGGAGAAGATCGACTTGATTCGAAGGAGGATGAAAGCAGCGCAAGATAGGCAGAAATCTTATGCGGATAAGAGGAGGACAGATCTTGAGTTTGAAGTTGGGGACATGGTCTTTATCAAAGTGTCTCCATTACAGAACGTTGTTCGCTTTGGGTCCGTTGGGAAATTAGCACCAAGGTTCGTGGGGTCGTTTCCTATTAAGGAAAAGATTGGACGGATGGCGTATAGAGTGGAGTTGCCTGAGAGACTTAGTGGTGTACACGACGTATTCCATGTGTAACATTTGAGGAAGTGCTTGCACGAGACTGTAGAAGTGGTAGAGCCGAGCTTGCTTAGAGAGGTGGAGATCGAGCGTGATGCGACGATTCGACGAGCTCCTACGCGCATTCTTGGGTCAGAGATTAAGAAGCTGAGAAATCGAGAGGTCAGACTAGTCAAAGTACAATGGGGAGATGATGAGAGCAACGCTACTTGGGAGACAGAAGATAAGATGCGTTCACGATACCCTTTCCTTTTCGAGGGTATGTCCTTTAATTTCTCCTTTACCTCTTATCTTGTACTTATCTTACCTTTAGAGTATCCTCTCGCTAGTATTCTTGACCTTTAGTTAGGATAATCCTATGGTTGAAACATGTGTTTGAGACATGTTATGTATGATGGATGCAAAGTGGATGCAACTGTTTGCTAGTGGTTGCTCTTGGACGCATATACACACACTATTAGGCACTAGATCGGCGCAGTCACTTCATATTGCATATTGCATATAAATGGATGTATTTAGTAAAATGGATGTATGATGATTGTATTATCATATGGATACTACATTCGGATGATGATTGTACACGCATATAGAGATAATATGTAGCATTAGGGAACTTTTGCATACATAATGGACGCATGGCACTATCATGATTTGCATTAAGGAGGTCAACTGAATCAGTGGACCGCCTGATTTTGCATTAGATATGGACATATACACACACTATGCATTTAAACATGAAAGCATTAGAAGTCTATAAGGACAATGGATGCCTGTGTTTGATGGTTGAGTAGATGGATGATTGGATGTTAGGATATACATTCTTATTAACTTGAAGATTTCGGGGTCGAAATCCTTTAAGGAGGGGAGAATGTAACACCCTGTAATTCTATTAATATTTATATTCACAAATTAAAGAATAACTAATCTCAGACGTGAGAATTGTGGGAAACAGGCTGCGCCATTGTGTTCGTCTCAGAATTCTGGTTGAAATAGAGTCCGAGTTTGCATAAATTGGACTTCGTATGAAGAAGTTATGGCCATCGGAAGTTTAAAAAAAATTCAAAACATCTCGCAGGAAATTTAAAATTCAAACTGAAAGTGCAGAAGCGGGCTGGGCGGGAAAAATTCCCGCCCAGGCAGGTCGATTGGGGAGTCGACACTAGTGTCAACCTCCCACCCACTAGGTCGACTATAGTGTCGACGTGGGTGTCGACCAGGTCAGGCGGCTAGGGTTTTGACTGAGCCCAATCTTGAGCTGTTGATGTGTCTTTAGGGCTGAGTTGGCAAATTAAACGGTTCAGGTTAGTTCTGAATTGATCTGACGGTCTAAATAAACCCTAAACTCTATAAATACCTAGATAGTCTCTCACTCTAATTCATATGAAAAATAGAATAGCTACCGTCATACCGCCGCCATGGAACTCAGTCTAGCCGCCGCCAACTAAGAAGGAAGAAGCTAATCAAATTCTAATTCTACTCAACTCTAAAGAAAAGCAAGACTCTCTTTTCTTCTCTAATTGTGAGTATGATGATCTTAAGAAGATTATTATTATTTTAATTAGATTAAGTTATGAATGGATTATGAGTAGATGATGTGAATTGTCATATATGTTGTTGTAAACCTTATACTATCATGTATGTTATAAATCCTATGCTATGTGGTGATGATATCCTATATGTTGTAAATCATGCTATGATGATGTTATGTATGTTGAGAGTTTCTATGCTAAGTTGTGATGAATCATACATGTTAAAAAGCCATGATGTTACTATCTATGCAAATTAGTTCATGTTAATCAAATCATAATATTGATACTATTTGGGCTATGTTGATCTATATGACAAGTCTCATATGCAAGTTTAGGTTGATTAGTAAAAGTTATGAACACATGCCATGACATCTATTATGACATCTAGAATTATGCTATGACATATGTGAAATTCTATGCTAGTTCACACCATCATTATGTTGCCTAAAACCTCATATGCAAGTTTATACATAAGTTTGGGTTATGATCATATCATGTAAATTGTGACATTTAACAAGTTGACACCTTTAGATCCTTAACATATGTAGTTTATGCAAGTTTCACCCCTATTATGATTAGATTCATTTTAATTGTCTATATGTTGTGATAATTTATTTTTGTGCTATGAGTTAGACTATTCGAGTCTAGCATATATTCTGCGTTGAATAAGCGAACGTATAAACGTGGGGTAGGGGTAATATTAAGGATTTAATATTAAGAAGTTGGGGTGCAATTGATATGATTTTGCATGCCATGAATGGATGGCCATAATTGAGTCAATTATGGAAATCATTAAAATTGGAAGTAATTAATAATTTGAATAGGGAATTATTAAAACTGGGGTAAAAGATTATAAGTGATAATCAATGCTTAGGACACGAGGTTGGACTCGTTTGTGATGTAAACCTGCCCGGCCCCGCCCGGCAAATCCAGTGGTCACAAATGTCAGCCCAATGTGAGAGGTCCTAGCTCCAAACTAAAGCATAACAGTTGTAAAGACACGAGGTTAGACTCTTTTATGGTGTAAGACTGGCCGGACCTTCCCGGCAAATCCAGCTGCCATAAATGCCAGTCTAATGTGAGAGGTCTTTATGAGGTTATGGCCTGAATGAATTAAGAAATACTTAACCAGATAAACATGTAAGGTGGGACATGGGGGTTAAGTAGGTGCCTTGGGTGGTATGAGGAATCTAGTGGGTGCCCTTAGTGGCATGTGAAATACGATTAGTAAGACTTAACCAAACACACATGTAAATGAACATGACTAAGAGGGTTAAGTGGGATATACTAGTGGACAAGCTTAGGTGGGTAGCTTGTGGGGGCCCATTTCAACCAGTATCCCAAACGTATCTTTGTGGGCTCGACCCAAGTCGAGGACGGGACACGCATACTGGGTTTGACTATAAGAGGCCAAAACGGGGAGCGGTGGCAACGCAAGTCCAACGGGTTTCATATGCGTGTGTGGACCCGGGCTGGTAGGTAAGACGTTGTTGCATCGTGTAGGTACAAGCTGTGCATTCTCAAGTATTATCGGGTTGCCACTTTATGGGAGTGATACACGCCACTATGGGGCCAGCACGGGTATCTACGAGTAGGGAGCCGATCGAAAGTGGGTAGTGGGGTACACCTAGTGGAGATAGGGGCAGACGGCACCTATGTAGTCAGCTAGGGGTACGCAAGGCTATTAATATAGTTTCTGCGTGAAGCAAGTGGTATCAACCTTTAGGGTGACTGGTGCGGTGCAGTGTAGTAATTATTCGTTAGTAATTAGGTATGCCTTTAACGTTGTCTTAAACGTTATCTTTATCTTCTCTTCCATACCTAATAGTTCATAGACATTTACTTGTCTTCCAGCTTATGCCTTAGTCTAGTTATTTTGATAATAGTATTGTTAGAATTATCATACTCGCCAGACTTTATGTCTGACCCCCTCCATTTCTATCCTTTCCCCATCCAGGTCCTCAGGTTGGGCCCAGCTCTAGTGGAGTTTGATTGGATTGCTTTATCTCTCTTGGAAATCTTGGACCGTTGAAGTAAAGTCCAGCTTGTTATCTTCTTTAATGGCTATTGGTGTAATGGGATTATGTATTTTGTTTTTATGAAGATGGATATTGTACTTGACTCTGATTTATGGTTTTATGATGTAATAAACATGTTTAAATTCCGCTGCAATAAAATGATGTTTTAGATTTCCAAGTACTACTTATTATCTGTCTTGTTGTAATTTTCCTGTTCTATATTCACTTATAACCTCCATGGAAGTTAATGCATTCCCTTTGTGAGTGACGTTAATGGACGTGGGGTGTTACATAACCTCTAAGCTCATACATCTTAGATAAGGTTGTTAAGCAACAGAAAAAATTCTCTGCCACCAAGCAGATATATATTTAACAGAGACCAGTTCTACTTTTTCAATTACAATGCCAGACACACAATCCATATATGTCCGTTCTGGGTCTGAACGAAACACTAATCTGAAAATCTCCAAATATATTCAGACCTCATGCCACTTATAACCTCGTATCGGGGGATCAGCCCAATCGAGACATAAACAATCAATCCAAACAATTCAAAGAATCCCAGTCTTCATTCGTCGTTTTCCAAGTCTTGAATTGCTCCAAAACGTCGTACTATTACTCGGAATGGTTTTCGAACACATATTCGATCCCTGTCTTTCCAAGTAATAAGCGTACTTTTAAAACAATAGTTACGGGTTACACAGGCTTTTCCATCCAAATCTCCTTCCAAATAGTTGTGAATTCATTTAAAATTCAAAGTTGGATATACTCTAAATTCCATAAACCCATTTCCATCTTAATACTTCTAGGAAATCAAAAATACATCTTAGATCCTTATATTTCAAAAGCATAATTCTTTGTTTCCTTTATGTTATTTCTTTTTTTTTGAATTAAGGTTGGATTTATTTTATTCCCATAAACCCGTTATCAATCTTAGCTCTTTCCTTGAAATTCAATATTCATTTCCAACCTTATATTTCAATAACCAAATCCATTTATTCATCATTATCTCTTTCCATATGCTTCAAAACTACCAAATCTTAATTTGGATTTAAATCTCCATTTATGGTAATATAAATGACTGAAGTTTCAAATATAAGTTTAAAATATAATTTAATGGACTTATATTTCATATCGATTCACAATCTCAGGGAAAACACTATTAGAGTTTGGATATGAGCATGTTTTAATATTTCTGATAGTATTCATCCGCTCCTGAAATCCCATATCGAGTATCTGAAGATAAACTCTTCCCGACTCACTTCTTCAGAATTTCCAACTTTCAAAATCAATAATTAAATTCATATACAAATATTTAGTCACTTTAAACCTTTCCAAACTATTTTACAAATCCTTTTACTGTTTTAATAATAGTTCACAACTTACAAGCTTTAAAACCATATTACTTTTGAAACTGTTATAATAACATTTGGAAACGTTACTAAAAATGCTGCCGTAAAATAGTTGTTTAAAAAAATAGATTCCAAGTCGTTCAAAATTCAAATATTTCAGTTTTAAAATAATAAATAAGATTTATCATAATTTTTCTCCATTTTTAAAATAATTTTATAAACCTCTTTTAATCGATTTCCATTATGGTCGCCGAACTGCATATAGCGATCTTTTCAAAATTTGTTTTAAACATAACTTGGAAATCATATATTGGAATTTGAAAATTCTGTAACACCCCACCTCTTCTAGGGTCACTCACAAAGGGAATGCACTAGTTTTGGAGGGGCGTTATCGAGGTAAACAAACACAGAAATATTACAAGACAGAACATAGATAAAACAGCGTAAGGATCAAAAGATAAAGTTCATTACTGTCAAGAAGAGTCAAAACCTTTTTCATTCAAAGTACCAAATAGCCAAAGTCATTATTTTCCATTACAACAAATTCTGTTTTGCATAAATAAAGAAGCATAAACTTAAAACAACAAAAGTAGCTTAATTACCCAAAGGTAGCAAAAATGCAGCCATAGCATAGCTCAAGATCAAACCGTACATGAGCTGAACCGAAAGCAAGCGAAATCCAAGCTAAGTGCTAAAGTTTCGTCCCTAAGAACCGGGGGGGACGAAAGAAAAAGAGGCAAAAGAAAATGGGTCAGTCATAAAAACTGGTAAATCCTAGTGACTTTCAGCATAAAAACAGGTAAAGGTAACATGACATGTATAAACTGAAAATAAAACATAAGGATGTTGTCAAGATGGGCAAGATAGACTAAGATAACATAATAAATCAAGTATAGCATCGCATGTTCAAGGTCCGATGCACCAATTGTACTAGTATCCCAAACCCATGTCTTATATTAACTATGAAATGATCCCTTGGCCCAATATCATGAAATGACCCATTACTAGGTCCAACGGAACGATCCACTAATCCGACTCCCTACAAGTTCTAGCTCGTCATGTGTCTGTGTCATACGTCCCTATCACGAATGTAGTCACCTGTGCTAGGTCCACCATAGGGTGTATCAAGCCATAGGGTGCCAACCACCGACACGAATCAAGCATGCACAGGTAAACCTATTGATGCCCAATGCCGGCTTTTTCAACTCCGGACTACGTGCACGACCATAGTCCACCTGAACCTACACTGGCGCACCAACTCAGCCGTCGTTCTGGTCGCTTACAATCAACCTAGTAATCGTGCCCCACCCTGCCTAGTTCCAGGGTACCATGATACATCTAGTGGGTTACTGCTGAAATGGACCGCGTAACTAGGGTTTTCGTCCAATAGGTTAAGTGTTATCATTTAAATTCGTGACTTAACCCTTATCAGTCTAGCATGTCAAGTTGGTTAAGTGTTGTCATTCAAGTTCGTGTCTTAACCTGCCTACGTGTCATGTCAAATTTGACTAAGTGTTGTCGTTCAAGTTCATGACTTTGCCCTACGAATCATGTATTAAGTTGGTTAAGTGTTGTCTTTCATGTTCATTACTTAACCCTACGAATCATGTATCAAGTTGGTTAAGTGTTGTCTTTCATGTTCATGACTTAACCCTATCATGTGGAATTAATTCATTAATGCACCCCAACCTCTCATATCAGACCTGTTGTAGTGGTCACTGGATATGTCGGGCGGTTCCGGGCAGATTTACACCACAACTCAGTCTGACCTCGGGTTTCAAGCGCGATATGACCAACTACCCACATTGGATCCTATTGTTTGCAGTAACAGGATTTGTCGGGCGGTTCCGGGTAGAATTACACTGCAAACTCAACCCAACCTCAAGTTGGACATTTTCAAGTTCATTCTAGTGTCATGTCCATGTTCAAATTTCATATCAAGTTCTTGACAAGTTTCAAGGCAAGTTTCATGTCCATATCCAGATTCAAGTTATAACAATGCTCATGTTTCAATTTATGCCTATTATCAAGTTTATGATTCATGTTCATAACCAATTCATGTTTTGCCTAATCTACCCAAATCATATTCCCATCGTATGTAAACGTGAATCGATCTATATTACAAGTAAATCCAAATCCGTAAATAAAGGGAATAACATCAAAACTTTGACAGGCAAAAAGGACGATCATAAAGTGATAAGAGGGATTACAAGTCTAGCATGGTATAACTTGAGATAATTGGTTACAACATCACTAACATGTGGAATAATAGCCTCAAAACATTAGGATTTCAAATCTAGTATGATAAGGTGATAGTCATGATAAAAGTTGACATAAGGTGATAGTCCCAAACTTGTGAATAATAACTGATTCAACATCACAGGCATAATAATATTATGGACATGAAAGGATTCGATTTACAACATGAATAGGCCCAAATTAATATCATAGCAATATTCCCAAAAGTCAAGATCTAAGATGAACAAGAATAGATATGAATCAATTATCATACATAGATCCAATTCCAATTTATAACATGAATAGGACCAAATTAATCTCATAGCAATATTCCCAAAAGTCGAGATCCAAGATGAACAAGAGTAGATATTAATCAATTATCATACATAGATCCAATTCCAATTTATAACATGAATAGGCCTAAATCAATCTCATAGCAATATTCTCAAAAGTCAACATCCAAGATGAACAAGAGTAGATTTTAATCAATTATCATACATAGATCCAATTCCAATTTATAACATGTCCATATTAAGTTTATAGTTTTTATCTAAAAGTAACTTGGACTTACAGATCGCGGTCTAAGAAATTGAGATGCAGAAGTTGAATCTATAAACTAGTCGTCGAATAGTTGAATCGTTGAATCTTGATTTGATTGTAGAAGCAAATCCCCAATATGCAATTCCTAGCCGTAGTCTTCAAGAAATAGTCTTCGTGTTTTATTTTAATTTATCTTAATTTAATTTAGAGGAAGAAAAAGAAGCCATGTCCATCAAGAATTTGTGCAGCATAAGTTTAGAGAAGAATGGTGTAAAGAGAATGAGGCTAGGAGGCTGTTTATATAGGATTAAGCGGATGAATGTAGGCAGAAAATGGGACCAGATACATCAGAATGAACCCAGGCTCAAAACTGGGCTTCAGCACCAGGTCGACCCTCAGGTCGACCATAGGGTCGACCTGGTCCCTGGGAGGTCGACCATAGTGTCGACCCCTTGGTCGACCTAGTCCTGGGCGGGAAAATCCCCGCCCAATCTGTGCCGGAGTTTGAATTCGAATTTTGAATTCGAATTTCGAGCTGTTTTTTATTCTGAAATTCCTGAAACTTCGGAGGGTCATATCTCCCTCGTACAGACTCCGATTATCGAAAACTCGGACTCGATTTCAAGCAAAATTTCGAGACGAATGCAATGGCGCAACCCGTTTCTCCTGATTCTTAATTTAAAATTTAATTCTTCCTTGGTTTATGGTTTTAACATGTTATTAAAATTCGGGTTGTTACATTCTCCCCTCCTTAAAGGATTTCGTCCCCGGAATCTTCAAGTTAAGAAGAATGCATCTTATCATCCAATCAACCATCTACTCAACCATCATCCACAAGCAACCATTGTCCTTAAAAGATTTCTAATGCTATGAACATATGCAGAAAGTGTGTGCATATGTTCCTTATCTAATGCAAATGATCAGGCCTGATTGATCTTCTTAATGCAAAATATGTTTAGTGCCATGAATCCAACATGTATGCAAATAGTCCTAGTCACATAAACACTATATGTGTGCACAAACATTCGTCCATATGCAACATTCACATGATGACACATTCAATTGTATCCATAAACAAGTATAAACACTCATGCATATGCAATACGAAAATGTGTCTGAGTGCAACCACGAGCAACCACTTGCAAACATCAACCATGACATGTTTTAATAACATGTTTACATCCAAAATGGTTCTACCTAAGGTTCTCAAGATAGGATTGAGAAGATAAATAAGATAAAACAAAGAATCAAGGAGAAGTAGTTAAAGATGTCCCCCCAGAAGGTCCTGCTTGCGGGGCTTGCCCTTGCTTCTTAGGACAGTTCTTGCTGATATGTCCAGTATCACCACACTGAAAGCATGCTCCCATCTTCATCTTCTTCTTTCTACAATCCTGGACTATATGCCACTCAATACCACAGAAGTGGAATTTTCTTTTCCCACGTGTCTTGTTATCATTATTGTTGTTGTTATTGTTGTTGTTCTTGCCTCCTTTCTCGGAGTCTACCTTCTTGTTTTGAGACTCATTCACCTTGACCTCCTTCTTTCCATCCTGGTCTTCTTCATTTAAGAGCGCCATGTCCACTAATTTTCGTAAGTAGCTCCCATAGGTATGTGGGTCATAACCAAGCTGTGAAGTGACTCATTCAATCCCTTGACAAAATGGAGAGCTTTCTTATGAGGAGTATTCACTAAGTCCAGTCCAAATCGGGCCAGCTGATTGAATTGATTGACGTACTCCTTGACCGTCATACTTCCTTGCTTAAGAGATAAGAACTTTTCCAGCTGTAGACTTTGTTCAGCTTGTGAGAGGAATTTCATCTCAAACCTTATCCTTAAATCCATCCATGTTTCAACCAGCCTCTCAGCGTTAGTGACTTCCCACCAATAGGAAGCTTCGTCTTTGAGCAACCATACTGCCATCTGTACCTTCTGCCTATCGTCCACCTTGAAGAAAACGAACGGATCCTCCGTTCCTTTGAGCCAGTTCCTCGCTTCTACGAATGATTCAGTTCCCTTGAAATCCTTTCCACCCATGGCCCTAAAATCTTTACAGATCTTTGAGAAAGCAATTGCACGAGGAGGGGGCGGAGGAGGAGGAATCGCTGCAGCTGGAGGAGGAATATCTGTTGGGCCTGCAACGTTGGCCCTAGCGTCTAAGTACCTCCTGAACCAGCCAGGTATTGGCACACCCTCTGGAAAGTTAAGATTCCCAGACATGCTGAAATAAAAAAGAAGAGATTCAAAATGAGGAAACAAAGGATAGTGCTAATGGCTTTTGGGGAATAGCCTTTAAATAAAATAAGACTTTTCTTGAAAAATGCTTCTTTGTAAACGGTTTTAAAAATAATTTCAGAAGGTTTTTAAAAGCTTTTGCCCAGTCTGGTAACCTTCTGCTCTGATACCAAATGTAACACCCCACCTCCGCTAGGGTCACTCACAAAGGGAATGCACTAGTTTTGGAGGGGCGTTATCGAGGTAAACAAACACAGAAATATTACAAGACAGAACATAGATAAAATAGCGGAAGGATCAAAAGATAAATTTCATTACTTTCAAGAAGAGTCAAAACCTTTTTCATTCAAAGTACCAAACAGCCAAAGTCATTATTTTCCATTACAACAAATTCTGCTTTGCATAAATAAAGAAGCATAAACTTAAAACAACAAAAGTAGCTTAATTCCCCAAAGGTAGAAGAAATGCAGCCATAGCATAACTCAAGATCAAACCGTACATGAGCTAAACGAAAGCAAGCGAAATCCAAGCTAAGTGCCAGAGTTACCTCCCTGAGAACCTGAGGGGGGAATGAAAGAAAAAGAGGCAAAAGAAAATGGGTCAGTCATAAAGACTGGTAAGTCCTAGTGACTTTCAGCATAAAACAGGTAAAGGTAACATGACATGTGTAAACTGAAAATAAAACATAAGTATGCTGTCAAGATGGGCAAGATAGACTAAGATAACATAATAAATCAAGTATAGCATCGCATGTTCAAGGTCCGCTTCACCAATTGTACTAGTATCCCAAACTCATGTCTTATATTAACCATGAAATGATCCCTTGTCCCAATATCATGAAATGACCCATTAATAGGTCCAACGGAACGATCCACTAATCGATCGGCTCCCTACAAGTTCTAGCTCGTCGTGTGTCTGTGTCATACGGCCCTATCACGAATGTAGTCACATGTGCTAGGTCCACCATAGGGTGTATCAAGCCCTAGGGTGCCAACCATTGACACGAATCAAGCATGCATAGGAAAACCTACTGATGCCCAATGCTTGCTTTTTCAACTCCGACTATGTGCATGACCATAGTCCGCCTGAACCTACACTGGCGCACCAACTCAGCCGTCGTTCTGGTCGCTTACAATCAGCCCAGTAACTGTGCCCTACCCTGCCTAGTTCCAAGGTACCATGATACATCTAGTGGGTTACTGCTGAAATGGACCATGTAACTAGGGTTTTCATCCAATAGGTTAAGTGTTGTCATTTAAATTCGTGACTTAACCCTTATCAGTCTAGCATGTCAAGTTGGTTAAGTGTTGTCATTCAAGTTCGTGGCTTAACCCGCCTATGTGTCATGTCAAATTTGACTAAGTGTTGTCGTTCAAGTTCATGACTTAGCCCTACGAATCATGTATCAAGTTGGTTAAGTGTTGTCTTTCATGTTCATGACGTAATCGTACAAATCATGTATCAAGTTGGTTAAGTGTTGTCTTTCATGTTCATGACTTAACCCTATCATGTGGCATTAATTCATTAATGCACCCCAACCTCTCACATCAGACCTGTTGATGTGGTCACTGGATATGCCGGGCGGTCCGAGCAGATTTACACCACAACTCAGTCTGACCTCGGATTTCAAGCGCGATATGACCAACTACCTACATTGGATCCTATTGTTTGCAGTAACTGGATTTGCCGGGCGGTTCCAGGCAGAATGACACTGCAAACTCCACCCAACCTCGAGTTGGCCATTTTCAAGTTCATTCTAGTGTCATGTCCATGTTCAAAATTCATATCAAGTTCGTGACAAGTTTCAAGGCAAGTTTCATGTCCATATCCAGATTCAAGTTATAACAATGTTCATATTTCAATTTATGCCTATTATCAAGTTTATGATTCATGTTCATAACCAGTTCATGTTTTGCCTAATCTACCCAAATTGTATTCCCATCGCATGTAAATGTGAATCGATCTATATTACAAGTAAATCCAAATCCCGAAATAAAGGGAATAACATCAAAACTATGATAGGCAAAAAGGACGAGCATAAAGTGATAAAAGGGATTACAAATCTAGCATGATATAACTTGAGATAATTGGTTACGACATCACTGGCATGTGGAATAATAGCCTCAAAACATTTGGATTTCAAATCTAGTATGATAAGGTGATAGTCATGATAAAAGTTGACATAAGGTGATAGTCCCAAACTTGTGAATAATAACTGATTCAACATCACAGGCATGATACTATTATGGACATGAAAGGATTCGATTTACAACATGAATAGGCCCAAATTAATCTCATAGCAATATTCCCAAAAGTCAAGATCCAAGATGAACAAGAATAGATATGAATCAATTAGCATACATAAATCCAATTCCAATTTATAACATGAATAGTCCCAAATTAATCTCATAGCAATATTCCCAAAAGTCAAGATCCAAGATGAACAAGAACATATATGAATCAATTATCATACATAGATCCAATTCCAATTTATAACATGAATAGGCCAAAATCTATCTCATAGAAACATTCTCAGAAGTCAAGATCCAAGATGAACAAGAATAGATATGAATCAATTATCATACATAGATCCAACTCCAATTTATAACATGTCCATATTAAGTTTATAGTTTTTATCTAAAAGTAACTTGGACTTAAAGATCGTGGTCTAAGAAATTGAGATGCAGAAGTTGAATCTATAAACTAGTCGTCGAATAGTTGAATCGTTGAATCTTGATTTGATTGTAGAAGAAAATCCCCAATATGCAATTCCTAGTCATAGTCTTCAAAAAATAGTCTTCGTGTTTTATTTTAATTTATCTTAATTTAATTTAGAGGAAGAAGAAGAATCCATTTCCATCAAGAATTTGTGCAGCATAAGGTTAGAGAAGAATGGTTTAAAGAGAATGAGGCTAGGAGGCTGTTTATATAGGATTAGGCCGGTGAATCTACACAGAAAGCGGGACCTGATACATCAGAATGAACCCAGGCTCAAAACTGGGCTTCAGCACCAGGTCGACCATAAGGTCGACCTGGACCCTGGGGGGTCGACCATAGTGTCGACCCCCTGGTCGACCTGGTCCTGGGTGGGAAAATTCCCGTCCAGTTTGCGTTGGAGCTTGAATTCGAATTTCGAGTTGTTTTTTATTCTGAAAATTCCTGAAACTTCGGAGGGTCATATCTCCCTCATACGGACTCGATTCTCGAAAACTCGGACTCGTTTCCAAGCAGAATTTCGAGACGAACGCAATGGCACAACCCGTTTCCCCTGATTCTTATTTTAAAATTTAATTCTGCCTTGGTTTATGGTTTTAACATGTTATTAAAATTCGTGTTGCTACAAATTCCTTTTCTATTCAAAAGTTGTTATCATTTTAAACCCAACATTTCTTATTTCAAGTCAAAATGATTTCAAACCATCAAGTTATAGCCATTCGATTTTGAATCGATATCTACGAACTATCGCTCCGTAGCACATTCTATTCACGCCATATAGCGATTTAAATACAAATCGTTCAAATCCTTTTCAAATTTACTTTATGTTTCCCATTCATTTGGAAAATAGTTTCAAATTAAATTTCAAATTAGATTTCGAATTAACCCTCCCGTTTGTCGGATCAGTTAGGGATAGCCAGGGAGATCAGGAAACTATATTTCCAAACCCAAGCCTAGACACTATCCTCTCTGTCATCCTAGAACGGTCCATATATATAATCCATATTCCAATTTCAAAATCTAATTTTGAATTAAACTAAACTTGATAATATTTTAATATTAGAAAATCGGTCTTTATTTATATGGAAGGGCAATAGAATCGATCACCTGTATAATTCAACAACTATTGTATGTGTGTGAGTTCATGCAACCATAATAAATCAACCATATAAATCAGATAAACATGAATTATAATCACAACCAATAAACAAACATTTTAGCTGTACATAAGCGTTACGGTCAATAATGCTTATCAGTGTTTAGTGTGTTATCTACACATACATTCAAACAGTAACGTCCATATTCAACCAAATAGTATTATCACGGCTAATTATAATTATTCAACCACTATCAATTTAAATAAATAATTTAAATTAGGAGTTCTGACCATTATAGCTCCAAAATCTTCATTACCAGAGCGAGCAAGCCAACGAACGCTGCTATCGCTACTCGTACTGCTTTCGATCCACTTCTATTAGCAGTTGGTGATTTTTCTGCTAATATATATATATATATATACATTGGAATTAAATAAATAATGATTGTTCATTATATATTATAATATATACACATATATAAGGACATTAATTTTATTTTTACTATAATTTATACTTAAAAAAAATTACCAATACTATATACCATCGTGTTCTACTTTTCGATGTGATCCTAATGCCGTCAACGGCGAGTAAATCGAATTTAAAATGGGCGAGATATAAATTTCTAAAGTTTAACCTAGTTAAACTTAATTATGAACATGCAACCTCTTATGAAGATTAGATCCGATTTAGAGATTATGAACATGCATCCTCTTATGAAGATTGGATCCGATTGGAGAACCTTTACTCTATCAAGATCATTTGAAAATTGGAAATATAAGCTTACACCATCTGATTTCACACTAAATTCCCCCAACAATTTCCATCGCAATTTCAGAAAATTAACTACAGCATGATAAGGAAGCGTACCATCTAGAAAGAACCCTACCAGGTGATTACTCTAGTATTTGAGACTTTCTTGCCTAACCAAATCAGGAAATTCCGTTTTAGATCCATTCTTCCCAGTTTCGAAATGTAACGGTTTGTAATGCCTAACATTTCTTGGCAAGGATCGAAACAAATAAGCATAATTAGACTTAACAGTGAATTTCCCAGCCCTCGATGGTACTACATCTGGAGTCGCATGTGATGCAGTTGGTTTGGGAATAGCTTCCAAGAAATTACCCTAAGAAGAGGAAGAAGGGGGAGGAGCGGAAGTACAAAGAGGAGGGAATGAAGAAGAATCGAAGACTAAATCGCCACGAGTCGCCATTAAAGAGAAGTCGCCCTTAAAGAGAGTTAATGTTTACTTCGTATAAAAATCAAATTCTCAATCGTTCATGAATTGGGAGTAGAGAAATTGAATAATGTGACAACATTTCTATTAATTTGAAATCGGATGGAGATTGTGTGTATTCTAAATAATCTGCTATGTGAAAGATATGCTATAATTTTGAATTGTTGTGATATGCTATTGGGATAGAAGTTTAAAATTCGTGTGAACCAAATGTTAAAAAGTTTCAAAACTTTGTCGAGTTATGAGGTTGTAAGAGAAAAAACTAAAAATTTCATGGCTGTTAGCGTAAACTAAACTTTTATAAGTAAGTAAATTAAGTAATGCCTTTGGCAATTTGTTATGTAAATTTTGTCTTCTTATTTCAATGGATCAACGTACTCAATTTGTCTAATGTAAAACTACGATGGCTAAGGATCGTATTCAGAATAATTTATCAATACCAACTTAAAGAGGAAGGCTAGTCCATTGCAAAGCAAATTCATGCAATCCATCTTCTCTATTATTTTTGTTACTGGAAGGAGGATTATCAGTGTAAAATTTATGTAGCCTGCATGTCTCTGCTGAGTACTTCTAAAGTTTGTTGAAGCTCAAATCTTCTTCATAATAAGCCAAAATCATCGTATTCTTACTCGAAACTAATCTCAAGTGAGTTGTTCGACTCACACGTCCTAGTTTACATGGTTTTGCTTTTCTCTATATGAATCGGTTTACAGTGTATAATAATTTGTAGTTTTGTTCTTGATTTCCTTCTGTTGTGCAAAACAGCCAATGTGCTTGCAAAGTTTTAGGATATTTTAACCTTGTTTGCTACCTGAAATTAATCGTTGAAGTTGCAATCGACGTTTGAAGATGCCTGTAGAAACCTCGTAGGATGGGTTGACCTATGGATGAAACCAAAATGAATTTACAACCTTATTAGGGCATTGATGCCTCCAAATACTAATTACCACTCAATATTTATAATAGTAGTTTAATAACAACAACAAAAAAATCCACTTAAGTCGTTGTTATTTCCAAAATATACTTTTAACAGCAATTTACAACATCATTCTTTTGTCTTGAAAAAATTCATATTATATCGTTACTATTACTATAAAATTTACTTAACTATTTCAAAACTCAATTTATAACACAATTCCTATTTTACCATGTCAAGAAATACAACTTTCATTTGAATTTATTAATTTTTTTGAAACGAAAAGGTAGTGAATCAAGCTGATTCACGCCTTGATATATTAACATACGTGGAACAAAATGTGGAACCATACAGAGTTCATACATGTACAATAGCATCATATAACTACAAAGCATAAGACACCCCAAAATGCAGGCATTTAATACATACCACAACACAGCATGTCATAATAAAACATAGACATATCAAACTACAACAGCAACATATACATATCAGCACACAAAAAGATCAAACATGCAACGTCCATTGACTTTATCACTTCATGCATATGGACCATTGCGTCCCCTTGCTCTGTCATGCGCCCTAGCTGCGATGGTGTCCAAAAATTTCCAGCCACTCCTGGAACCTGTCCATTCAAAAACAAAATGAAGGATGGTGTAAATAACTTTATTAGGACTTCTAAACTTGAGCTTAAATTTTCTGTTGTTTCTTTTTTGTCATATCATCCACATATATGCAAAGTTGAGTGGAACAAACAAGTTGCGTTTAGGGTGATCATTTAGGGTGGGGAACGTGTACTGACAGAAAGAAAATTGGTCATTGATATAATCACGCCAGTTTAAGTCAATGTCAAGGAATGCAAAGCATTTAGTCTAAACGTAGTAAGCGTAGTCACAAGTGCAAAAAAGGTGTTGATAATCTTCATCATCATCGTCGCAGAAGGCACAACTACCCACTACATTCATTCCTTTACGCCTTAAGTTGCTTGAGGTATTTAATCTGCCATGTATGACTAACGACATATGCAGCTTGACTTTGGGAGGGACTTTGAACTGCCACATATGTTCAAATCCCAGCCACTTCCTTCCTGAGAAATTCAAAAACTTGTATAAACTTTTCACACTAAATATCCTTTTCTCTCCACCCAACATCCACATAAATTCATCGTTTTCATTGTTAAGAGTAACACTCTCAAGCAACCTAAACAAACGACATAGTTGCAGGAGAGCGTTTCTAGCCACGATTCTACAAAAGGATAATTTCCATTTAAAATTTTCCGCATCTGCATTGTACATCTCCCAAACTGTATGTGTCTTGTTTTAGGCAATCTCATATAGGTTTGCGAACTCAATACAAAGGGCAATGGGAGTTAACCAGCAGTCCAGCCAAAAGGAGATATTATAACCATTTTTTACGACAATCTTGGTTCCAATCTTTATCCAGTGGAAGTTACTCATAACATCTTTCCAGAAGGTGGAGCAGTACCAAACATCAGCATTCCAATCAAATCTGCCATTGTAGCAAGTGTTGACGATCCACTCTTTCCAAAAAAAAATGTTTGTCGTTTATCATTGTCCACAACCATTTACATAGAAGAGAGGAGTTCATTTGTCTTAAATTGATTACACCGAGACCTCCTTGATCAGTTGACTTGCATACCTGTTCCCATGAAATCAAACAGCTCAACTTCTTTGTTTCTTTTTCCCTAATCCAGAAAAAATTCCTTCTTATCGCGTCAATTTTGTCGATCACCCATCCAGGACATTTGTAGTTAGACAGCAAATAAAGAGGAGTCGACGAGAGCACCGAGTTGACCAACACTAGTCTCCCCGCCCTTGATAAGGAGTTTCCTTTCCATCATGCCAATCTCATGTCCACTTTTTCAATCAAGTGTTGTCAATCTTTCTTCATGAGCTTCTTTGGTCGTATGCACATCCCCAAATAGTTGAGAGGAAAATTGTCTGCTTTGCAATTGAGCAACTTCACACATTTCCTGTTCAAATCTGTACTACACCTTAAAGTGTAAACACTGCTTTTGTGAAAGTTTATTTTTAAGCCAGACAAACTTTCAAAGGCGTACAAAATAAATTTAAGAGCAGCTATGTATTTACATTCAGGGCTACTAAAAATAATAGTATCGTCAGCATAGTGTAAAGAATTTATACCCCCCATGACATGCTCACTGCCAAAGCTTCTGGTAATGCCATTTGCACTGCCGACTTTAAGAATTTGTGAGAACACATCCGCCGCCAGGTCAAAAAGAAGTGGGGATAATGGATTACCTTGGTGCAAACCACGTTTGGATAAAATGGTAGAGCCTGCAACTCCATTAACACAAATGTTAGATCTGCTCGATGTTAAAATCATAGAGATCCATTCCACCCAACGGCTAGGAAACCCTCTAGCAATCAAGACATCAATCATGAACTCCAGTCGACAGTGTCGAAATATTTATTAATTATCCCTTTAAAACAACTCAACACCCATATTCAAAAAAAAATACTTAAATATTGATTGGTAATCAATTTTATATATTTTTAATATTTACTTTAACCATTAAGTTATTATTTACAAATGTGGATTGGAATAAATTAGTTATTATAACAAGGGTTTATAAATTTATTCCAATATACGCAATTACTAAATTCACAAATTCTTTGTTTTCTCCTTTCAAAATCTTATACGAGTTAGGCTCAACAACTCGCACTTTTTTTTATCTTAGATTTAAAATACAGAAAACATATTGTAATCCATTTAGCTTAGGTATGCAAAAATCTTGGTTGCTACAGACACTCCCCTTAAAAAAATACTTACATAACAAATTGTTAAAGGCATTACTTACACTACACCATATATGTTAATTAGGCTATGTTCTTGGCCGTATCTACTATAATTAGGCACAGCTTTAAGCCGTATCAAAAAATGGTGTGTTAAATTATTAGATACAGCTATAAACCGTATCTCATTAGTAATAACATACAGCTCTTAGCCGTGTCTAAATGATTACTAGATTCAAATATAAACTGTATCTGAATAATCTATAGATGTATATGGTATAATTCAGACATTGTCTTAGATCGTATCTAATTATATATATATATATATATGTGTGTGTGTGTGTGTGTGTATGTGTGTGCGCATATATATATATATATATATATATATATATATATACACACACAAAGCACATATAACTTCAGCTAATGAAAGTCTTACAATAAATGGAAATTATCACAGATTTTTCATCAAGTTACAAAGTTGAGATGGTTATTGAAAGTAACAAACTTAAAGAAAAAAACAGAGCCTGATCATAAAACTGCAGGAGGTCGGAAAGATTGAGCGTGTTGATCATGCTGATGAAGTCCACGTTGCTGTAAATCAAAGCAGTGATAAGCATAAGCTAGATGCTGATATATAGAATGTACAAAATTTATATGTTTCAAAGCAGTGATGAGCATAATTAAGCTAATTGTTGATGTGTGCATGAATCATGTACGTTTTGTGCATATTCATGAAAATACCAAACCACTCATTACACAAAATTCAAGTACAAAACGGTAATGGCGACAAATCAGGGCAATAACAGCGACAAAGATACAAGGCTAACAGCATGTAGATGGGCAAATAGGCATAGGTCACTAGGTCAGGGGCAGTCAAAACAGTGGGGACAAATATGTAGCAAGTTCAACGACATGATTACAGGCCACAACACGAAACAATTCCATGTATAACATGAATTAGCGACAAAACATGGCCAATAAAGACATGGCAGAAAAGAAATACATGACAATAGAAGCATAGATAAGAGAATAAGTGCACGAATTTCGAACAAGCATAGTCACGCAATAATACAAGCCCTTATGTCGAAATGTTGAACTCACACCAAACAAACCCTCATGCCAAACCCACACTACACTAGTACAAAAAGCATATGTTGATTCGCCTCATTTGCTTCTGTTTTTCTTAGGACAGAAGCAAATAATATTATTTGCTTCTGTTTCATGGTTACAACAGAAGCAATTAGTATCGAGAAAGCAGCATAAAATCAACATATAGAAATTTGCTTCCGTTGTTCTGGAATCTGAAGCAAATATGTAGAAGCAAATCATGCGACCATCTTTTATTTGCATCCGTTCCAAGACCATTAGACGCAAATGATATTTGGATGGACTGCATCACTTTCACCCGTTCCGAATCGTTGTAGCCCATTCTAACTTTTTATCTGCCTTCTCACTTAAATGCAAAAAGAAAAAAAAGAAGAAGTCATTTTCAACCAAAAACGAAATTGTCGAATAAATTTCTCTCCGCCTTTAGGTGATTTTAACTCACAACGATTACGAATTCATTAATTAAGTAGCTTTTAACTCGCAACGAAGAAAAGGAAAAGTGGCTGATTTATAGATTCGCTCAGACTCGTTAACTCGGTTGTTTGCTAATCATTCGATTTTCTGCTTTAGGTATGCAATATCCAAGTGAATATTACTTTGATTTTATTATCTTAGCTTAGCCTATTTCGTTTTGACCAATTCGCCATTGATAACATCCGATTTAGCAAAATAGGTTTACAGGGATAATTGGGTTGTTAACTGAATATTTGATTTTGACGTAATTAATGGGTTATTTGGAATTTCTTTTCAAGATTCATCAGTTGTTTGATAAATTTTTGATGTCATTCATGCAAATTTACATTTTTTAACCTTAATTTCACTTCTATTACTCTTGACATAGTCTGCAATTGGTATCCTTTTGGATTCTTACTTGGAGTAGTTACATTTTTCTGTACAGTGAATTATATAATTATAGCCGAGGGTAACTTTTATGGTCATTTTCTTGTGGATTGCTTTGTATTGGCAGGTGGCTTTTTATCTGTTGGGTAGACTAGGAGAAAGTCTTGTTGTCAATATCATTTTAAACATACGGCCTTCCTAAAGCGGGTGGTTACTTACTTTGTAGTAGGTGAAGTTGGGTTTCATATTTAAATTGTTATCATCCTTACGATGTTGATAGCCTTTCGTTTCGCTCAGTCAGGCTTTGCCTTTCTTAATTGGCATTGCTCTTCCTACCAATCGTATAAAGACTCGATAGGTCCAAATAATTGAGGTGATCTTTGTTATGTTCTTATGATGTCTTCTCTATTTGGGTTGGTTGATTATTGCTAATTTGGAAGTTGATGAAACTTCTCTGATGTGTTTATATAGATCTTCATACGTAATGTTATTAACTTCTTTGTTTTAGTCTGAGATATCTATTACGTGCTAATTTGCATAGTCAGGTTGTCATGTTAGATTTTTATCTATTTTATTTACTAATTTTGCAATGTGTGATGTTTGTTCATATTGAGTCGTATTCCTGCTGGTGATTTGTGATTTTCTTTTTAGTGTTGTATTAGCTGTTGACAGGATACTAACTGCAGAAAAATGTAACAACTCCATATAAGAATCCACAAGGATAACAATTATTATTCAGTTAGTATCAGTTGTTGTCATCATACATTATCCTACAGTTATTATTGCTACCAAAGAGCAATTATATTACTTTTTTACCAGTTTTTAAATATTCTCTAAAAGAAAAAGAAAAAAGGTTTACAAGCTACATACAGAAAAATAAATGCATAGAAAAATAAAGGTTATACTTAAATTAATTAAGGATATATGTATGATGCAAGCATATCCCTATGTATGCCATGTAAGCATAGCATCGTTAAGCAGTAGCGGTGACAGCATGGCATAAAATTTGGGTAGATAATTGCCAATGCTACTCTACTATATGCTGTTTTATCCCTATACAGAGAATTTCATTCCTGTTCAGTGAATTCATCTTTTATTGTTAGGATTTTCTTTTGGGGTTATCTCTGTGTGTTGGACGTTCATTTTTTATTTCCAGCAATATAAATGCTGCAAAATATAATTAGCATATGCATTGTTGAAAATGTTTTTTTTTCTCCAATTTGATTCCTTATGATGTTTTGTTCTTATTTTCATCAAAAAAGAACTTATGAAAATTAATAGCACCTTCATTTAAATACATGTGTAAAACTCCATTTCTTATTATATTATTGCATTACTATGGAAAATTGACACTTTTTTCGAATAAATGAAGCTTGGTCTGACTGCAAAAAATTTGAATATGCAACAAACTACTGTTAATGTTGAAACATGCAATTTTAAATCCCGTACAGTCTACTATAGAAAAACTGAATATCAAGTTGTGTGCTATTAAATTTTCATATTCATTATTTCCTTATACCCCCTGTTGCTAGTTTAAGCATGATGGTTACGTTAAATTTCCTAGTAATCACAAAGTGAAGCAAAGTTCTCAGAATATGGGTTCAAGCTGTAAATAATGGATAGGAGGAGCATCAACTGTATTTGAAAGTTTTTTTACTTCATAGTTACTCTATATATACATAGGATCTACAAATTAAGCTAGAGTCAATGGATTTTGATGCATAAATTAGAACACTGTATTCTGAAATGTGTGTGAACTTCCTTTTGAGTTAAAGATTAAGGCTGACAGATATTAAGATTTAACACAATTTGTAACAACCCGGAATCCGATGGACCGATTTTTTTCAAAAAATCCAATCCACTGAAACTCGAGTTGGTTGCTCTGGCATCCTGCAGAAAAAGATAGAGAAAAGAGATATGTCAGAGTTCGGAAAACACCTCACAGCGGAAGGAGTAAAATATAATATATTTAAAACATAGCTTTACCTCAATCATAATACTGCTAAATGAGTATTCCCAAAGCTATAAGTCTCTGTCTAACCTGCGAATGTTATGAGGAGGGGGTCAGAACATAAGTTCTGTATGAATGAATTTAAACTACACTTCTTGAATAATCCTACATATACCGTTCAATTACACTTTCTTATTTATTAGGTTATACGTGTTATTAGCACTCAAAGCTTACACACACGTCACGCCCATCTACCCCCTAGTAGATTAACCTAATATAGTGTATATGTCACGCCTATCTACCCCCTAGTAGATTAACCTAATATAGTGTATATGTAACTACCCCCAAACTGAGGTACACCCCGTGATACCCCATTCGCAAGGTCTCCTCCGTATCGCCACAGTAATAGGCGCAGTCCCTCATCCTCTGCCATAGTAACGTACAACGCTACATCCGCATAGAACCTCTATCGTTGTGCTACGTTAGCGTACTGACTGCTATCCTCGAACTATTCGATCGAGTTTGGTTCCATTACCAAATGATGCCCTCTAGTTTACGACACACCACCCAGAGCAGACATGGTTGTACATAGACTTTCCCACGTACGTATCATCAATCGTACTCGATGTTTCTACTGCATATAACCTCTACTTGTGCACCCAAGTTCCATGGCAGGGCTACACCAGAAAACACGGAACTCGGTCGGGTGCTTTTCTATATCTGTACGGGCCCGCCTCTAAGACTTTCCAATGTACAGATATCCCTCGGGTCTGGTTTTTCTATGGTGGCTATGGCCCCACCTCAGCCCCTCCCTCAACTAGTAAAGACCACACGAGCTAAGTGACCACCCCTAACAAGTAAATAATCTAAACATCCATGTGGGGTCTCCCCGCACCCGTCCCTTGATAGCAAAGGTTAACGATCTCTAGGGGTTAGCTCTTGTCATTTCGCGTTCCTTAGGCTACTGGTGATAGGCGTTCGATGATCTTGCTATCGTTTGGTCTTGACCCTCCACCTCCTCCTGAGGCAATCGCCGAACCACCCTTAATGCCACCGCGTACAGCATTCTGACTGCCCCTACTTGTGCAGTCAAGTCCCACCCACCTAGTAGTTCCGCGCAGACCCAACCTCTGTAATCCTAGCCCGAAGCTAAACCACTACAGAGGACTACCAGGAGCACCTTTAACGTCTCGGAAAGCTGCGTACTTCCCCTTCCAGTTCGTTGGAGCTGCCAAAATAGCGAACGTGCGCTCTCCTCGTGCCTTACGACACCATCATAGTCTACCTCGTTGGGTTATTCATCCTACACCGTATGGACCGCTTCAAGCACCTTAGTTTTATATGTCATTAGACCCTAAGTCTAACCATTTATTTCACACTTGTGCCACCTCGTCAATTTTCTCATTTAACTTGGTTATTCACATTAGCTTCCTTTTTTTCGTATTCACCAAGTTACCCTTGCTTATTAATTCAATTTATACTTAACCCACTTAAGTCCATTAATAAGCCCACAACATTTTATTTTCCAATTTCATAAATTATTCCCTTTTTGGGTTACAACAACATGTTATACTTAATTCATAGTTAAGTATTCCTTATCCCACATACATACTGATTAGGAGAATAACCCTCTAAACACCAGCCCCGAAGACCGAAATCAACATCAGACTGGCACCCAGAGAATTACTTAGCCCAACCAACATATATGATTCTAATTTACCTCTTTTCCACTCATATAACTTATATCATTTTTGATTTCACATTTCTCCTTTCCAAACCACTTAATTTAAGTATATCTTTACATATAAGTTATCTCATCTTCCTTATCGTTTCCTATAACTTATCTTGTCCCATAAGTTATAATTTCCACCTATTATCCTTTCTTGCCTTATTCAAGTTTATTCGTAATAGGTTATTTATCATTCCCCATTTCTTGTCATTAATTTTAGATTTGACTTAACCCTTCCATTTACTTAACCCGTTACTTAAACTTTACCCAATTCAATTAATTTATAATACCGTCACGGGTCCCATTTGGTTAAGCATATCTAAATTTTGTTTCATAGTCACCCGTGCCCCACTTAACCCCCTTTTTATTATAGTTTCCATGTCTTACACATGTTTTACTATGGTTAAGTCTACCTTGGTTATGTCTTACATCACATGTCTCACAAGGGTTAAGTCCACATTAGCTATGCTTTACATGTCATTTATATCACTCACTTAACCCACTAACCATACCCATGTCACCCACATGTCTCGTTATGGTTAGTATTTCTTAATTTATTAATTATGTCGTAATGATGTATGACCTCTCACATTAGACGTCCGTTCGTGGCTGCTGGATTTGCCGGGCGGTTCCGGTCAGACTTATACCACAACGCGCCTAACCTTGTTTCATAAACCGTTACGCCTCTAGTTCTTACCGTTGACCTCTCACATTAGACGTCCGTTTGTGGTTGCTGGATTTTCCAGGCGGTTCCAGGCAGTCTTACACCGCAAACGCGCCTAACCTCGTGTCGTAGGCGTTCATTAACAATCGTCTTTCACCCAAACCCCAAATTCATGTCATGTGGTCCAAATTCAACTTAATCCCAATTCATATTTTTATGCCTATCTTCAAATTTTTCATTAACTATACCAATTTACGTAATAGTTAGTCAAATTTCATATTAACTAAATTATCCATTTATAGCCAAATACACCAATTCCAAACATGCCAATTTCCAATATCCAATTATACCCAATTTTCATATAATCAATGTTTTCCCAATATATATATATATATATATATATATATATATATATGCTAGCCTACTTTGTGTACTAGGCTACACAAAGAGCAAATAGTGAGAAGGACACCGATTGGATCGAATCGGAGGAAGATAGTGCAGGAGGTGAGTAAAGACCAAGAACGCAGAGACCACTGTAACAAACCGTATTTTCAATAACCTGTAATAACATAAATCGAGGCAGAATTTAATTCTAAAATGGGAATCAAGGGAAACGGGCTATGCCATTGCGTTCGTCTCGGAAAAATACGCGAAATAGAGTCCGAGTTTTCGAAAATCGGAGTCCGTATGACCAAGATATGGCCTCGCGAAGTTTCACGAAAATTCCCAAATTAAAGTATACTTAATTAAGTGAAATGGGTTGTGTAGATATATATATATATATATATATATATATATATATTGATATATATATATATATATATAATTGAAAATTTAATAAATAAATATGCAAAAATGCTCAAAACAGCGAATTGGGAGAGGGGAATAACCGAACCGGCCGATTTTTGAAGTCGACCCGAGCCCGCTGGGTCGACTAGGGGTTAATCCAGGGTGTTTGGCTGTCAACCCGTGGGCCGATTCGCTCAAGTGCAGATTTTGCATTTGAATGGTTCTCATGGTCCATCTTTAATCTAAAGGCCCTAGATGGTTCCTACACTTGACTTCTTCCCCAAGACATGCTTTGATGGCTTGGATTGAATCTAGGGTTAATCCTATGGCCTAAAACACTTGCCTAATCTATAAATAAGACCCTAACCTACCCTAATTCATTCATAATTAAACCTAGTGACTAAACTATGGCAAAATGCTAGCTCTCATGGCCTCCACTAATTTTACGAAGAGGGTTGCATACTAATCACTCTCTAATCAACTTCTAATCCCTTCTTAGCATCTTAATCTTCTTCATTTGGTGTTCAAAGTTGCTAGTTGTGAGTTTCTATCACTTTGATGATCTTTTGGTAAACTAATTAGATGAGATGTGATGAGATTTATGGTTTTGTATGTGGGTTAATGAGCTTTGAATCATATGATATGATGTTAGCATTAATCTTATGTTTATGCATGTTGAGTATGTAAGCTTATGCAAGTTTAATATGATGTATGTTATGTTTGCATGATGCTAAATATGCAAGTTGTGGGCTATGTAATCATATGCATGTTATGCAAGTTCATGGTAATATGCTATGCAAGTTACATGTTTGTTAATATGCAAGTTACATGTTTGTTAATATGCAAGTTACATGTATGTAAATATGCAAGTTACATGTTTGTTAATATGCAAGTTACATGTTTGTTAATATGCAAGTTACATGTATGTAAATATGCAAGTTACATGTTTCTTTATATGCAAGTTACATGTTTGTTAATATGCGAGTTACATGTATGTAAATATGCAAGTTACATGTTTATTAATATGCAAGTTCATGATGACACATTATGCAAGTCTATAAGCTAATATGCAAGTTTGTTATGCAAAATGAATATGTAAGTTATGTGACATATTATATGCAAGTTATGTGACATGTTATGCAAGTTCATATGCAAGTTATGTGTTTGTTAATATGCAAGATGGCACCTTTGAAACATGTTCATTCATATGCAAGTTGACACCTTTTATATGTGTTATATCATGAACAAAATTACGTGGGAACGATGGGGTAATTAAATGCATAAGTTAATAAGATTGTGTGAAATTAATATAATTATGCATAACACAAAATAAATAAACATAGTATGGGAATTTGCCTATTTGGTTAGGTGTACCCATACTATGTGTTGGGAATTTACCTATTGAGTTAGGTCTACCCCATGGGAATTTACCTATTAAGTTAGGTCTACCCATGTTAAGAAAACTTGATTAATTAGGGATAATTAATATAAAATTATGAGGGTGATTAATTAGGTGTAATTAATTGACTAAGACACGAGGTTGGACTCAGTTGTAGCGTAAAACTGCCCGGACCCAACCGGCTTAACCAGTTGCTACAAATGTTAGCCCAATGTGAGAGGTCTTAGGCACAAACTAAATACGTAATTAATGTAAAGACACGAGGTTAGACTCTGTTATGACATAAGGCTGCCCGGACCCAACCGGCTTAACCAGCGGTCATAAAAGACAGTCTAATGTGAGAGGTCTTTACAAAGGTTACGTTCTTAATTAATTAATTAAGAAACACTTAACCATATTAGCATATAGAGGGACATGAGGGGTTAAGTGGGTGCCTCGGGTGGCATGAGAAAATCTAGTGGTTGCCTTGGGTGGCAATAGAAAATACGATTAGAATACTTAACCAAAATGGAACATGTAATTAAAACATGATTAAAGGGTTAAGTGGGATATACTAGAAAAAGGGACAAGCTTAGGTGGGTAGCTTGTGGAGGCCCATTTCAACCAGTAACCCATACGTATCTTTGTGGGCTCGACCCATGTCGAGGACGGGACACGCATATTGGGCTTGACTGTAAGAGGCAAACGGGTTAGCAGTGGCAACGCAAGTCCAACGGGCTTCATATGCGTGAGTGGGCCCGGGCTGGTAGGTAAGCCGTTGTTGCATCGAGTAGATATAAGCCGTGCACCTTTAGTTCCATCAGGTTGCCACATTGGGGAATGATACATCCCACGGTGGGGCCAGCACGGGTATCTACGTTAGGGAGCCGATCGAATGGGAAGTAGTGTGTACACCTAGTGGATTGTAGGGCCCCGTGGCGCCTACTTGGTCACCTAGGGGTACGCAGGTACTAATTAGTAAATTTTATAAGTCCTTGGGTGGGATCAACCTTTAAGTTAGGAACGACTGGTGTGGTGCAGTTTAGTAATTTACCTTAGGGAGGGTAGATGCGTCTTTATCCTTTATCTTCGTTTAGTTGACTGCTTAGGGTAGCCATTCATCCCTATATGTTACCGTATATCAGTTATGTCTTCTCTGGTTACTTTAACGATTGTATTGTTAAAGTTATAGGACTCGCTCAGACTTATGTCTGACCCTGTTGTTTTTATCTTTTTCCCAACCCTCAGGTCCTACGGTGGATCCTAGCAGTAGTGGAGCTTGATCGGATTGCTGTTCCAGTCTTTAGGAGCTTGGATAGATGTAAAGCTCCAGTTATCCAGTTATCTTTTCTTTTGTTTGGCTATTGTATGAGAGTGGGATTATGTACTTCTTTATTTTGATGGATATTGTACTTGACCTTTATTGTGGTTTTATGATGTAACCAGACATGTTTTACTTCCGCTGTTATGAGATGATGTTTTAAAATTTCAAGTACTATTTATATCTGTCTTGTTGTAATTTTTCTGTTCTATATTCACTAAAATACTCCACCGATGCTATGGCATTCCCTTAGTGAGTGATCATAGCGGGAGTGGGGTGTTACACGTGGTATCAGAGCTTAAGGTTACCAGAACAGATAAAATTTTTGAGAAAAACTACTTTCTAAGAGTATTTTCGAAGAAAGGATTTTTAAAAGCATGTCTTCTAAGAGAAAAAGTTTTTGAAAAAGAAAAGCATAATCCCCAATAGCCATATCTTTATCTTTCGGAATCTCCTTTTTGAATCTTTCCTCTTTCGTTTCAGCATGGCTGAAGATCTTAACATCCCGGAGGGTTTAGTTATACCACTATGGTATAGGAGGTTGCAAGAGGCTAGGGCCGCGGCTGCGGGTCCGGCCAATGCTACTACACCAGAGACAACCGCTCCTCCTCCTCAGCCTAGAGTGGATAATTTTGCTAAGGTTTGCAAGGAGTTCAAGGCTATAGGAGGAAAACCTTTTCTTGGTTCAGAGACTTTCGTAGAGGCTAGAGATTGGCTTAAGGAAGTGGAAGAGTTGCTAGATATCTTTGAAGTGGAAGAGGGAAAGAAAGTCAAGTTGGCGGCTTGGTTAATGAAGGGAGAGGCCTCATTCTGGTGGGAGGTCACTAATGGAGAACGCCCTGTTGACTCTTGGGCAGATTTTAAGCAAAGGTTTGGGGCTAAGTTTCTCTCAAGGGCGGAAGAGAATCTGTTTATGGAGAAGTTCTTGAATTTGAAGCAAGGGAATCTCACGGTGAAAGAATATGTCAACAAATTCAATCAATTAGCAAGGTTTGGCATAGAGTTGGTGAATACACCGGAGAAGAAGGCTTTGAGGTTCGTTAGAGGCTTGAACGAACCATTGCAAGGAATAGCTATGACTCACATTCCTATGGGGGCCACTTTTGAGAAGCTTGTCTACATGGCACTTATGCATGAGGATGATAAGAATTCTAAGGCACCAGAGAAAAAGGGGGATCAGAAGAAACCGCAACAGCAACAACAAGGCAAGGGCGGAAAAGGCAATGGTGACAAAAAGAAGACGAAGAAGAAGTGCTTCAATTGTGGAACACCAGGACACCTCAGTAAGGATTGTCGCAAAAAGAAGAAGACCGGTTGCTTTCATTGTGGTGAAGCAGGGCATCTTGTGAAAAACTGCCCAAAGAAGGGGCAGAAGACGGGGTCTACCTCAGGAGGCCAGGTGCAAGCTCTTATAGCACCACCTCAGTTAGGGGGGCAAGTTCAGGTTCTCTCAGTTCCACCGATTCAGCAGAGAGGTAGAACTATTTCCGTTGAAAGTCTGGTTTTTCTGTTTGATCATCCAGTTCGTACTTTGTTTGACTCTGGCGCATCGCATTCTTTTATCTCATCATCGTTAGTTGAGTCACTGCACTTAGACACCAGTCTAGTTGATGATCCCTTGGTTGTCTCAAACCCAATTGGGGGCTCCATATATCTGTCTATGATATGTTTGGGTTTGAAGATTTCTATACTTAGCGTTGAGTTTAGATGTGATGCTTTTGTATTGGGCTTCACGGGCTATGGGTTGATCTTGGGCATGGACTGGTTATCCAGTAATGGTGCCGTTCTTGATTGCGAAAGGAGAGTTGTCAGGCTCATGACCCGCTTGGGTAACACTCTCGAGATCTCTTGCAATCCCATGGAATCTGTTTTGCTAAGTTATCTTGAATCGCTCGATGCTTCGGTCGAGAGTTTGTGTTCTGTCAGAGTAGTCCGGGAATATCCGGATGTGTTTGAAGAAGTAAAGGGTTTGCCTCCGAAGCGGGAGATAGATTTCCGAATTTATTTGGTGGATAATGCCAAACCAGTGTCTTTGCCAGTACGCCACATGGCTCCTCGTGAGAGAAGAGAACTTCATAAGCAAGTAGGGGAGTTGCTTGAGAAGGGGTTCATAAGGCGAAGTATATCGGAGTGGGGAGCTCCAGTAGTGTTTGCCACGAAGGCGGATGGGTCCCTCAGACTTTGTGTGGATTATAGAGAACTTAATAAGCTCACGAAGAAGAATAGACACCCATTACCGAGGATAGATGATCTCTTTGATCAGTTGGTTGGCGCGTCAGTATTTTCGCAGATGGACTTAGCTACAGGGTTTCATCAGTTAAGAGTGGCGGAGGACAGTATAGAGAAGACTGCTTTCCGGACTCCGGATGGTTTTTATGAGTGGCTAGTGATGCCATTTGGGTTGACAAACGCCCCCGCATACTTTGTTGATCTCATGAGTAGAGTGTTCAGAGAGTATCTGAATAAGTTTGTAGTAGTTTTTGTGGATGACATCTTGGTCTTTTCCAAGAATGAAGAAGAGCATGCCTTACATCTCAAGGAAGTGTTGGAGACTCTTCGAGCGCATAGTCTTAAAGCTAAATTCTCTAAATGCCATTTTTGGAGAAGAGAAGTGCGATTCTTAGGGCATGTGGTCTCTAAGGAAGGGATAGCTGTGGATCCCGCAAAGATAGTATCTATCCAGGATTGGAAAGTTCCTAGAAATGCTACCGAGGTAAGAAGTTTCTTGGGGTTGGCAGGATATTATAGGAAGTTCATCAAAGACTTCGCGAAGATATCAGCCCCATTAACCCGCTTGACGAAAAAGAATCTGGTTTTCTTGTGGGATGTAGATTGTGATGATGCTTTCCGACGGTTAAAGAGAGCTTTGACCACCGCTCCAGTTTTAGTGCTCCCGGATGGGAGTAAGCCGTTTGTTGTTTATACCGATGCTTGTGGAACAGGATTAGGCGCAGTCTTGATGCAGGAGGGAAGGGTAATAGCCTATGGAGGGAGACAATTGAGAGTGCATGAGAAGAATTACCCTACCCATGATCTAGAGTTGGCCGCGATTGTTTTCGCACTTAAGTCTTGGCGCCATTATCTTCTTGGTGAGAGATTCGAGTTGTTCACCGACCATAAATCATTGAAGTACTTATTCTCTCAGAAGGATTTAAACTTAAGACAGCAAAGGTGGATGGAGTTCTTAGCATCCTATGATTTCGAGATAGCGTATACCCCTGGTAAGGGTAACGTGGTGGCAGACGCCTTAAGTAGAAAAAGGCTATCTTTGAGTCCATTGTTCGTGGAACGACGAAGCTTGGAGTTTCTTTCTTTGTTTGACTTCAGACCTTCTGTTGATTTTGTACCTGGTTTGTTGGCATCCTTGGAGGTTAGACCTACTCTTTTGAGACGGATTGGCGAGGCTCAGCGAGACGACCCACAGTTGGTTGTGTTGGTAGAGAAGCTTATAAGAGGGGAGTCGTCCAGCCATTTGGGTAGATACACCATAGATGATAAGGGATGGTTGCATAGAGACGGTAGACTTTGTGTACCGCAAGATGAGGGTTTGAAGAAGGCTATTTTGGATGATGCACATCGTTCAAGAATGACTATTCATCCCGGTGGAGACAAAATGTACCAAGACATGAAGAGAGTTTTCTTTTGGGCCGGTATGAAGAAAGATGTGGCCGAGTATGTGGCTAGATGCTTAGTGTGCCAACAAGTTAAAGTGGAGCAAAGGAAACCCGGTGGGTTGCTACACCCATTGGAAGTTCCACAGTGGAAGTGGGATAGTGTCTCGATGGATTTCATCGACGGGTTACCGAGATCGAGGAAGGGCAATACGGGAATTTGGGTTGTGGTAGACAGACTTACCAAGAGTGCCCATTTTATACCCGTAAAGAGTAAGAGGACCGCTCCATGGCTTGCTTCAGTCTATGTTAGAGAGATTGTTAGATTGCATGGCGTACCATCCAGCATTGTGAGTGATCGAGATCCTATTTTCACTAGTGAGTTTTGGAGAAGTTTGCAAGAGGCGGTAGGGACTCAGTTGTGTTTGAGCACCGCATATCATCCTCAGACGGACGGTCAGACTGAGAGGGTGAACCGTATCTTAGAAGATCTTTTGAGGCTTTGTATCTTGGATTTTGGAGGTACATGGGAAGAACATCTTCCTTTGGTGGAGTTCGCATATAATAACAGCTTTCAGTCCAGTATTGGTATGGCTCCTTTCGAAGCTCTTTATGGAAGGCCTTGTCGATCTCCTACATGTTGGTGGGAATCTACGGATAAGATCTTGCTTGGGCCGGATATGGTTAGAGAGACTTCAGAGAAGATTGATTTAATTCGAAAAAGGATGAAAGCAGCGCAAGATAGACAGAAATCTTATGCGGATCGGAGAAGGACGGATCTTGAGTTTGAGGTTGGGGACATGGTTTTTGTCAAAGTATCTCCATTGAGAAATGTTGTTCGCTTTGGGTCCGCAGGGAAGTTAGCACCGAGATTTGTTGGGCCGTTTCCTATTAAGGAAAGGATTGGACGGATGGCATATAGGGTGGAGTTGCCCGACAGACTTAGTGGTGTTCATGATGTATTCCATGTATCACATTTGAGGAAGTGCTTACATGAGACCGCGGAGGTGGTAGAGCCGAGCTTGCTTAGAGATGTAGAGGTAGAGCGTGATGCGACGATTCGACGAGCTCCTACTCGCATCCTTGGGTCAGAAACTAGGAAGTTGAGGAACAGAGAAGTTCAGCTAGTTAAAGTGCAATGGGGAGATGACGAAAGCAATGCTACTTGGGAGACGGAAGCAAAGATGCGTTCTTTGTATCCATTTCTTTTTGAGAGTATGTCTTTTAACTTCTCCTTTATTGCTTGTCTAGTACTTATCTTATCTTTAGTATATCCTCTCGCTAATACCTATGACCTTTAGATAGGGTAAAACCTATGGTTGAAACATGTGTTTGAAACATGTTATGGTTGATGGATGCATATGGATGCAATTGTTTGCTAGTGGTTGCTCGTGGATGCATATACACACACATTAGGCACTAGATCGGCTCAGTCACTTCATGTTGCATATTGCATAAATGGATGTGGTAGTTAGATTGATGGATGTATCATGGCTGTGTTATCATATGGATGATGCATTTTTGTGTATGGTTGTGCACGCATGTAGAAATTTGTATGTGTCAATAGGGTTTCGCATACATATTGGATGCATGGCACTATCATGGTTTGCATTAAGGAGGTTTACTGTATCAGTAACCGCCTGATTTTTGCATTAGGTAAGTACATATACACACACTTTTGCATATATCCATCCAGCATTTAGAATCTTGTAAGGACAATGATTGCTCGTGGATGATGCTTTGAGTAGATGGATGATTGGATGGTAGGATACGTTCTTCCTAACTTGAAGATTTCGGGGACGAAATCCTTTAAGGAGGGGAGAATGTAACAAACCGTATTTTCAATAACCTGTAATAACATAAATCGAGGCAGAATTTAATTCTAAAATGGGAATCAAGGGAAACGGGCTATGCCATTGCGTTCGTCTCGGAAAAATACGCGAAATAGAGTCCGAGTTTTCGAAAATCGGAGTCCGTATGACCAAGATATGGCCTCGCGAAGTTTCACGAAAATTCCCAAATTAAAGTATACTTAATTAAGTGAAATGGGTTGTGTAGATATATATATATATATATATATATATATATATATTGATATATATATATATAATTGAAAATTTAATAAATAAATATGCAAAAATGCTCAAAACAGCGAATTGGGAGAGGGGAATAACCGAACCGGCCGATTTTTGAAGTCGACCCGAGCCCGCTGGGTCGACTAGGGGTTAATCCAGGGTGTTTGGCTGTCAACCCGTGGGCCGATTCGCTCAAGTGCAGATTTTGCATTTGAATGGTTCTCATGGTCCATCTTTAATCTAAAGGCCCTAGATGGTTCCTACACTTGACTTCTTCCCCAAGACATGCTTTGATGGCTTGGATTGAATCTAGGGTTAATCCTATGGCCTAAAACACTTGCCTAATCTATAAATAAGACCCTAACCTACCCTAATTCATTCATAATTAAACCTAGTGACTAAACTATGGCAAAATGCTAGCTCTCATGGCCTCCACTAATTTTATGAAGAGGGTTGCATACTAATCACTCTCTAATCAACTTCTAATCCCTTCTTAGCATCTTAATCTTCTTCATTTGGTGTTCAAAGTTGCTAGTTGTGAGTTTCTATCACTTTGATGATCTTTTGGTAAACTAATTAGATGAGATGTGATGAGATTTATGGTTTTGTATGTGGGTTAATGAGCTTTGAATCATATGATATGATGTTAGCATTAATCTTATGTTTATGCATGTTGAGTATGTAAGCTTATGCAAGTTTAATATGATGTATGTTATGTTTGCATGATGCTAAATATGCAAGTTGTGGGCTATGTAATCATATGCATGTTATGCAAGTTCATGGTAATATGCTATGCAAGTTACATGTTTGTTAATATGCAAGTTACATGTTTGTTAATATGCAAGTTACATGTATGTAAATATGCAAGTTACATGTTTGTTAATATGCAAGTTACATGTTTGTTAATATGCAAGTTACATGTATGTAAATATGCAAGTTACATGTTTCTTTATATGCAAGTTACATGTTTGTTAATATGCGAGTTACATGTATGTAAATATGCAAGTTACATGTTTATTAATATGCAAGTTCATGATGACACATTATGCAAGTCTATAAGCTAATATGCAAGTTTGTTATGCAAAATGAATATGTAAGTTATGTGACATATTATATGCAAGTTATGTGACATGTTATGCAAGTTCATATGCAAGTTATGTGTTTGTTAATATGCAAGATGGCACCTTTGAAACATGTTCATTCATATGCAAGTTGACACCTTTTATATGTGTTATATCATGAACGAAATTACGTGGGAACGATGGGGTAATTAAATGCATAAGTTAATAAGATTGTGTGAAATTAATATAATTATGCATAACACAAAATAAATAAACATAGTATGGGAATTTGCCTATTTGGTTAGGTGTACCCATACTATGTGTTGGGAATTTACCTATTGAGTTAGGTCTACCCCATGGGAATTTACCTATTAAGTTAGGTCTACCCATGTTAAGAAAACTTGATTAATTAGGGATAATTAATATAAAATTATGAGGGTGATTAATTAGGTGTAATTAATTGACTAAGACACGAGGTTGGACTCAGTTGTAGCGTAAAACTGCCCGGACCCAACCGGCTTAACCAGTTGCTACAAATGTTAGCCCAATGTGAGAGGTCTTAGGCACAAACTAAATACGTAATTAATGTAAAGACACGAGGTTAGACTCTGTTATGACATAAGGCTGCCCGGACCCAACCGGCTTAACCAGCGGTCATAAAAGACAGTCTAATGTGAGAGGTCTTTACAAAGGTTACGTTCTTAATTAATTAATTAAGAAACACTTAACCATATTAGCATATAGAGGGACATGAGGGGTTAAGTGGGTGCCTCGGGTGGCATGAGAAAATCTAGTGGTTGCCTTGGGTGGCAATAGAAAATACGATTAGAATACTTAACCAAAATGGAACATGTAATTAAAACATGATTAAAGGGTTAAGTGGGATATACTAGAAAAAGGGACAAGCTTAGGTGGGTAGCTTGTGGAGGCCCATTTCAACCAGTAACCCATACGTATCTTTGTGGGCTCGACCCATGTCGAGGACGGGACACGCATACTGGGCTTGACTGTAAGAGGCAAACGGGTTAGCAGTGGCAACGCAAGTCCAACGGGCTTCATATGCGTGAGTGGGCCCGGGCTGGTAGGTAAGCCGTTGTTGCATCGAGTAGATATAAGCCGTGCACCTTTAGTTCCATCAGGTTGCCACATTGGGGAATGATACATCCCACGGTGGGGCCAGCACGGGTATCTACGTTAGGGAGCCGATCGAATGGGAAGTAGTGTGTACACCAAGTGGATTGTAGGGCCCCGTGGCGCCTACTTGGTCACCTAGGGGTACGCAGGTACTAATTAGTAAATTTTATAAGTCCTTGGGTGGGATCAACCTTTAAGTTAGGAACGACTGGTGTGGTGCAGTTTAGTAATTTACCTTAGGGAGGGTAGATGCGTCTTTATCCTTTATCTTCGTTTAGTTGACTGCTTAGGGTAGCCATTCATCCCTATATGTTACCGTATATCAGTTATGTCTTCTCTGGTTACTTTAACGATTGTATTGTTAAAGTTATAGGACTCGCTCAGACTTATGTCTGACCCTGTTGTTTTTATCTTTTTCCCAACCCTCAGGTCCTACGGTGGATCCTAGCAGTAGTGGAGCTTGATCGGATTGCTGTTCCAGTCTTTAGGAGCTTGGATAGATGTAAAGCTCCAGTTATCCAGTTATCTTTTCTTTTGTTTGGCTATTGTATGAGAGTGGGATTATGTACTTCTTTATTTTGATGGATATTGTACTTGACCTTTATTGTGGTTTTATGATGTAACCAGACATGTTTTACTTCCGCTGTTATGAGATGATGTTTTAAAATTTCAAGTACTATTTATATCTGTCTTGTTGTAATTTTTCTGTTCTATATTCACTAAAATACTCCACCGATGCTATGGCATTCCCTTAGTGAGTGATCATAGCGGGAGTGGGGTGTTACAACCACATCAGATCGGTAATACGTCAGCAATACCAAAGGATAGCAAGTGGCATCAGCGGTTCGGTTCGGAGGAACACTCCAATGGCAACAGAAGAAAGAAAGCAAGCCTAACGGTTCGGATCGGATGAGTACGTCAGCAACATCAAGGGGGAGTAAGTAGGCTAAACCGGATCGGATCGGAGGCTTCGATCCGAACCCCTTTTCTCCTTTGAATCTGTAGCCGTCGCTGTGTATATCCCCTGAAGACTCGGACAAGATCTGACCATTTCTCCCACGAACTCCTACTAAACCAATGCGCTGTAGCTATCTTGGATCCTCCGAACCCGACTATCAAGGGATGTATGCCACATAATTCCGAACCGGAGCCACTTCGAGGAGATTTTTCACCTATAAATACACCACCTAGATGCATTTGAAAGGATCTTTGGGCAAATTCTCAGTCAATCCTTCCTCCATAGCCGAATTCTACAATCATATTCAGATCAAAATCATCTCTTAAAGCCCATTTTTGAGAGAATTGATTGAGTTTATGAATTGTAATTGTGAGGTTGAGTGAGAATCCTTGTTGTATTCATATTCACATCATCAAATTAAAGAAAACAAAGTGGACATAGGCTCGTTAACGCCGAACCACTATAAATTGCGTGTTCTTTACTGCTTTTTTGATTCTATTTCATTGAATTCATATCTAAGTTGGGTGTTAGAGCCAATTTTTGGTCTAACATTTTGGTGCTTTCACTGAGAACTTTCAAATTCTAAGCCTTTTTTGGGATTATCATTCTACTGTTTGGACCTTCAAGTTCAAAGAAGTTAATCCCCTTTCTCTGACATCTTTCAATACTTGTTGACTAATCGTTGAAGAATCAAGCATTATGGCTAAGACCAAAGGAAAGGAAGTGCAAGGTGCTAGGGGAAATAATGCTAGAGAAAATCAGCAACCTATCATGTTAACAAGGTCACGCGCTCAAAGCTCCGGAGTAGATCACTCCAACCAGGAGAATCCGGATCGGATTGGAGGGGCTGATCCAAACCGAGAGGAAGCAAACCGGATCGTGTTGACACCGATCCGACCTGAAGACCTGATCCAAACCGATGGTGTTGGGGGCTCTCACTCTCTCCATCCGAACCGCCCCGACCAGGCTGCTATGGGCCGATCCGATCCGAATCAGAATGAAGCTGGAACTTCTACTCGAGCTCCATCCGATGCTCCAATTCCAGCCACGATGACCAATGTCCAGACTGATCCATCTGCACCCATTACTCAGGGAGACTTTTCACGTTTTCTTGACATGCTTCAGAGCACTAAAGAAGCATTGGAATCCCAAAGGCGTGACAACCTTTGCATGCAGGAAAACATGATCACCATGGGTAGAGAATTACAAGAGCTCCGGAGGCAGAGAACTCCTTCCCCACCACGCCACATTCCTACATATGATTTGTCTTCTTCGGAGGAGGAACGTCCTCGTGAGAGAAGGCCGCTTGAACGACCTCAGAACCTTGACCAATTGACTTTTGGATCTTTAGGATCCAGAGAAGATGCTGCCCGTGTATTGGGTCCTGATGACCCGAGTCTACAACAGCTTATGTTGCTACCTATGCGTGGATCCCACGTCTTACCCAGGGATCCTAATATTACTAACCCCACACAGCAACAACTTCTCCAACCTTTACCTCTAGAGATTGACCGGGAGCACAGAGAGCAACGTTGAGCAGTTACCGCCAGAAATAGAAGGTTATCCCCTGATCAAGAACCTAGGGGTAATCCGAACATCAGATCTAGAGAGCCTGTGCAGACATTAACCAACGTCGACGTACAGGCAATGGTGCGACAGATTATGTCGGAAAGCCGGCGGTACACTAATGAAGATTGGGGCATTGAGCGAAGTCATACCCCTTTCACAGATGACATCCTGAATTACTAGTTCCCCCGAAGATTCAATTAGCCTCAGATGGATCGATATTCAGGAAGGACGGACCCAGGGCAACACCTAATGAGATATGCATGGTTTAGAAACGCGGCAGCAGCTCCCGATGTCGTAAAGTGCAAAGCTTTTCCCATTTATCTTGAAGATGTAGCATTAATGTGGTTCACTCGACTTCCTCCTCGGTCGGTGTCCAATTTCACAGAATTGATTGAGCGTTTCATGAATCAGTTCCGACTCCATGCCCAAAAGTCCAAGACCGTCATAGAATTGTCACGAATCAAACAGGGCCCAGGAGAATCTTTGAAGTCATATTTGGATCGCTTCAACCTGGCCGTCACCAAAGTCACTGATCCCCATGAGCCCATTATCCTGATGGCCTGGATAGAAGGAGTAGATCCCGACACAGAGTTCGGGGATTACTTGGCTGGAAAACCACCTCCCACAAGAGAGTTATTCTATGAAAAGGCTAATGTTCACCTGAGGCGAGAATAAGCTAAGGCAAATCGGAAGAGAAAGTCCGAAGGGACCTCGAAGGAAGGTGTTCAGAGTAATGTCGCTGTGAAACAGTCTGGTGACAGTTCAGGAAAAGTAGAAGTAAATGTTGGCAACCAGAGTGGTGGTAATAGTAGCAGAAATGGGAACGGCAATAGAAGGGATAGAAACCGTGGGAACAGCTCCAATAAAAGACCCAGATTCCAGAGTTTTGAAAATTACACTCCGTTAAATGATACATTGGAGAACATCTATCTAGATACATACAGCGTATTGCAGTACAAAAAGCCACCACCCAGAGATTCTACAGAGAAGGAGATTGAGACAGGAAAGTTTTGCTTGTTTAATGGAACACACGGTCATCCCACCAATGAGTGTCGTCATTTGAGGGACATCGTCGAAAAATTGCTGCGAGAAGGGAAGTTAGATGAGTACAAAGCTGCCCCAAGGGACAGGGGGCAAGGGGGACAAGCCCCGAATCAAGAATAACCTGCTTCAAAACACACGGTTCAACAAAAGGGTAAGAGGATCGTGAATAACTCCATTATAGGTGGACCTCACTTGATTGGTCGTAGTTTTAAAGCCATGGAACAGTACGTCAGCGCCGCCAAGCATTATGAAGTGGGAGAATGCAGCAGCCTTGGAGACGTCACTCCAATAATGCAGCAAAAAACGATGTCCAATGATGTCGTATTCCGCAACAGAGACGAGTTTGGAGTTCTATCCCCAACCGACGATCCGCTGGTGATGACCACGACAATTGGTCCCCCTCTGGTTCATAAGGTGTTAGTGGACAACGGAAGCTCGGTCAATATCCTCTTCAAGAAAGCCTTCGAACAAATGAGGCTCGAAGCAAAAGACTTAAAGCCATGTGAAGGATGGATACGTGGTTTTAGCGGAGTATCTACGGCTCCAATGGGTTTTGTGGAATTACCAGTCACACTAGGGCAGCGGGATCGCCAGAGAGTAAGGATCCTGCCGTTTGTAGTTCTGGATTTGGAGTTGCCTTATAATGCCTTCCTAGGCCGACCAGCCCTTGCCGAATTTAGGGCATGTATTGCACCTTGGTGTTTGCTGCTAAAATTCCCGACTGACTCGGGAGTTGGGACAATGAGAGGTGACCAAGCTACATGATAAGCTTGTTACGTGGCAGAGGTAAAGATGCTAATGAAGGGGCTGAATATAGATGCTAAAGACGATTCCGCCTCTCCAAAGGGGGCCTCAGCATAGCAACTAAGGGGTCCTGCCCCGAGAGAGTCACCCTCAGACGTGCTCGAGGATATAGATCCCAGAGAGTATAGAGAACCTGGGGACATGAAGGCAACTCCCAATGAAATAATGATCGACATATCTATTGACGAAACTGATCCAACAAAAGTACTAAAGATCGGCTCGCAACTAGATCCAGTTAGAGCAAGAGAATTGGCTAATTTTTTGAAGGCAAATCTGGATGTATTTTCCTAGACCCACGCTGGCATGTGTGGGATTTCGCCTGCCATCATGAGTCACTCCTTGTGCATTAATCCAAAGCACCCACCAGTCAAGAAGAAGAGATGGACGTTGGGCCCAGAGTGGTCAGCAGCTTTGAAAGAAGAAGTAGAGAAGTTAAAAGGTAACAGATTCATTAAGGATTTGAAGTATCCCGACTGGTTATCGAATCTTGTCCTGGTTAAAAAGTCAAGTGGGAACTAGTAGATTCAACTGCCGGGCATGAACTTTTATCCTTTATGGATGCTTATTCCGGGTACAATCAAATTCCCATGCACGTACCAGATCAAGAGCATACAAGCTTCATTACAGACTTGGGATTGTATTGTTACATCGTAATGCCGTTTGGATTAAAAAATGCGGGAGCCACATATCAGCGCCTGGTCAACCGCATGTTTTACAATCAAATTGGGAAGACTATGGAAGTTTACGTAGATGATATGCTAGTGAAATCCAAGCAACCTTCCGATCATACGAAGGACTTAGCAGAAATGTTTGGCATATTACGAAGATATGGGATGAAGTTGAACTCCTTGAAGTGTTCTTTTGGCGTGGCATCAGGCAAGTTCCTTGGCTTTATCGTGAGTTCTAGAGGAATTGAAATCAACCTGGATCAGATAGCAGCAATCCGGAATATAGAGGAGCCGCGAAAGAATAGGGATGTTCAGAGCTTAGCTGGGAAGGTTGCAGCACTGGGCAGGTTCATCTCCAAAGCAACAGACAAGTGTGTGCCTTTCTTCGATCTCATAAAACGGGGAAAGCGAAATTTTGAGTGGACCCCCGACTATGTGGAGGCATTCCAGAATCTATTAGACTTCTTAGAAAAGCCTCCAATATTATCAAAGCCCATGCAACATGAGGATTTGTTCGTCTATTTGGCGGTATCATCTCACGCCGTCAGTGCAGCACTAGTACGTGAAGAGGAAAAAGTCCAAAAACCTGTGTATTATGTAAGCAAAAAACTAGCTGCTGCAGAATGCAACTACCCAAAGATAGAGAAGCTTGCTTATAGCCTCCTGATTGCTTCCCGCAAACTCCGCCAAAATTTTCAGGCAAACCCAACAGTTGTGTATACCGATCAACCTTTGAGACAAGTATTGCAGAAACCTGAAGCATCAGGGCGGCTACTCAAATGGAATATCGGGCTGAGCTAGTTTGATTTGAACTTTCAGCCGCGAAGATCAATATGGGGGCAGGCCTTGGCTGACTTCATAGCTGAGTTTACAATTCCTGAAGAAGAAACAGTGGGTGACAAGACAGTTACTTTGGATCAAGAATTAGAGCTTAGTCCGTGGAGACTATATATGGACAGAGCCAAGAATGATAGAAAGTCCGGCGCCGGAGTTGTTTTAATAACTCCTGAAGGACGATCTATCTATTATGCGTTGCGGTTAGAGTTTGCTGCTACTAATAACGACTCCGAGTATGAAGCCCTGATTGTCGGGCTAAAACTCGCCAAAGATTTAGGAGTGAAGACACTAGATATATATTGCGATTCCAAAATAGATGTATGTCAAGTTCGGGAAAAATTTGCTGCTAAGGGACCTCGGCTCATCAATTATCTCAAGAAAGTAAAGGATTTGTTGGAAGGTTTGGAGCGTTATAGCATAACACACATTCCAAGAGCAGAAAGTCATAAAGCAGATCGATTGGCGAAGCTAGCAAGTTCAGATGGTCTTAAAGAATCTGAAATGGTTCCGATAGAGGTGTTGGATTCGCCCAGTTTCGACCTGATGGAAGTAGAGCTAGCCTTGGAAGTTGAACCAGAAAGAGAATCCTGGATGACACCAATTAAGAACTTTCTCAAAATTGGAACTCTCCCATTGAAAAAGAGCGAAAGACGAGCTGTAAGACGTAAGTCCACAAGATATGTTTTACAGGACGACGTCCTTTATCGTCAAGGGTTTTCGATACCCCTGCTACGGTGTATCGCACACGACGACATCAAGCGTGTACTGCAAGAGGTACATGAAGGTGAGTGTGGAGGTCACACTGGGGGCCAAACCCTGGCAAAGAAAGTGTTACGGTATGGATATTTCTGGCCTACCGTGAGCAAAGATGCGGCCGCTTATTCACGACGCTGCGACAAATGTCAAAGATATGCCAAAGTTCCCAGAGCGCCTCCGACTCAGCTCAAGTCAATGGTAAGTCCGTGGTCGTTTTCCATGTGGGGAATTGACATTATTGGAGTGCTACCCATTGCCAGAGGAGGAGCCAAGTATGCGATCGTTGCCGTGGATTACCTCATGAAGTGGGTGGAAGCCGAACCTCTAACAACCATCACGGCAAGGAAAGTGATCAGTTTTGTAGTGAGAAACATTATTTGTCGATTTGAGATACCAAAGACCATCATAACTAAAAATGGGACGCAGTTTGACAGCATAGAGTTTAGAAACTTTTGCCAGAAATACAAAATTGATAAGCGATACTCACTACGGTAGCTCATCCGCAGTCAAATGGACAGGTCAAGGTCGTAAATAAAGTCATTAAATCAATTCTAAAGAAGCGGCTGGAACAGGCCAAAGCCAGATGGGTAGATGAGTTTCCATTATCCTTATAGGCATACAGGACGACCTTTAAGATGGCTACTGGCCATACTCCCTATTCACTTTCATTTGGGTCTGAAGCAGTGATCCCGGTAGAATTGGAAGTCCCTTCTCATAGAGTCACGTACTATGACCCGATGACGAATAAAGTGCTCCTTCTAGAGTCTCTTGATATGATTGAACAAAAAATAGATGAAGCCGACTTGCGTGCATCAAGACATCGACATCAAGTAGTACGTTATTATGTCAAAAAGGTTCGTGTAACAACCCGGATTTTTACAACATGCTAAGACGAGAATCAAGGCAGAATTTAATTATAAAATATGAATCATGGGAAATGGGCTATGCCATTGCGTTCGCCTCGGAAAAATACGCAAAATAGAGTCTGAGTTTTCGAAAATCGGAGTCCGTATGACCAAGTTATGGCCCGTCAAAGTTTTCAGAAAATTTCAAGTTCAAAAACAGTTCAAATTTGAATTCAGATTTCAAATTCAGCCAAGCAGAAGAGGCGGGAAAAATTCCCGCCACCCCCAAGTTGACTAGGGAGTCGACTTGGGAGTCGACACACCCCAGGTGGTGTCGACTGCCCAGTCGACACCCCTGTCGACTTGGGTGGTCGGCCTGTTTGGCCTGGGTGCACCTGACTTGTTCCTCAAGACATGTTTTAAGACCTGTGACGGATTTTGAGGGCTCAGATCTATCCTAGGGTTTATCCTATGGCCTAAACTACTCCTAATCTCTATAAAAACACCCTAGGACCTAACCTAAATCACTCAAAATCAATCTAACAACGAAGTGCTGCCCAAATCCCTCTTGATCATGGCCTCCATCTCCAACTTCAAGAGCCTATGCATTCAAACCAGATCCAAGACAAAGGTGCAAGCTTTCTACACCAAATCAAGGGTTTTGATCATCATCTCAACATGGATTCTTCGATAAGACGATTCATGCTCCTAAATCTCTTGCCACGCTATGTAAGTTCTAGCTACTTCTAGATCTAAATGGTAGTTTTAATGATGGCATGGAATAAAATGAGAATAAACTAAGTATGCTAGCCTATATGAACCTTGTCATGCCTCTTTTGCTTGAACCTATGACTTTTGGCTATGCTTAGTGACTAAATCATGCCACTTATGTTATGTTTAACTTAGTCCATCATGAAAGATTGAAACTTTACTTGTGGAATGTTGGCATGAATGCTTGAAACCAATTTGACTTGTGAAATATGCACATGAATATGACTTTAGGGCTTATGCATGTAAATGAACCCAAACCCCTTATGTTATCATGCATGCTTGTGGCAAAATTCTCTTATGATATTATGCATGTTTGTGGCCAAATTCCCTTATGATTCTATGCATGTTTGTGGCCAAATTCCCTTATGCTACTATGCATGTTTATGGCCAACCCCTTTTTGACATCGTACATGTTTTGAGGCCAATATGTAGCATAGTATCCTTACCATGTGACTTGCTTCCACTTGGGTTGGAAATACGTTTGGGTAGCTTAGGGAAACCGTGAATATGACACGAAAACTTGACATGGGGTTTACATGAGAACATGACATTCATGATACATTTAAATGTGGTCATGACACGTAGGAAAACATGGAACTTGAACTAGACATGTGTGGGTTGTAAGTGTAATACGACACTAGACTAAACATGAAAGTGGCCAACTCGAGGTTGGGTGGAGTTTGTAGCATAAATCTACCCGGACCCGCCCGGCTTAACTAGTGGCTACAAACAATAGGACCCAATGTGAGTAGTTGGTCACATAGCACCTAAAACCCGAGGTTAGACTAGGTTGTGGTGTAAATCTACCCGGACCCGCCCGGCTTAACTAGTAACCACAACAAAGTCTAATGTGAGAGGTTGGGGTGCATTAATCTAATTAATGCCACATGAAAAGGTTAAGTAATTTTGACTAATGACACTTAACCGATATGACACAAATGGGTAGGTTAAGTGGAACCGGACTTGATTTCTTAACGACACTTAACCAAACAAGACAATTAGGGGATGGGGTTAAGTAATTTTCACTCAACCAATTCGACTTGGTAATTAGATAGGGTTAAGTAATCTATACTTAACTAATCTAAACACGGTAATTAGATGGGGTTAACTAATCTATACTTAACTAATCTAAACACGGTAATTAGATAGGGTTAAGTAACCTACACTTAACTAATCTAAACACGGTAATTAGATAGGGTTAAGTAACCTACACTTAACTAATCTAAACGCGGTAATTAGATGAGGGTAAGTAACTTACACTTAACCAATCTAAACACGGTAATTCGATGGGGTTAAATTTAAACACTTAACCAATCTAAACTTGGTAATTCAATGAGGTTATGTGACTTATACTTAACCGATTATACATGATGATTTGATGAGATTAAGCAACCATACTTAACCAATCTAATACGAGAACTTGATAGGGTTAAGTCACAAGACCGTTTAAATATACTTAACCATCGTAATACGATTAGTGGATGGGGTTGTACTAACCCACACTTAACCAGTCCGACTCAATAATCTGATGGGGTTAAGATAACCTATGCTTAACCAATCTAACACGATAATCTGATAGGGTCAAGACAAACTAATACTTAACCAATTTGACTTGATAATTGAATAGGGTTAAGTCATAAGCTTCTTGGTGTACTTAACCAACTTGTAGGGCTAAGTCTTGGGCTTAAATAATTATTCAATCTTGACATGATTCGTAGGCAGGTTAAGTCATGAACTGGAATGACAACACCTAACCCATTTGTTTAAAACCCTAGTTCAGGGGTCTAGGTGGAAAATCATAGTTAACAAGGATAACGGGAAGAGAAGCTAATTCATAAACCTTAGTTAAGGATAACTAAGTAATAATTCTTAGTCAAGGAAGTTGGACCAGATCCTAAATAGATGAGTAACCCGATTCGGTAGGTCGACGCTTCAGCAGGTATACGAAGTGGAGCAATATCTGATTTAGATAAAGGCTCCAACAAACTGGGTGACGAAGCGGTAGCTTTGGGGAAACGTGAGGATACTCTTGGTATCCCTCTGTGAGGTTGCGGATGGTCCATGAAACCAGGGCTCATAGAGGTTAAGGTCTGCGGTAGGAGAACCAAGGGTATGCCTTGGTTGCTGTGCGAGCAACCTAAAGACTGGGGTGGATTAGCATGGGGTCGGCGATATTTTCATGGTAGCCCTAGATAGCACATTCGTCGGCCACCTACCATCTTTAGTCAATCGTGTACGTACGGAAAGGCAGAGAACACCCAACAAACCATACTTGCTATCTAGGTATGGGTGAGGTTGGCCGTCCGGAAAGGGGGCATCGATGGCTGTAGTTTAGTTCTCATACATGACTTTTCTTGTTTTGCCTTTCAGTAGTTGAGGGGGGGGTCACGTGGGACCATAGCCACGAATACAAAAACAGACCTTGATATCTGCATCGGCAGATGACTTAAAACTCCCGACCGAGTTCCGTATTTCTTGATTTGCCCTGGCACGGAACTCGGGTGGCACATTGAGATACATGTGCGTCTAGACATGGGAAACGATTCACGAGTCATAAGTAGGAGAAAAGGGCGTGGTTGATGGGTAGCATAATCCCTAGTAGCCCTAGGTGGCTAAAACCCAAACCGAGACACAAAAACGTTCATTAGGTAGCATAATCCCTAGCGGTCCTAAGTGGCATAAACCCTAGGTGAACACGCTATAGTTCATGGTAAGAAAACATAACCAGACCAAAGGTAGCAGTCCAAAACAACTTCAAGGATAAAATGGTACTACGTTGAGATGGTATAGATTTACATGGGAAAGCCGTACGGCCTACGGCAAAGGACTAAACTTATACATGGAAAGAAACATACGAGTTGGGAAAACCTACATATGTTATATATTATGTTAACATGGACCATTACATGACATTGAGCAAGGGACATTCATAGTTAACACATGACGCGGGTTGGGATACTAGTACGAGAGGTGCAGAGTAAATATACATGGTAGATACCTTGGGATAGTATACTTGATGGGAACCTGACGATGTGATACCTTGATTTATCTTGACACCGTAGTTTATCATGATACCTTAGTTTATCTTGCTACAGTAGTTCATCCAGTTACCTTGGTTTAGCTTATCTATCTTGTCGTCATCCTTATGTTTACTTTCAGTTTATGCATGTCATGTTACCTTTACCTGTTTTTATACTGGAAGTAGATAGGACTTACCAGTCTTTATGACTGACCCCGTTTTGTTTCACCTCTTTGTCTTCCGTTCCCTCCCCCCCTAGGTTTTCAGGGAGGAAATGATGTTGTTTAGTTAGGACCTCTCATGGTTGAAGGTCATCATGTATAGCTTGGTCTTCTCTTGGCTATGGCTGCTTCACCGCTTTATTTTGGGAAATAATTTATGAAAAGGTTTTATGCTTCTTTACTATTGCAAGACAGGTTTTGATATATTCTGATGTAAAAGGCTTTAGACCTTATTTTATAAGGAAATGAAATTTGTTTTACTTCCGCTGTTTTATATATGTTCTATCTTGTAATATTTCTGTGCATGTTTACCTCGATAATACTTCACCAAACCTAGTGCATTCCCTTTGTGAGTGACCCTAGCGGAGGTGGGGTGTTACATTTGGTATCAGAGCAGAAGGTTACCAGACTGGGCAAAAGTTTTTAAAACCTTCTGAAAACTATTTGAAAAACCGTTTACAAAGAAGCACTTTTCAAGAAAAAGTTTTTTTTTAAAGGTTATTCCCCAAAAGCCATTAGCACTATCCTTTGTTTCCTTGATTGAACCTCTTTTCCTTTCTTTCCTCCATCTGGAGTCACAGTAGTTTTAACTACGACTAATCCTTGTCTAGCTACGTAAGTGTTTTCCCGTGCGATGGAGGAAGTTCTCGAGAGACCTGTTACCGAAGTTATAAGAAGGGATAATAAGAGCAAGGATAAAGGACACGAGCTTAAGAATAAGCAACTTGTTGGTATGGCTTGATCCACAAAGGATAAGGACAAGATCAGCAGAGGGCAATTGTATGCTTTCATTTCTAGCGTACCTAAGAGGAATGGTACCGTTTCTGTTAAAGGCTTAGCCTTTCTTTTCTATCGTCCCATCTAGACCTTGTTTTGATCATCGCATCATTTAAGTCTGCCTCGATAGTCAAGTCTCTGCACCTTAGTACTAGCATGGTAGAAGATCCCACTTTTGTCCCAAAAATCTGGTTGGAGAGTCGGTCCATTTATTCATTACTTGTTTGGAATTGAGAGTGTAAACGCCAAGTGTTGAGATTAGAAGCAATGCTCCTATTGTTGAGCTATGGATGGATTCTAGGGATGAAGTGGTTATCCAGTAAGGGATGCCATTCTCGGTTTTGAAAGGAGGGTAGTTAAACTCTTAACTTGCCTTGGTAATACCCTCGAAGTCTCGTGTAACCTTATGAGTTCTGTCATGGTTAGTTACCTAGAATCTCTTGGTGCATTTATCGGAAATCTCTGATCCGGTCGAGTAACGTTCGCCAATAAGGCGGATGGTTCATCCCGCTTAAGCATGAGTTATAGGAATCACCCTAGTAAGTGCACATGGTAACATGAATTGGCATCGGTAAACGAGATCCAGAATTCACTAGTGAATTTCGGAGAGCTTGCATGAGTACGCAGATATGTTTGAGCCGAGCATACTAGGGAAAGAATAAGTGGAAGTGAAACGAGAGGCGACAGTGAAATGAGTTCCGACTCAAACCTTGGAAATAGGAATCAAGGAGCTACGAAATCATGAAGTCAAAGGCGGTCAAGGCACAATGGAATTAAGCTCAAGGAAATGCGGCTTAGACGCGCGCATCATGTCTCTTTTTAAGAGTATATCATTGATCCCTGGTTCTCCTGTAGAGCTTACTTGCATACTATCGCTTGGTGGATATCCTCTCGGTCATGTTTCTGTTGCAAACCCCGTAAGGAGTTTGTCTTGTTTATCTTCTCGATCCTATCTTGGGAACCTTAGATAGAACTCTATGGATGTAAACATGTATTTGAAACATGTTATGATTGATATGGTTGCAAATGGTTGCAAGTGGTTGCTCGTGGATGCGCGAATACACATTAGATACTAGATTGACGCGGTCACATTTCATGTTGCATATGCACGAGTATTTATACTTGTTTATGGATGAAATTGAATGTGTTGTCATGCGGATGTTGCATATGGATGAATGTTTGTGCACACATATAGTACTTATATGACTAGGACTATTTTCATACATGTTGGACTCATGGCACTAAACATATTTTGCATTAGAGAGATCATTCAGGCCTGATCATTAGCATTAGCTAAGGAGCATATACACACACGTTCTGCATATGATCATATGGCATTAGAAATCGTCTAAGGACAATGGTTGCCTGTGGATGATGTTTTCAGTAGATGGTGATGGATGGTAGGATACGTTCTTCCTAACTTGGAGATTTAGGGGACGAAATCCTTTAAGTTGGGGAGGATGTAACAACCCGGATTTTTACAACATGCTAAGATGAGAATCAAGGCAGAATTTAATTATAAAATCTGAATCAAGGGAAACGGGCTATGCCAATGCGTTCATCTCGGAAAAATACGCGAAATAGCGTCCGAGTTTTCGAAAATCGGAGTCCGTATGACCAAGTTATGGCCCGTCAAAGTTTTCAGAAAATTTCAAGTTCAAAAACAGTTCAAATTTGAATTCAGATTTCAAATTCAGCCAAGCAGAAGAGGCGGGAAAAATTCCCGCCACCCCCAAGTCGACTAGGGAGTCGACTTGGGAGTCGACACACCCCAGGTGGTGTCGACTGCCCAGTCGACACCCCTGTCGACTTGGGTGGTCGGCCTGTTTGTCCTGGGTGCACCTGACTTGTTCCTCAAGATATGTTTTAAGACCTGTGACGGATTTTGATGGCTCAGATCTATCCTAGGGTTTATCCTATGGCCTAAACTACTCCTAATCTCTATAAAAACACCCAAGGACCTAACCTAAATCACTCAAAATCAATCTAACAACGAAGTGCTTTCCAAATCCCTCTTGATCATGGCCTCCATCTCCAACTTCAAGAGCCTATGCATTCAAACTAGATCCAAGCAAAGGTGCAAGCTTTCTACACCAAATCAAGGATTTTGATCATCATCTCAACATGGATTCTTCGACAAGACGATTCATGCTCCTAAATCTCTTGCCACTCTATGTAAGTTCTAGCTACTTCTAGATCTAAACGGTAGTTTTAATGATGGCATGGAATAAAATGAGATTAAACTAAGTATGCTAGCCTATATGAACCTTGTCATGCCTCTTTTTCTTGAACTATGACTTTTGGCTATGCTTAGTGACTAAATCATGCCACTTATGTTATGTTTAACTTAGTCCATCATGAAAGATTGAACCTTTACTTGCGGAATGTTGGCATGAATGCTTGAAACCAATTTGACTTGTGAAATATGCACATGAATATGACTTTAGGGCTTATGCATGTAAATGAACCCAAACCCCTTATGTTATCATGCATGCTTGTGGCAAAATTCTCTTATGATATTATGCATGTTTGTGGCCAAATTCCCTTATGATTCTATGCATGTTTGTGGCCAAATTACCTTATGCTACTATGCATGTTTATGGCCAACCCCTTTTTGACATCGTACATGTTTTGAGGCCAATATGTAGCATAGTATCCTTACCATGTGACTTGCTTCCATTTGGGTTGGAAATACGTTTGGGTAGCTTAGGGAAACCGTGAATATGCCACGAAAACTTGACATGGGGTTTACATGAGAACATGACATTCATGATACATTTAAATGTGGTCATGACACGTAGGAAAACATGGAACTTGAACTGGACATGTGTGGGTTGTAAGTGTAATAAGACACTAGACTAAACATGAAAGTGGCCAACTCGAGGTGGGTTGAGTTTGTAGCATAAATCTACCAGGACCCGCCCGGCTTAACCAGTGGCTACAAACAATAAGACCCAATGTGAGTAGTTGGTCACATAGCACCTAAAACCCGAGGTTAGACTAGGTTGTGGTGTAAATCTACCCGGACCCGCCCGGCTTAACTAGTAACCACAACAAAGTCTAATGTGAGAGGTTGGGGTGCATTAATCTAATTAATGCCACATGAAAAGGTTAAGTAATTTTGACTAATGACACTTAACCGATATGACACAAATGGGTAGGTTAAGTGGAACCGGACTTGATTTCTTAACGACACTTAACCAAACAAGACAATTAGGGGATGGGGTTAAGTAATTTTCACTCAACCAATTCGACTTGGTAATTATATAGGGTTAAGTAATATATACTTAACTAATCTAAACACGGTAATTAGATGGGGTTAACTAATCTATATGTAGTGACCCGAAAATCCGGTAGAATTTGAGCTGACCAAAAACACAAGTCCAACCCCAAATATCACGGAAATTCGAACCATTAATAGAAAGAAGTTAGAGGGTGAGGATAGATAAGATAGAAACTTAGAATAGAAGAAGAAGAAGAAGAAGAAGAACACAACATCAGAGTAACACGAATCTCACAGCGGAACGAATAACATATAATATATATAACATAACTTGAAATATACATCTGTACTTGAATATACATCAATATCAAAGTACATCACTTACAACACAGCAGAAATAACTATAGCTATATGATCCTGAAGCCTCCTGCTCCAAGCTCTTCCAGTATATCTGTAAATTCCCGACTACTTGACTGCCCGTACAAATTTAGGCACCCAAGAGTTTAGTGAAAACAACAAAGTAAACTCCAGGTCAGTCATGGGACTGGTATGAGTAAACAGTTTAAAACAGTTTCAGAAAACTAAATGATATCTCATAAGACCACGCCGTATAACACGGAACGGATTTTTCCCTTATGAGAATCCAAATACTTGATTTATCTTTATATCAAAACTCTTTTGATATTATAATAATGTCTAAATCAAGTAGATAACAATCTAGTGGAAACGCTTGCATCTCACGTTCCACATATATAATATACAATCAAAACTGCAAGCACGTATTGGGTAATGGATTTCCAACTATGACAAGGTATGGAACCACCTTCCGATCAGTGTACTCTAGGAACGATACACTGGAGTTCAACAAGAACATCTTGCAACTCAGCCACACATGACCGACCACTCATTTCGCTTGAGTGTATCGAATGTATATCACCAACGGTTGGGATCAGCAACCGTTCTCGTATATATATATATATATATATATATATATATATATATATGGGACAACATTGATAGATTAAAGAAGCAAATGAATATTCTCTAGATAGGTGATTATACACCCTACTTCGGAGCGACCGATTTAGCCATGCTGCCTGCCCGATTTTTGTCATTTCCTGGTTGTTGAGGCCAGAGGTTACGCTGCATCATCACATCAGATTCACTTCGAATGCCACATTGTCAGATCCATCGAAAATCACTAATTGACGTCTACAACAGTACATTACGTGTTAGCTAAAGAAGTGCCCTTCTCCGCTTCCACTCTTGGTACGGTTGAAGAAATCAATGTACGTGACCTTTCTGGAAATACTCTGTCAGACATTCATCCATACAAGTCATCCAGGAACAGGATGAACCGAAGGCACTATTTCTATTAATAGAAAAAGTCCTTGCACTCTACTCCGTCTTCGATTATCTTTATATAATCTGATTCGCACGCTACTGCCGATATGGAGTGGTTCTTCGGATAATAATCCAACCGGTCTCTCCATATTGACAACGATGGTTAAAACTTCGATAGTCTGTGATTTAACTATCGAATAAAAACAAGTGTTTCGATAGTCGGTGATTTAACTATCGAATAAAACAAGTGTTTCGATAGTCGATGATTTAACTATCGAATAAAAACAAGTGTTTCGACAGTCGATGATTTAACTATCGAATAACACAAGTGTTTCGATAGTCGATGATTTAACTATCGAATAAAAACATGTGTTTCGATAGTCGATGATTTAACTATCGAATAAAACAAGTGTTTCGATAGTCGATGATTTAACTATCAAATAAAACAAGTGTTCATCCAAACATCCAACAATCACTGAACCTTTAATTAATATTCCATTAATTAAATCTCTACTCTATTTCTTATCAATATTTGTTAACCAAATATTTTCAATAACCATATTGGCCTTATATGTTATTTGGAAAACATTTCCATATATTGTCTTCTTTTATTTTCTAAACTTTAGAAAATATATGTTATTTATAATTGGAAAATATTCCAATTACTTCTCTCTTTTCCAATCTCGTTTATTCCTATACTTAGGAAACGTTCATTATTCTATTTCCAAGCTTTGCACATATTTGGGTTAAAACAGATGTTGTGCAAAACATCGTTACGACAACCCAAATACAGTATTTAACTAATTTTTATTCCACATTGATCTTCGAGCCTGAATCTTGCTACTTATCGATATATCATGAAATCAACCAAGTTGGGGTATAATTACCTCTCAGACCTTGACTGAATAACATTTAACGTCAAAACAGACAAGACTACTTACTCGAACAATCAATACCATACAACTGATTATTCACCTTTAAACACATATACACTTTCTCTTTCTATTCATACGAGATTTTATTCTTATACTTCCCTTTTTGATTATACTATTCTATTTCTAAGTTCGTTTTCTTATCGACTTCTATATATATCGATACGTTGATTTCTAACTATCAAATTATCTTAAAAATATTCTAACTCCTTAAATTCCCGGAAAAATTCGCCATAACCTCCTTTGTACCGGGAGCATCGGGAAATTTCAAATAGCTTTCCCGGTCCTTCTCATCTCAAAAAAGAAAAAGAAAAAAAAGCCAAGCGGCTTGCCGATACGGCGCATAAAATCTCATATATGAATTAAATACGTACCGTTTTGTCGGGCATTCTATTTATTTCACTTCTATACTTTATTCCAAACCTGTCTCCTGTATGTCTATACCTGTCCAATCTATTTTAACTATACCAATCTTTTTAACTCAATTTGATAATTAAATCTGTTAATTAACTTCTCAGTCTATTTCACCGTCATATTTGAACATGACATGTTCAAATATATTTTTAACTTGCATATTACACATTCTAATTATACTAATACTCTCGTTCCCTTATCGACTTCTCTATTCAAATTCCAATTCAATTCTATTTGAATTCTCTTTATTTAAACTTCATTTGAATTCTATTTTCAAATTCTATAGTTTAAAGTCCATTTGAATTCTATATTCAAATTCTATATTTTAAAGTCCATTTGAATTCTATATTCAAATTCTATAGTTTAAAGTCCATTTGAATTCTATATTCAAATTCTATATTTTAAAGTCCATTTGAATTCTATATTCAAATTCTATAATTTAAAGTCCATTTGAATTCTATATTCAAATTCTATATTTTAAAGTCCATTTGAATTCTAATTCAAATTCTATATTTTAAAGTCCATTTGAATTCTATATTCAAATTCTATATTTTAACGTCCATTTGAATTCTATATTCAAATTCTATATTTTAAAGTCCATTTGAATATCTCTGCATTTCTTTATAAGCAACATTTATAACTTCAATTCAAATCCCACCTTTCCATTTATAAACAACGTTTATAAATTCAATTCAAACCCCATATTTTCATTTATAAACAACTTTATAAATTCGATTCAAATCCCATATTTTCATTTATAAACAACTTTATAAATTTGATTCAAATCCCATATTTTCATTTATAAACAACTTTTATAAATTCAATTCAAATCCCATCTCCCATTTATAAACAATGTTTATAAATTCAATTACATGTTTTATATACCTTCAAAACAAGTTAATATTTTCTATAGTTTTATTTAAAATTCAAATTTCTATTTATAAAAATAGAATTTCCTTTTTAAATATCAAATACCCTTTCCGATATTTTTATAAATCAAAATTCAAGCCCTAGTGGTATTTTTAACAATCAGATCAATCAATTTTCAATCACTTGATTTTTAACACATCATATAGGAATATATATGAAATTAAACAAACAACAAACAGATAATATATTTTTTAGGAATCCAGTTGGATTCCTCCAACCTGTTTTCCTGCATCCACAGATGTTAGCACATAAATAATACCTATCCTGCTTCGAGGCAGAATATCGGGGTATAAAGGTCATCCACTAATCATAGCGTGGGGCGTATAGGGTAATCATCCGCTATGAAACTGCGGGCATCCGCTAATGAGACTGCGGGAATCCAACCAATCAATCAACCCAATATATATATATATATATATATAATAGTCCTAAATAACTAATATATATTTTAAATCAACCAAACAATATTCAAACAAGCATAGCAATTATTTTTAACAACTAGAAATAATTCTAATTAAATGGTGAGTGAGGTTTACTCACCGGTATTGATCCATTCTGATTTCAATTCCCAATTATGTAGTCCGCGACTATGGATTTCTTGATTGACTCCGTTTGATTAAATCTTAATTATTTTAATACCTTCTTCCTTCCTGTTAAATCATTACGACCTCTCTAAACCCATTCTGTGAACAGTAAAAACCCAGCTTCATCATCTCTAATCATCCTTATCACCAGATCATCGACTCCCATCAATTTCACCGCTACTGTAGATCCATCAGCTCCTATTATAACCAGACACCTCCACTGACAACCATTTTCTGACATGCTTTCACCAAAAGGAAATCGCAACTATTTTCAAAAATCAGCAAATGGAAAAACCATGAGCTCTTAAGTACTAGACACCACCAACTTTGGTTGCCTAAACTCCACGCCACCCCATCATGAAGCTCTAACCCTACCCCTATTGTCGATCCCCTCTGGTGAAGTCGCATCTTCTACTTTACAGTAATCTCCTGTCAACCTTCACACAAACCCTCGCCTCACCATCCTAAGTGAAGCGCAACCATCCCCATCATAACGTTGCCTTGAAACGCCTCTCGCAACCACCCATAGCTCGCCATTCCTGAACTCGAGCTCAACCTCATCGCATCGACCAAAAATCGCAACTACTACCATCGCACCACTCCCTAGTTCGAGCGCCTCCCTTGTCGAGCTTCCGTGAACTCGAAATAACCAACTGTGATACCCAAAATTGAATCCCTTTTCAGATTTGAGCACGAGATGATTAAAGATGGATTTTAAAATTTTTGAATGTGAATTAAATAGAAAAACAAAGGGTCGGCTTCTGATTTTTATACAGAAGGATGGAAATCGAAATTTACAGAGGAGGTTGCGATTTAAATAGGGAAGGGTGTGGTTTTAATTTGATCAACGTGGCCTTCTTTCCCCTTTTAAAACATGAAGACGTGTTTTGATTTCTCCCCTCTTGATTTTCTGGAGGATAGAGAGGCCACATTAATTTCAATTGAATGAAGGAGAAGGAGCCACCGTCCCTTTTTGTTTTGCCTTGTTGCTTTATTCATGCCCACCAACTATGATATTTTATAATTATTATTCTAATTCAAACAGAATTGTGTATTGATTATCTGAACTGATTTCAAATCAGTTTTCACTTCGAATTCAGTTATTCGCTGATTCCTTATTTTGATAATTTAATATATACGATATTAAATCAAAATCGATATTTAAATCGATAACATAAATATAAAAATTCATTTATATTATCAACTAAATATTTAAATCCATTCTAAATATTTAAAATTAGTTGGTCGAAATCCCGGGTCATTACAATCTTCCCCACTTAAAATAATTTCGTCCTCGAAATTGCTAAGGTAGAGAAAGTGCTACAAACCCATTTACCCTTTCAAAACTTATTTATGTTGATACTCAACATTTCCAACTTCCTTACGTCTCTCTTTCGAATAAATCCCTATTCGATAACTCCTCCCTTCGAATAACTATATTCGATAATCTCTCTTTCGAGTAACTAGATTCGAAAACCTTTCTTTGGATAAACTATATTCGATTTACTCTATTCAATTTACTCTTATTTGATTTAGCTCTTATCGATTAACTCCATCGAATAACTAAATTCGATAACTCCTTCGAATAACCAATATTCTATAACTCACTTCGATTAAACTAATTGATAACTCATTTCGATTAACAAATAATCGATAACTCATTTCGATTAAACTATGATCGATAACTCATTTCGATTAACAAATAATCGATAACTCCTTCGATTTACTAATAATCGATAACTCCTTTCGAATAACCAAATTCGATAATTTCTTTCGAATAAACTATATTTGATAACTCCTTTAACTCGATTTGAATAACTAATATTCGATAACTCCTATTGGATAACGTTTATTCATTTATAAAGATTTACTTTTAGTAACGGTTCTTCACTTTATAAATGTTCTCTTTAATAACGTTACTTCACTTATACTAGTGTTGTGCACCCCTCTATGCAAAACTATCGGTGTTAAAAACCAATATCTCTTCTCTATATAAGTTCAGACTTATATATTCTATTTATCGAATGATAAATATTCAATTTAATTTATAACTGTTATTTATAAATTAATCGTTTCTATTTATCTGTTAAAAACAGATTTCCATTTTCTATTCATCTTCTAAATATTCCTTTGATTAAATTCTATTTATTTAACAAATAAATATCTCATCTATAGCATTCTATTTATTTTCTATAAATAAATATTTCCATTGAATCTATTTGTAAATGTTTTACAAATATTCCCTTCTAAATTCTATTGGTAAATGTTTTTACAAATATTTCTCCTTCTATTTGTATTATATATATATTCAAATTCCTTTATTTTACTTCTATTTGAAATCTATATTCCAATTCCCATTTCAAAATTCCTTTGAAGTCATATAAATATATACATATATTTATATCTATCTCAAATTCAAAATATCTGAATTTTCAAACAACTTGTTTCTTTCAAACAAATTTCCATCAAAACTTTTCTATGGCAGCAATCCATCACTTAGAAACTCGAAAATGAACACTGATGATGTTGCGACCACCATCAGAATCATTTCCCAGCTACTGAATGAGTCCAGTGCTATATTTCTTTCAAAATCCATTTAGAAAAATATTTTCCAAACTCCCAGGATTTTAAATTCTGAATTCTGGTTGGAATTCAAATTTCAATTTCATCTCATTTGTATATATTTCATATATAAATTCCATTGGTTATATATATAACTATTTCAGTGTTTATAATCTAATTTGATTATAATCCTAACAATCAACTTAACTATTTGAAAACAATATCATGTCCAATCTTCTATTCAATTGTTTATAAACTCCTATCGACATCGTGGCGTCCCACGATTCGACCAAAATTTATAATCCACTCAACAGACTAGTCAACACAATATAAAACGTTTTTTATATCAAATAACAAATACGCTCTCTCGTATATATATATACACTCAACTCATTCTAGGATACTACTGATCCTATCTCTAATGAGCACATTTCCACACAGCCTAGGTATTCGCTCAACCTAAGCTCTGATACCAACTGTAGTGACCCGAAAATCCGGTAGAATTTGAGCTGACCAAAAACACAAGTCCAACCCCAAATATCACGAAAATTCGAACCATTAATAGAAAGAAGTTAGAGGGTGAGGATAGACAAGATAGAAACTTAGAATAGAAGAAGAAGAAGAACACAACATCAGGGTAACACGAATCTCACAGCGGAATGAATAACTTGAAATATACATCTGTACTTGAATATACATCAATATCAAAGTACATCACTTACAACACAGCAGAAATAACTATAGCTATATGATCTTGAAGCCCCCTGCTCCAAGCTCTTCCAGTATATCTGTAAATTCCCGACTACTTGACTGCCCGTACAAATTTAGGCACCCAAGAGTTTAGGGAAAACAACAAAGTAAACTCCGGATCAGTCATGGGACTGGTATGAGTAAACAGTTTAAAACAGTTTCAGAAAACTAAATGATATCTCATAAGACCACGCCGTATAACACGGAACGGATTTTTCCCTTATGAGAATCCAAATACTTGATTTATCTTTATATCAAAACTCTTTTGATATTATAATAATGTCTAAATCAAGTAGATAACAATCTAGTGGAAATGCTTGCATCTCACGTTCCACATATATAATATACAATCAAAACCGCAAGCACGTATTGGGTAATGGATTTCCAACTATGACAAGGTATGGAACCACCTTCCGATCAGTGTACTCTAGGAACGATACACTGGAGTTCAACAAGAACATCTTGCAACTCAGCCACACATGACCGACCACTCATTTCGCTTGAGTGTATCGAATGTATATCACCAACGGTTGGGATCAGCAACCGTTCTCGTATATATATATGGGACATCATTGATAGATTAAAGAAGCAAATGAATATTCTCTAGATAGGTGATTATACACCCTACTTCGGAGCGACCGACTTAGCCATGCTGCCTGCCCGATTTTTGTCATTTCCTGGTTGTTGAGGCCAGAGGTTACGCTGCATCATCACATAAGATTCACTTCGAATGCCACATTGTCAGATCCATCGAAAATCACTAATTGACGTCTACAACAGTACATTACGTGTTAGCTAAAGAAGTGCCCTTCTCCGCTTCCACTCTTGGTACGGTTGAAGAAATCAATGTACGTGACCTTTCTGGAAATACTCTGTCAGACATTCATCCATACAAGTCATCCAGGAACAGGATGAACCGAAGGCACTATTTCTATTAATAGAAAAAGTCCTTGCACTCTACTCCGTCTTCGATTATCTTTATATAATCTGATTCGCACGCTACTGCCGATATGGAGTGGTTCTTCAGATAATAATCCAGTCGGTCTCTCAATATTGACAACGATGATCAAAACTTCGATAGTCTGTGATTTAACTATCGAATAAAAACAAGTGTTTCGATAGTCGATGATTTAACTACCGAATAAAACAAGTGTTTTGATAGTCGATGATTTAACTATCGAATAAAAACAAGTGTTTCGATAGTCGATGATTTAACTATCGAATAAAACAAGTGTTTCGATAGTCGATGATTTAACTATCGAATAAAAACAAGTGTTTCGATAGTCGATGATTTAACTATCGAATAAAACAAGTGTTTCGATAGTCGATGATTTAACTATCGAATAAAACAAGTGTTCATCCAAACAACCAACAATCACCGAACCTTTAATTAATATTCCATTAATTAAATCTCTTCTCTATTTCTTATCAATATTTGTTAACCAAATATTTTCAATAACCATATTGGCCTTATATGTTATTTGGAAAACATTTCCATATATCGTCTTCTTTTATTTTCTAAACTTTAGAAAATATATGTTATTTATAATTGGAAATATTCCAATTACTTATCTCTTTTCCAATCTCGTTTATTCCTATACTTAGGAAACGTTCATTATTCTATTTCCAAGCTTTGCACATATTTGGGTTAAAACAGATGTTGTGTAAAACATCGTTACGACAACCCAAATACAGTATTTAACTAATTCTTATTCCACATTGATCTTCGAGCCTGAATCTTGCTACTTATCGGTATATCATGAAATCAACCAAGTTGGGGTATAATTACCTCTCAGACCTTGACTGAATAACATTTCACGTCAAAACAGACAAGACTACTTACTCGAATAATCAATACCATACAACTGATTATTCACCTTTAAACACATATACACTTTCTCTTTCTATTCCTACGAGATTTTATTCTTATACTTCCCTTTTTGATTATACTATTCTATTTCTAAGTTCGTTTTCTTATCGACTTCTATATATATCGATACGTTGATTTCTAACTATCAAATTATCTTAAAAATATTCTAACTCCTTAAATTCCCGGAAAAATTCGCCATAACCTCCTTTGTACCGGGAGCATCGGGAAATTTCAAATAGCTTTCCCGGTCCTTCTCATCTCAAAAAAGAAAAAGAAAAAAAATCCAAGCGGCTTGCCGATACGGCGCATAAAATCTCATATATGAATTAAATACGTACCTTTTTGTCGGGCATTCTATTTATTTCACTTCTATACTTTATTCCAAACCTGTCTCCTGTATGTCTATACCTGTCCAATCTAATTTAACTATACCAATCGTTTTAACTCAATTTGTTAATTAAATCTGTTAATTAACTTCTCAGTCTATTTCACCATCATATTTGAACATGACATGTTCAAATATATTTTTAACTTGCATATTACACATTCTAATTATACTAATACTCTCGTTCCCTTATCGACTTCTCTATTCAAATTCCAATTCAATTCTATTTGAATTCTCTTTATTTAAACTTCATTTGAATTCTATTTTCAAATTCTACAGTTTGAAGTCCATTTGAATTCTATATTCAAATTCTATATTTTAAAGTCCATTTGAATTCTATATTCAAATCCTATAGTTTAAAGTCCATTTGAATTCTATATTCAAATTCTATATTTTAAAGTCCATTTGAATTCTATATTCAAATTCTATATTTTAAAGTCCATTTGAATTCTATATTCAAATTCTATATTTTAAAGTCCATTTGAATTCTATATTCAAATTCTATATTTTAAAGTCCATTTGAATTCTATATTCAAATTCTATATTTTAACGTCCATTTGAATTCTATATTCAAATTCTATATTTTAAAGCCCATTTGAATATCTCTGCATTTCTTTATAAACAACGTTTATAACTTCAATTCAAATCCCACCTTTCCATTTATAAACAACGTTTATAAATTCAATTCAAACCCCATATTTTCATTTATAAACAACTTTATAAATTTGATTCAAATCCCATATTTTCATTTATAAACAACTTTATAAATTCGATTCAAATCCCATATTTTCATTTATAAACAACTTTTATAAATTCAATTCAAATCCCATCTCCCATTTATAAACAACGTTTATAAATTCAATTACATGTTTTATATACCTTCAATACAAGTTAATATTTTCTATAGTTTTATTTAAAATTCAAATTTCTATTTATAAAAATAGAATTTCCTTTTTAAATATCAAATACCCTTTCCGATATTTTTATAAATCAAAATTCAAGCCCTAGTGGTATTTTTAACAATCAGATCAATCAATTTTCAATCACTTGATTTTTAACACATCATATAGGAATATATATGAAATTAAACAAACAATAAACAGATAATATATTTTTGAGGAATCCAGTTGGATTCCTCCAACCTGTTTTCCTTCATCCACATATGTTAGCACATAAATAATACCTATCCTGCTTCGAGGCAGAATATCGGGGTATAAAGGTCATCCACTAATCATAGCGTGGGGCGTATAGGGTAATCATCCGCTATGAAACTACGGGCATCCGCTAATGAGACTGCGGGAATCCAACCAATCAATCAACCCAATATATATATATATATAATAGTCCTAAATAACTAATATATATTTTAAATCAACCAAACAATATTCAAACAAGCATAGCAATTATTTTTAACAACTAGAAATAATTCTAATTAAATGGTGAGTGAGGTTTACTCACCGGTATTGATCCATTCTGATTTCAATTCCCACTTATGTAGTCCGCGACTATGGATTTCTTGATTGACTCCGTTTGATTAAATCTTAATTATTTTAATACCTTCTTCCTTCCTGTTAAATTATTACGACCTCTCTAAACCCATTCTGTGAACAGTAAAAACCCAGCTTCATCATCTCTAATCATCCTTATCACCAGATCATCGACTCCCATCAATTTCACCGCTACTGTAGATCCATCAGCTCCTATTATAACCAGACACCTCCACTGACAACCATTTTCTGACATGCTTTCACCAAAAGGAAATCGCAACTATTTTCAAAAATCAGCAAATGGAAAAACCACGAGCTCTTAAGTACTAGACACCACCAACTTTGGTTGCCTAAACTCCACGCCACCCCATCATGAAGCTCTAACCCTACCGCTATTGTCGATCCCCTCTGGTGAAGTCGCATCTTCTACTTTACAGTAATCTCCTGTCAACCTTCACACAAACCCTCGCCTCACCATCCTAAGTGAAGCGCAACCATCCCCATCCTAACGTCGCCTTGAAACCCCTCTCGCAACCACCCATAGCTCGCCATTCCTGAACTCGAGCTCAACCTCATCGCATCGACCAAAAATCCCAACTACTACCATCGCACCACTCCCTAGTTCGAGCGCCTCCCTTGTCGAGCTTCCGTGAACTCGAAATAACCAACTGTGATACCCAAAATTGAATCCCTTTTCAGATTTGAGCACGAGATGATTAAAGATGGATTTTACAATTTTTGAATGTGAATTAAATAGAAAAACAAAGGGTCGGCTTCTGATTTTTATATAGAAGGATGGAAATCGAAATTTACAGAGGAGGTTGCGATTTAAATAGGGAAGGGTGTGGTTTTAATTTGATCAGCGTGGCCTTGTTTCCCCTTTTAAAACATGAAGACGTGTTTTGATTTCTCCCCTCTTAATTTTCTGGAGGATAGAGAGGCCACATTAATTTCAATTGAATGAAGGAGAAGGAGCCACCGTCCCTTTTTGTTTTGCCTTGTTGCTTTATTCATGCCCACCAACTATGATATTTTATAATTATTGTTCTAATTCAAACAGAATTATGTATTGATTATCTGAACTGATTTCAAATCAGTTTTCACTTCGAATTCAGTTATTCGCTGATTCCTTATTTTGATAATTTAATATATACGATATTAAATCAAAATCGATATTTAAATCGATAACATAAATATAAAAATTCATTTATATTATCAACTAAATATTTAAATCCATTCTAAATATTTAAAATTAGTTGGTCGAAATCCCGGGTCATTACACTATAATTAACTAATCTAAACACGGTAATTAGATAGGGTTAAGTAACCTACACTTAACTAATCTAAACACAGTAATTAGATAGGGTTAAGTAACCTACACTTAACTAATCTAAACGCGGTAATTAGATGAGGTTAAGTAACTTACACTTAACCAATCTAAACACGGTAATTCGATGGGGTTAAATTTAAACACTTAACCTATCTAAACTTGGTAATTCAATGAGGTTAAGTGACTTATACTTAACCAATTATACATGATGATTTGATGAGATTAAGCAACCATACTTAACCAATCTAATATGAGAACTTGATAGGGTTAAGTCACAAGACCGTTTAAATATACTTAACCATCGTAATACGATTAGTGGATGGGGTTGAACTAACCCACACTCAACTAGTCCGACTCAATAATCTGATGGGGTTAAGATAACCTATGCTTAACCAATCTAACACGATAATCTGATAGGGTCAAGACAAAATAATACTTAACCAATTTGACTTGATAATTGAATAGGGTTAAGCCATAAGCTTCTTGGTGTAATTAACCAACTTGTAGGGCTAAGTCTTGGGCTTAAATACTTATTCAATCTTGACATGATTCGTAGGCGGGTTAAGTCACGAACTGGATTGACAACACCTAACCCATTTGATTAAAACCCTAGTTCAGGGGACTAGGTGGAAAATCATAGTTAACAAGGATAACGGGAAGAGAAGCTAAGTGGTAAACCTTAGTTAAGGATAACTAAGTAATAATTCTTAGTCAAGGAAGTCGGACCAGATCCTAAATAGATGAGTAACCCGATTCGGTAGGTCGACGCTTCAGCAAGTATACGAGGTGGAGCAATATCTGATTTAGATAAAGGCTCCAACGAAGTGGGTGACGAAGCGGTAGCTTCGGGGAAACATGAGGATACTCTTGGTATCCCTCTGTGAGGTTGCGGATGGTCCATGAAACCAGGGCTCACAGAGGTTAAGGTCTGCGGTAGGTGAACCAAGGGTATGCCTTGGTTGCTGTGCGAGCAACCTAAAGACTGGGGTGGATTAGCATGGGGTCGGCGATATTTTCATGGTAGCCCTAGATAGCACATTCGTCGGCCACCTACCATCTTTAGTCAATCGTGTACGTACGGAAAGGCAGAGAACACCCAACAAACCATACTTGCTATCTAGGTATGGGTGAGGTTGGCCGTCCGTAAAGGGGGCATCGATGGCTGTAGTTTAGTTCTCATACATGACTTTTCTTGTTTTGGCTTTCAGTAGTTGAGGGAGGGGTCACGTGGGACCATAGCCATGAATACAAGAACAGACCTTGATATCTGCATCGGCAGATGACTTAAAACTCCCGACCGAGTTCCGTATTTCTTGATTTGCCCTGGCACGGAACTCGGGTGGCACATTGAGATACATGTGCGTCTAGACATGGGAAACGATTCACAAGTCATACGTGGGAGAAAAGGGCGTGGTTGACGGGTAGCATAATCCCTAGTAGCCCTAGGTGGCTAAAACCCAAACCGAGACACGAAAACGTCCATTAGGTAGCATAATCCCTAGCGGTCCTAAGTGGCATAAACCCTAGGTGAACACGCGATAGTTCATGGTAAGAAAACATAACCAGACCAAAGGTAGCAGTCCAAAACAACTTCAAGGATAAAATGGTACTACGTTGAGATGGTATAGATTTACATGGGAAAGCCGTACGGCCTACGGCAAAGGACTAAACTTATACATGGAAAGAAACATACGAGTTGGGAAAACCTACATATGCTATATATTATGTTAACATGGACCATTACATGACATTGAGCAAGGGACATTCATAGTTAACACATGACGCGGGTTGGGATACTAGCACGAGAGGTGCAGAGTAAATATACATGGTAGATACCTTGGGATAGTATACTTGATAGGAACCTGACGATGTGATACCTTGATTTATCTTGACACCGTAGTTTATCATGATACCTTAGTTTATCTTGCTACAGTAGTTCATCCAGTTACCTTGGTTTAGCTTATCTATCTTGTCGTCATCCTTATGTTTACTTTCAGTTTATGCATGTCATGTTACCTTTACCTGTTTTTATACTGGAAGTAGATAGGACTTACCAGTCTTTATGACTGACCCCGTTTTGTTTCGCCTCTTTGTCTTCCGTCCCCCCCCTCCCCCGGTTTTCAGGGAGGAAATGATGTTGTTTAGTTCGGACCTCTCATGCTTGAAGGTCATCATGTATAGCTTGGTCTTCTCTTGGCTATGGCTGCTTCACCGCTTTATTTTGGGAAATAATTTATGAAAAGGTTTTATGCTTCTTTACTATTGCAAGACAGGTTTTGATGTATTCTGATGTAAAAGGCTTTAGACCTTATGTTATAAGGAAATGAAATTTGTTTTACTTCCGCTGTTTTATATATGTTCTGTCTTGTAATATTTCTGTGCATGTTTACCTCGATAATACTTCACCAAACCTAGTGCATTCCCTTTGTGAGTGACCCTAGCGGAGGTGGGGTGTTACAGTTCACCTCAAAACCTTTGAACCAGGAGACCTAGTCCTGAAGCGAGTCTTCCCCCCTTCAACCTGGTTGGGTCCAAGATGGGAAGGACCGTACGCCATCTAACGGAAGCTTGATAAAGGAACATTCAAGCTAACGACCATGGACGGTGAAGAGATTCCCAGAGCCTGGAACGCTCAGCACTTACGACGATATCTGAACTAAATATGAAATGTCATTTCTTTTGTTTTCATAGGCTATGTAAAAAGGAACGACTTGCCTTAAAAAGTCTGTTTATGTGAACAAAAGATTATAAAGTGGATGTAGTCTACGACTTAGCCGAACCACTATAAAAATATCGTGTGTCATTTACTTTCATGCCTTATTTATATCTTCAGCTATTATTCTATTATGACTGTGAAACACGAAATGTTAAACTAAAGTTGAAGATGACCTATATGAGGGAACAAACAAAATGACTATTTGTACAATAAGACATGGAAGAATGGGAAGATGACATTCTTAACTCTAACTCTCCAGAATCGAGAGGGAGTATAAAGGACGGGAAGACGACGTCCTTTGAGGCGTGAAGGTGCACCCAGATGAAAGACCGCCTCAACGAAAACTCTAACCTGGATATGAGACAGGAGAGTATAAAGATGCCAGAAAGAACAGGCGTCAATGACGAAAGGAATATGACCCCCGTCAGAGAATCGGGGACATTTGGACTTTTTAATTTAATCTTGAATAGTTCTCCCTCAGTCATTCAAGATTGACTGGGGGCATACATGTACACACATATTCCCCTCCACCATGACTCCATTACATGACTTTAGCATGACATGCATTTGTATTTTTACATAAGTACTGAACTAACGACTAACGGGCATTGCAGGAAATGAATTATTTTTATTTACAAACGTGTGAGTTTGTACAGGAAAACAAGCAAAAAAGAAGATGCGAGGGCCACACTCGCTGCAACAATTGCGGGCCAATTGAATACTAAAATAAAACAAAAAACTTCATCACTTGGGTTTTGGAGTGGACTTGGATTTTTTAGCAGCCTTCTAAGCATCCTTCTCCTCTCTTTCAGCATCAGTTTAAATGCGCCTTGGTTTTTTCCTCCTTGTGACTGAAGTGCTGGAATCGGTTGATTTTTTTCCCAGGAGTCGGAACACTGGAATCAAGAGAAGACTTTTTAGCAAGCTCTTCTGAAATAGACCTAGTCGAAAGCTTAACAACTAACCCTGATCCAGCATCCACCACTGCGAGAGGCTTAAGGCTTTCGGGGTCCAGGTCTTCAACTTTAAGCTGCATACGTTTGTCTTGTTCGGCGTTCAATGCAGCTAAAGTGATGTCATCAGCGCTTTTTGACTCCCCAACTATAGCCACCTCAGGGTCTTCCTCATGTCCCTCGTTTCCATTGTTGTCCTTCAAGGCTTCTATCATCTCGCCATCATGAGGAGCATCAGCCTTACCCTTGTCTCCTTCAGCCTTCCCCGCTGACTTTGCTTCGGCAGTGGTTCCCTGAGGCACGTCTGTCTTCTCGGACGGTTCAACACCTACAGAGTGAGAAGCAGCAGTTATCAACTCAGGAGAAAACAAAGAGTCCTTCATCGATTGCCCGATTATGTGATGGAAAGTGGAGACAGCTTTGACGAATTGGGGTGAAAAGGTAGAAATACCTTCCGATGATTTGTCAGCTGGAGTAACTACCGCCTCTGACACCGTCTCGGGAATGGGGATAAAAGAGATGCCTGAGGGATCGCCGGGTTTTCGGGGTCATATCCCTCGACTTCAGGAGTTTCAGCGGTAGTAGAAGAAGAACCAGCCTCAGAGATATGCTTTTGTTTGGCCCTCCTCTTTTCCTCCTCCATGGCAGCAGCGATTAGGCGACGCCCCTCAACCAGACGTGCCGGCCCGTCATCTCTTAGATATTTTTCCATGAGCTTTTCCTCGTCGATGGAATCTACCTTGAGTTCTTCTTTCTCCCATTCAACAATTTGGCTCCACACGTGAACCAAGGTAGTCGGATAATCTTCGATCCAAGAGATGCTTCGATGGCGGATTATAAGTGCAAAAAATTCGATCATTAGTTCGCCGAAACCATGCACATCCTCTGGGCCTCGGATAGCTGCTTGCGGGTCTCTTCGGCCGACTTATTGACACTTTCAATATTGCCCTCCGCTAGGGCAACCCTGTTTTCGGCCTCCATCAGCTTGGAAGCCAAGTCAGCGTTCTTCTATTCCAATTCAGTGTTCTTCCTCGCTAACTCGGCCTTTTCTCGCTTAAGAGCAGCATAAGCAAGTTGCATTTTGGTGTTATCCGACTTAGCATCATCTGCTTGCTTCTTTAGCTCCGAGCGCTCTTGACTATGAGACTCGAGTAAGTCATGATAACGTTTTTGCAGCTCTTCAAATTGCTGCTTGAAGTTGGCAGCATCCCGTTGAGCGATGGCAAGCTGAGCCCGTGTATCCTCAAGATCTTTCCCCAAATTTTTCAAGGCTCTTGCGTCGGCTTCTGCAGTCTTTTTCATTGAGTCAGTATCCGTGATTAGATTTCGGATGATTTTGGAAAGGTTACGCAAATACTTCAACATATCTGAATATGGTCTTTCGACTGCGTCAATTTTCGCTTTGGCCTCGTCTGCCCACCTCGAGGTAATAGGCTCAAGAGCGGGTAAGAAAGTCAGGTTCTCAAAATAGTGTTCGGGGAACTGCTCCTCCAGATATGCCCGCTTAACTACAGTTTCAGCATCCAATGGTGGAGGTGCGGGGAATGTTAGCTCGGTATCTTTACGTGTGGAGGGCACGATGGCCTCCTCACCCTTCCTAGGCCGCTTAGCAGGAACCTTACGCTTGTCTCGCGAACTGATATCTTTCGACGGGCTTCTTTCTCTACTGCGTTTTTCTTGAGAAGAGGTTTCATCTTTTGACTGCGACGTGTCATCTCCTCGACGACCTTGGTGACTTTTGTATCGCTCTGGATCCGACCGAAAAGGAGAGCGAGAGCGCGAGGTCCGCGATTGATAAGAGTGATAAGGCCTTCTATCCTCTCTACCGCGGCTTTCGCGGCGATCATGCTCAACATCGTGAGGAGGCCTAGTCATGCTGCGGCGTAGTTTCTTGATATCATAGTGAGCACGAGACATTGTACCTACGCAACAATACAAGTGGAATTCAAAATCAGTATTCTCGTAAGAAGTAAGTGCTGTGAAGTGGGGTGCTATTGTGTTAAGTGCATCCTAAGTGGTTCCCCCCCCCCTCGACAAACCAGAGTCCGAAGCCAAGCCAGCACGAGTGGGCTCTTTGGCCTTGACAGGAGTAGTCTCCTCTGAAGAAGTAAAAACTAAAGGATTCGTGCCAAAATCCTTGGAAGTGTAAATAGTGTCAGGAAGGGGGAGATCTCCCAAGCCCTGAAATGTAGGATCATCAGCAGTAGCGGCATCTCCTTGGGAAGCGCCTGTTGGCTGTTCTTTAGGAGATGGTGATTTCTCAGGAGAAATAGCATCCCCAGGGGTGATGTACCCTTCTCGGTGCTTTTTAGGTATGTTAGCCAGCTCATCGTCTTGAGTCGAAGTTGGAGAAGGTGAAGTTCGAAGTGGTATTGTGGGGCTTTTCGAGCTCTTGCCTATTCCTGGAATTACATCCACTGGAGGAATATATACATATGGACCCGACCCATGACCTATACTACGGGCAATGGACAATAACCCGTGGTGATGAAGGTATTCGTCCTTAAGGACTTCATCGATAGTTAGAAATTTTTGGTCACCATTGAGGAGCTGATGCATCCGATCAAAGTACACTTGACCCGATATTTGCTTTGGATTATCAACTGCAGACAAAAAGAAAACGAATTGATGTGTTGGCGTGAACATTCAGAGTTGAGATTTAAAAAACCAGTGCTTTACTTGATTTTGTCCATCTCCTGGCACATCCGGGCTGTTGCCTTATATAAAACCACTCCAGCTTGGAATCGCCGGCCTTGCTGCTGAACGGCGCTGAAATATAAAACCACTCCAGGCTTATTTTCGTACATATAATCTAATTCACCCTCTAGGCTTATTTTCTAAGTCACAAATAAATTTCACCAACCCATGTTATCCAGTTATATGTTGTTAATATTAAATTATACCAATTCCATATCCAATGACAATTATGTCAAACTTACATAAATTCAACATTATAGATTATATTCCTCGACCGCATAAAATAGATTATGCCCAATATATGCAATAACAATTGTTATGCCACAAACCCCGAAATTACAGATTATATTCCAATATCCCCATATACCAGTCGTGCTTATTGTATAATAAGGTTTTGTCTAGGTTTGAGATAACCTAGATCCAAAAATAAAAAGGGGAAAGGATAAAATGGAGAGAACTCAAACGTAGGCATAAATAAAATAACAGATCTTATTAAATTAACATCATATTCATTATGAAGAATGGTAAACAATAGAAGAAACATTATACAAAAAATATAGTTCAAATCCACTCACATTGACTGGATTAGAGAAATAAGTGATTTGTTGTTGATGTGGAATGTTGATTTAATCTTCTTATCTGATTAAACTCCAAGGTTGATGAAGAACTTGCAATTGAATTTAGAGTTTTGAGGCGGCGGCCATGTTTAGTTGAAATTTGGAAGCATGGAGGCGTCATAGAGAATTTTTATGAATTAGGTTAGGTCTAGGCACTATTTTATAGGTGTAGAGAGTGTTTTAGAGCCCCAGGATTAACCTAGAAGCCATCTGGTCCGTAAAGCACGTCAAACCACGTCACAGGAACAAAAACTGCCCAGATTTGGGGTAGGTCGACCCCCAAGTCGACTCCTAGGGGGTAGGTCGACCCCTGGTCGACCAGCCCTGTTCTGGGCGGGAAATTTCCCGCCCAGCTGCCTGGGTCGAATTTCGAACTGTTTTGAATCTTCCAAAGGCCATAACTCTTTCATACGGAGTCCTATTTTCGAAAACTTGGACTCTATTTCATGTAGAATTTTGAGACGAACGCAATGTTAATGTCCATTTTACTTAATTCCTAATATATAAATTAAGTATCCTTATTTTATTATCTTCTCCATTACGTACACTTCCATTGAATTAATCTTTCCTTCTCTTTCATGTTAAGTAATTTTCATTGTACATCACCATTATTAACCTATCTATGCATATATATAAATTTTAATTATATTAAAAATGTGGGGTGTTACATTCTCCTACCCTTAAAGAATTTTGTCCCTGAAATTCGATAAGAATAAAATAGATAATCCCTCGCAACATCCATCCATCAAGTGTGCATCCAATTGTTGCAAACATTGTGCACATGTGCAAAGTGAGATACATCATAGTAAAGTATGTATGCCTAATTTGGATCCACCTATATGTATGCAAACTTTAAAAACTCTTTCAAAACATGATGCTCATTTCCTAAATATACTTGCAGTTCTATATGAATGCAATATTTTTGAAAAATCAAAACGTTTTTCTTCCAAATTTTCCTACACTTTAGAGTAAGAGCATAGTTCATCCAATTTTCGCATCCAAAACTCTACTAACCATCACTAAATTCGAAATTTAGAAAAATCTAATTTTCCAAATTCGATTTATTATGTAATGAAAATGGAAAATTTTACATCCTCCGTTTTTCTTTTCTAATTGCACTTGGATTTTTACATAACTATTCTATAAAGATTTCCTATTTTCCTATCCAAGTACAACCACATAAGAAAATTTCTTCTCTTTTTCCACTTATCTTGGAAAAATTTCATATTTATTCATCTTTTTCTTAAGATTTTTATTTCCTTTTCCCGTTACATTTTGTTGCTTGATTGATTCAGTTGTTTTCTTGTTAGTTAGGCTAGTCTTGTTCTTAAGTTTTTTATTTCAAACAAGCTCTTCTTTTTTCAGCTCAAACAGTATCCTACACAGCTACAACTATGGGACAAGAATCCTAGGACTTTGTCATGAGTCCACTCAACAAGATCTATACACTTGCTTGCTCTTCACTATCTAGTAGTCACTACTAGTCTATGCTGTGGGTTACTAGCCTATACTTCTCTTTCAAGCAACAATCCTAGACTCATACGACTTATGCATTCTACGGGAAATTTTCCATTAGTTTAATATAATCTAATCCCTGACTGTAAATTGGCAAGAAAATAACTCTCTAAGTATCAACCCCGAAGACCGAAATCAACATCATATTGATACTCAGAGAATTTCTCGTCTCAACCAATTCCCAGTTGGTTCTAATAGCTTTAACTTTATCTCGTTCTTTCTAGGCCTTAATCCTTAACTACTCCACTTTTAAAACATGATTTCGCCTTATTTCTTTTTATTACATTCTCCTTCTAAAAACTAAAAGTGGTAAAACTTTTATTCTTTTCTCGAAAACTTGCTTTTTCCAAACCATAAAAACATGTTACTAAATAAAAATGCAAAACATTTTCTTCAAATCACGAAACTGGAGTAGACAAGGACAGCTATCAAGGTTACATTGTTCCTATTTACAATGTTAACTATTCGCTATAAGTGCAGACATCTATTCTATTCCTCCAACTTATTTTATCCACCCAACAAAATTTCTTTGTAAATCAATAAACTGAAAAGAATTTCTTTTACAAAACGCAACACTTTCTTTTCAAACCTTTCATATATTATAATATGAAATCTAGTGAGCTATATATGCTCTATACTATGCACCTTTTAATGAGAGAATTCTTTTTAAAACAAGAAATCATAGTTTTGCAAAATATACCCTCTTTACTTTAAAACCCATCATAGACTAAATAATTTCACACTTTAAAAATACTTTCAAGATTAAAACTTGAAAAACTCCACAAATTCTTTTACAGATTCAAGTTCTTAAAAGTTTATTATTGGGTTAAACTCACAGCGGGTCTTCAACTCACTAGGCTTTCCTGGGCACTTTTGCGAATTCAATTCTCTCGACTATATATATATATATATATATATATATATACACACACATATATATCCCTAATCCATTTTTCATTTTTCAACCTTTTTTCTAGTTTCTAAGGTTACACTTCTAAACCCATTACTCTGAAATACTAATATTTCAGTTTCCACCCTATGGGATATTTTTCTTTCTCTAGCTTCAAGTCATATTGTACACTTTCCCAACCACCTAATGGTCTCCAAATTCCTATGTTCATTCCTTGAGTGTACAAACTAGATATCCCAACTCTTTTCATGTTTAGTGGGCTACTATATGGATTTAGGTTTATATATATAATATATTTTTGAAAATACAAATACGCTCACTCGTTATCTATATAGGAATCGTAAACCTATGCTCTGATACCAGATGTAACAACCCGGATTCCGACGGACCGTTTTTTTTTAAAATCCAATCCATCGAAACCCGAGTTGGTTGCTCTGGTATCCTGCAGGAAAAGACAGAGAAAAGAGATACGTCAGAGTTCGGAAAACACCTCACAGCGGAAGGAGTAAAATATAATATATTTAAATCATAGCTTTACCTAAATCACAATACTGCTAAATGAGTATTCCCAAAGCTATAAGTCTCTGTCTAACATGCGAATGTTATGAGGAGGGGGTCAGAACATAAGTTCTGTGTGAATGAATTTAAACTACACTTCTTGAATAATCCTACATACAGTGTTCAATTACACTTTCTTATTTATTAGGTTATACGTGTTGTTAGCACTCAACGCTTACACACACGTCACACCCATCTACCGCCTAGTAGATTAACCTAATATAGTGTATATGTAGCTACCCCCAAACTGAGGTACACCCCGTGATACCCCACTCGCAAGGTTTCCTCCGTATCGCCATAGTAATATGTGTAGTCCCACATCCTCTGCAATAGTAACGTACAACGCTACATCCGCATAGAACTACTATCTTTGTGCTACGTAAGAGTACTGACTGCTATCCTCGAACTTTTCGATTGAGTTTGGTTCCATTACCGAATAATGCCCTCTAGTCTACGATACACCACCCAGAGCAGACACTGTTGTACCTAGACTTTCCCACGTACGTATCATCAATCGTACTCGATGTTTCTACTGCATATAACCTCTACTTGTGCACCCAAGTTCCGTGGCAGGGCTAAACCAGAAAACACGGAACTTGGTCGAGAGTTTTTCTATATCTATACGGGCCCGCCTCTAAGAGTGTCCAATGTACAGATATCCCTCGGGTCTGGTTTTTCTATGGTGGCTATGGGCCCACCTCAGCCCCTCCCTCAACTAGTAAAGACCACACGAGCTAAGCGACCATCCCTAACAAGTAAACAATCTAAACATCCATGTGGGGTCTCCCCGCACCCATCCCTTGATAGCAAACGTTAACGATCTCTAGAGGTTAGCTCTTGTCTTATCGCGTTCCTTAGGATGCTGGTGACAGGCGTCCGACGATCTTGCTATCGTTTGGTCTTGACCTTCCACCTCCGCCTGAGGCAATCACCGAACCACCCTTAATGCCACCGCGTACAGCATTGTGACTGCCCCCTACTTGTGCAGTCAAGTCCCACCCACCTGGTAGTTCCGCGCAGACCCAACCTCTGTAATCCTAGCCCGAAGCTAAACCACTACAGAGGACTACCAGGAGCACCTTTAACGTCTCGAGAAGTTGGGTGCTTCCCCTTCTAGTCCATTGGAGCTGCTAAAATAGCGAACGTGCGCTCTCCTCATGCCTTATGACACCATCATGGTCTACCTCGTTGGGTTATTCATCCTACAACGTACGGACTGCTTCAAGCGCCTTAGTTTTATATGTCATTAGACCCTAAGTCTAACCATTTATTTCACGCTGGTGCCACCTTGTCAACTTTCTCATTTAACTTGGTTACTCACATTAGCTTCCTTTTTTTCGTATTCACCAAGTTACCCTTGCTTACTAATCCTATTTATACTTAACCCACTTAATCCCATTAATAAGCCCACAACATGTTATTTTCCAATTTCATAAATTATTCCCTTTTTGGGTTACAACAACATGTTATAATTAATTCATTGTTAAGTATGCCTTAACCTACATACACACTGATTAGGAGAATAACCCCCTAAACATCAGCCCCGAAGACCGAAATCAACATCAGACTGGCACCCAGAGAATTACTTAGCCCAACCAACATATATGATTCTAATTTACCTCTTTTCCGCTCATATAACTTATATCATTTTTAATTTCACATTTCTCCTTTCCAAACCACTTAATTTAAGTATATCTTTACATATAAGTTATCTCATCTTCCTTATCGTTTCCTATAACTTATCTTGTCCCATAAGTTATAATTTCCACCAATTATCCTTTCTTGCCTTATTCATGTTTATTCGTAATAGGTTATTTATCATTACCCATTTCTTGTCATTAATTTTAGATTTGACTTAACCCTTCCATTTACTTAACCCGTTACTTAAACTTTACCCAATTCAATTAATTTATGATACCGTCACGGGTCCCATTTGGTTAAGCATATCTAAATTTTGTTTCATATGTCACCCATGCCCCACTTAACCCCCTTTTTATTATAGTTTCCATGTATTACACATGTTTTACTACGGTTAAGTCTACCTTGGTTTAAGTCTTACATCACATGTCTCACAACGGTTAAGTCCACATTAGTTATGCTTTACATGTCATTTATATCACTCACTTAACCCACTAACCATACCCATGTCACCCACATGTCTCATTATGGTTAGTATTTATTAATTTATTTATTATGTCGTAATGATGTACACATTAGACGTCCATTCGTGGCTGCTGGATTTGCCGGGCGGTTCCGGACAGACTTATACCACAACGCGCCTAACCTCATGTCATAAACAGTTACGACTCTAGTTCTTGCCGTTGACCTCTCACATTAGATGTCCGCTTGTGGTTGCTAGATTTGCAAGGAGGTTCCGGGAAGTCTTACACCACAAACGCACCTAACTTCGTGTTGTAGGCGTTCATTAACAATCGTCTTTCACCCAAACCCCAAATTCATGTCATGTGGTCCAAATTCAACTTAATCCCAATTCATATTTTTGTGCCTATCTTCAAATTTGTCATTAACTATACCAATTTACATAATAGTTAGTCAAATTCCATATTAACCAAATTATCCATTTATAGCCAAATTCACCAATTCCAAACATGCCAATTTCCAATATCCAATTATACCCAATTTTCATATAATCAATGTTTTCCCAATATATATATAAATATCCCAACTTTCCCATGTTCGTACATATAATCTAATTCACCCTCTTGGCTTATTTTCCAAGTCACAAATAAGTTTCACCAACCCAAGTTATCCAGTTATATGTTGTTAATATTAAATTTTACCAATTCCATACCCAATGACAATTATGTCAAACTTACATAAATTCAACATTATAGATTATATTCCTCGACCGCATAAAATAGATTATGCCCAATATATGCAATAACAATTTTTATGCTAAAACCGCCAAAATTACAGATTATATTCCAATATCCCCATATTCCAATCGTGCGTATTGTATAATAAGATTTTGTCTAGGTTCGATATAACCTAGATCCAAAAATAAAAGGGGAAAGGATAAAATGGAGAGAACTCAAACGTAGGCATAAATAAAATAACAGATCTTATTAAATTAACATCATATTCATTATGGGGAATGGTAAACGATAGAAGCAACATTATACAACAAATATAGTTCAAATCCACTCACATTGATTGGATTAGAAATAAGTGATTTGTTGTTGATGTGGAACGCTGATTTAATCTTCTTATCTGATTAAACTCCAAAGTTGATGAAGAACTTGCAATTGAATTTAGAGTTTTGAGGCGGTGGCCATGTTTGGTTGAAGTTTGGTGGCATGGAGGCGTCATAGAGAAATTTTATGAATTAGGTTAGGTCTAGGCACTATTTTATAGGTGTAGAGAGTGTTTTAAAGCCCTAGGATTGACCTAGAAGCCATCTGGTCCGTACAGCACGTCAAACCACGTCACAGGAACAAAAACCGCCCAGATCTGGGGTAGGTCGACCCCCGGGTCGACCTCCTAGGGGATAAATCAACCCCCTGGTCGACCTGACCCCTCGGCCGACCCCCATGTCGCCCTGCCCTGTTCGGGGTGGGAAATTTCCCGCCCAGCTGCCTGGGTCGAATTTCGAACTGTTTTGAATCTTTCGAAGGCCATAACTCTTTCATACGGAGTCCGATTTTCAAAAACTTGGACTCTATTTCATGTAGAATTTCGAGATAAACGCAATGTTGATGTCCATTTTATTTAATTCCTGATATTTAAATTAATTATCCTTATTTTATTATCTTTTCCGTTACATACACTGCCATTGAATTAATCTTTCCTTCTCTTTCATGTTAAGTAATTTTCATTGTACATCACCATTATTAACCTATCTATGCATATATATATACACATTTTAATTATATTAAAAATGCCGGGTGTTACACAATTCGTACAAATAAATTAATTTTTTTGTTTGCGTTAGAACTCAAGATGAAGATAGAAAAGAAAAGGAGGAATTTATGTACTAAACGCGGTCGTATCATCCACAAACTGCATATACATATTTCTTAAGAGATATTTCTTTTAGTTGTGCATTGACCATTAAATAGGGTGTTAATATAAAATAATTCTCTTGATTCAGCTTGCTAGCTCAGTTGGGGCCCACACCAATAGGACAACACATGTTGAAAATAGAAGTAAGATCGTTATTTCTCCGCATGTTGTGTGACTACTAAATGCACCAAGTCATAAAATTGAAAATGATAAAGAACATATTTTTTTACAGAAGTCATTTAATCCTAATAATAAAATTCTCCATTTCCAATAGACGTCATCGTTGTTCCTCTGTGAGTTAGACCTAAATATTTCTTATTTTCAGCAATATAATTGCTGCCAAGTATAATTAGCCCATGTATTGTTGAGAATGTTTTTTTGGTTTCTCCAGTTTTATTCCATATGATGTTTTGGTCTTATTTCATCAAAAAATTTGTTGTGAAGACTAATAGCACCTTCATTTAAATACATGGGTGAAACTCGAGTTTCATCGTAACGTTGATGGGTCAGCTTTGTTACTATATCTCAAATTATCAGGAACTAGTTTGTGGTGATTGAGGAGTTTGATCGTAACATAGATTGGGAGCAATCAGTGATGGTTACTGACTAAAGAATGGAGTTATAGAGGAGTAGATTGCATTAAGGAAGATTGGCTATTGAATGTTTTGTGTGTTTCGTTGAACACTGTGAGTGTATGCATGTTTTTTTCTTTTTCGGTAATAGCATGTAATGTAATCTTGAAAAAAATCCTTGGTTTCAAAAGGTCTGCGTTTTAGTAAAAATATGACATAAACATATGATCTACTTCACGATAGCACAAATTTTGAAAAACCATGGTTACATAGGGTATGCTTGTTATATATTTACTGTTGACTTAGACAACCTAATATATTTTATTTGGTTATATGGATAGGAAAATATATGTTTGTTAACGGCATGGTTGTAAATAATTGTTTTCTTGCACTTATGCTTGCTTCAGCTTGATGTGGGTATTGCAGCAAGACCAATAAAGAGAAATATAAAAGGATTACAAAGAAGTACTTTATAGTTATTGATCCCCTGTGTCAATTTCCTGATGCAGCATAACATTTTATGTCCATGCATATTGAAAACAATTTGATATTTTTATATTTGGTGGTATGGAAACAATCGTTCCAACCAATATGATGAAATTTTGCATGAAAAGTATTTAGTTTTCATAAGGATTATATACTTTGTTAACTTAATTTGTAATAGAACTGTCTACTCTCTCCTACTACATTTTAATAGTGATCATTTACGTAATTCAAGATTAAAATCAGTACATGCTTAAACCACGGCTGAATTGTGTTTTATACTACTGTCCATGTTTCCCTAAGCAATTATGCTATAGCTGCACCTTTTTGCAAAATTTTATTATAAATATTCATTTGCTTAATGATTGCTGCAACACCTTCCGATTGGCTTGCAATTCATGGTATGTCTGTGCGTAATGTTTTTTTGGGTGCTCCAATGAACCCTGTCACTAGTTTGGGATCAATTGTGAATGTTTCAGTTCCATTTGAGAATTGTGATAAGGAAGTGAACCTTGTTAGTGTGGTAGTCAATGGGACTGATGGACTGAAAGCACCTGTCCATTTGGTCATCAAGTTAAAGATAAAGCAAAATTCATGCCCATTTTTCGTTGCAATGCCCCAAAGCAAGCTGCACCCATTTTGGCCAACTCGACCTTGCTTGTCTCTGCGCTCCCAAAGGTTTGACAGTTACAGAAACTCTCACCGTGGCTTGGTTTGTTTTTGAACGCTTGTTTTTTAGCAAGAGTTGCATTTTGGGATACCGCTTTCCATCTTAAAACTATGATTTTGTAATTAGTAAGTTGTAGTTCTTAGTTTGTATTTGACACTTTCTTGTGTTAAGACCAGATTATTAGCAGTATTACTGAATTATTTTGTTTTCTGTTATGTTGTTGCTCTTGAATGTATGGATTATAACATTATCAATGAAATTATTACATTCAGTTGTTTAATTTATAGTGTTATATAGTATGTTTATATAATTGCAAGAGATAATTATTTGTGATATATATCCATTGTTTTTTTATGAATTATAGTGAATTGCAAGGGATTTTTTTTCAAATATAGTTTTTATTTTGCTTCTAATGTAAGCACAACCGAAGCAACAAGTAAGATATTTTTAAATTCCATTACCCCTTTTTTGCTTTGGTGGTTGGTAACAGAAGCAAAAAAGGACGTTTTTTGCTTCCACTATGTACCAGAAGCAACAAGTTTTTAGCTTATTGCTTCGCCAGTAGTTGCTTCTTTTGTAGAACAGAAGCAATAGGGGGTAAACAACAGAAGCAACAAGTCAGTTTTGTAGTAGTGCTAAACTAATAATGAATTGACTCAATGTAGGTATCATGGCTTTGTGTTTGTGTGTGCATATCGTGTCGCTTTGAAACTAACACTAAACTCAAATTCCAGCATCCAGCCTGATAAATATTAATAAAGTAAAAATTATCGAGTCTCAACACCACTTTAAAGCAGGATAAAAAATATAACTCCTTTACTAATACAAAATGTCCCTCTACGAAATATTATCAAATCCTAGCATCGCTTAAAAATAAACTTTTTTTACAAGTTCATTTTTTTATTAATTAAAATTAGAAACTTAAATTATTAGAAAATTTGTACATATCGCAATTAGGAAATAAAAATTGAAACTAACTACATATTGTTTCAACACAATAACATAACCAAATATCCATGATCATTTTTCGCCAATTGTTAAAAGTAGGAAACACTCAAGCGCGAAGCGTATGTAGTGATGCGTCTATTTTAATAATAGGTTTTACTTTAGACTCAATCGATTTTGCCTACATTAGTACGTGGAATAGATTACAAAAAATAAATATACCACATTTTTTTAAGTCTTACCATTATCCTGCAAACTCCGAGAAATTATGTATGGAACATAATAGAGCTAATCACTGGAATTCTTTATTATGTTGGTTGATTAAAAGAATATCTTAATAGAATGCTAGAAATGGTACTAATAAAGATGATTAATATCAATTTAGTCTGATAAATGCCATATATAACAAAACCAAACAATTAGTATGTGGTCTAAGTATAAGTACCACATCACGCTTGTGAATGGGAGGTTGCAGTAGAGAAGGATATGAAATGCTGAGCTGTGTATACAGTTGGAAAGGACTTGAATCCATTTTCTGATCCTGCTTCCCTAAAAAAAGGTAAAAACAATCGTTCTAACTCTTCATGTTGCTTCCTGCGATTGTTAGTCAATTGTATCTATCTAACATGTTTATGATGCTAATGACATGATTTCATGAACTTGCATAGGCAACCTAAAATCATACCAGCATCTCGCATGCTTTGTGGTTTAACATGACTTCCAACATCATATATAACTGATACACCTCCCCACTTTTTCTATTTTCTCCAATAGGACCGCATATAAATTCATTATACAAGTTACAAGTACTTCACTGGATATGAGATCGACATCGTAAGTCATTGTGACTGAGATGCAAACATGAATACAAAGAAACTAAAATAACATTCGATTTGAAAACAATTTTTCTATTTTTTTTGTAGTCGATCAGTGTGTTTGTGTACAGAGAAACAATAATACGCATCCATATGTTTAATATAGAGAAACTAAAATAACACTTTAAGCCTTATACATGTGTTTGTGTAGTCGATCAGTATATTTCTCTGAGATGAATAAATATTGTTGTATATAACAATGCTGTATACACAATTATATGATTTTTGTTTGATGATAACAACCAAATATATATTATAAATAAATGTGTTTGTTATTATACTGTTTCATACGTACATCACAAACAGGAATATAATATTTATATTTAAATAGAATACGACTATACAAATATTCAAATATTCACACAGTATTTTATTTAAATAGAATATTTTATTTCAAACAGTACAATTTTTACAAATCCACTATTTGTATATATTCACTGATATACATTTCAAAACATTCAATTTCAGTACACAGTTCCTCTCTACAACACTCACACTCGGTTATACAAACATCACACTCATATACAGACTAAGTTGTACTCATTCACTGTCTTCAGTCTTCAGTCTTTTGTCTTCACAACTCACAGTCAGTCCTGTCATCATCTGCATACCTGTCACATACAGAAACACACACAGTAATCTTGAACAGAAATAATTTTATATATTTTAGCAAATATTATTTTTATTTTTAAAATTTATTTTCCTTGGAGTTTTGGTGTGTTTCTCATCATTTTTCATGACTCGATCTGATTTGTATATATCCATCTAGTGCTCGCAGATCAGCCTCAACACACTACACTGGTCTGCTAATCAGAACCAACGTCATAACTAGCTGATTCTGAACAACCTCAACACAGTGCAGCGGTCGTCTGATATATAATATAAATTACAGGTGCACAATATATGTATACGCACACTATTGTGTATGTATACACACAGGTACAGGTAAATATGGTGATACATGCACGAGTAAATGGTGCAAATACAGTGCAACTACAAGGAACAACAAACCAGTGAACAACTACACAATGTTAGAGCAAATGGCAAAGGCAAGTTACATGTACATGTGGACGTGCATATGGAAGCAACAGCTTGTCAAAATGTCAAACATACGTGATATAGTGCAGTAAGTTCTTAAACAAAGGACAGTGCAAAGATTAAGTGATGGCATGGCATGATCAAGTGTGAGTCAAAGCAAAGAAGTCTATGTGTACTCATCTAGTGGTGCAGCAAAACAATGTCTAACAGCGTGATCAAGACAGGCTCAGGCATATACAAAAAGGCTAAGATATGATGATGCATAATGTGAATGAGCATAAGCAAGGTCTACAAATGGAAGTGCAACAAGGTGGCAGTACAACAAGGTTCAGCAAGCACGCATGGTATATGTATGAGTGAAGCAGCGTGTTCAAGTCAGAAGCATATGGTGCATACGCAAAATGAAGTGAAGTATAATGGTCAAGCACAAAGTACATAGAAACGTATACAAGGTCAATCAGCATGGTTCAGTAAGATAAAACATGGGTGCAACTAATCTGGTGAACACAAGTCAGCATATACAAAGTTGTTTCAGGTCATTTATAAAGGTCATAATAGGTCAGATTATACATGACAAAGCGTGGTTCATCGTAAAGCCAGTGAAACAACTCAGTGTACAGAAAACTAGCAGCATACACCAAAGATGGCCATGGTGCACAATACAGGAGCTAATACAGCAAGACATGAAGGCATGTACCATGCAAACTGAAGTGTATAAGTGGACAAATCATCATGGCAGCTTAATCAAGGCAGAGTACATAATGGTAACAGTGGCACAAGAATTACATGTGCAGACTATGTAGGGGAATACAAAATATTTTTGGAGATGCATTCAAAAGTGTTCTATGTTATATGTGGTAAGAAAACTTGCCAGGAATGAATATATCTTTTAAACAAATCAGCAAGTTTTTATTTTGGGAAAGAAGTCATAAAAATAATTCCAGAAAAAAATTTTTGGGAATAATTTCATTCAAGAATTTCTAGAAATGATTCAGCAGTCATGAGTCTTTAAATTATTCAATTGAAGACATAAATTATTTGCAAGAAACCATTTTTTAAGAATATACAGTCATGGAGCATATATGGCAACAATTCATTTCAGAAATTTCATTTGTTTGGCAAGAGATTAAACCATTTCCTGAAACCACTCAAACGATGTTGGGCAAGTATATTTTTATTCAAGGCAACATATTTCAACAATCACGCAAGCCATTTAAGCCAAGGAATCAAAGGGGGACAGTCACACAAAATCAGGCCAAGGCAATTATCGAAATCAGAGAATTAAGGATTTTCAAATCCTATTTAACACCATATCATCACAGGCACGATGGAAGATCAAAATCCAACACAGCTAAATTCAAAGAGCAGAGAAATCAAAAATCTGATTCACTCAAATTTTTCTGAAGATTTTGATTGAGAGGAAGAGCAACTCCAAATCAAAGCATCAAGCCACCAAGATTCAAGCATCATAACATCGGATTTCACCAATCAAGCATCTGCATTTCGATTTGGAGCATAATCGAGAAAACCTAGAAATTTCCCAATCGCCTAGCTGCCATTTTTATTCCACGAAGAAAGAAAATTGATCAGGACAAAGGAAATAAAAGAGGGTGCACCGCTTTGAGAAATGGACAGCCTACTTGAAGATAGAGGGGAAATTATTTGTCTATTTAAAACTAGAGTTTTTAATTTGTGTTGTAAAAACAAACGAACAGTTTCTAGAGTCTATAAAATTCTAGAGGATTCAGTTAGGGGTTTAACTGACAGTTTCTAGAGTCAAATCTTGGTGGTTTCCTAGTTTCGTCTGTAAAACTAGGCAGTTTACTAGAGTCTGTAAAACTAAGGGAAAATATGGTCTAGGGGATATAGACCAGTCTAGGGTTTTGAACGTAGGATTAGGATAGGAGCAGGAGCCGCGAGTTTACATGGGATTGTACGCGGTATCTGTTTATAACTCCTAGTAGAACCCTTAGGAATGCAGCAGTAGGCAGGATTTTGCCGAAGCTGGGTATATCTTGTGTCATTTACTTTCTTCATTTCTATTTCTGCTATATTCTGTGATCTGATTATTATTTCAATATCCTATCAGATTATAACTCTGCGAAAAATTGTAATAAACCATATTCACCCCCCTCTAGGGTAAAACTAGATCCAACAAGTGGTATCAGAGCCTGGTAATTTCATTAACCCTAGAATCATAGATCCTTGTTGTCAGTCCTCTGAGAGTCAGTCTAGTGATTTTCCAATCATTTTTTGATGGAACAGATTTTTTAATTTGGAAATCAGAAATTGAATTATATTTAAAGTCTGTTAATTTTAAATATTGGAATATCCTTGAAAATATAGGAGATATGCTAGATAAGAAAAGTAATGTTGTCAATGCTCGTGTTATGCATATTCTCTATTCTTATCTCAGTAATAATCAGTTTGATCTTATCTCTCATTGCTTAACTGGGCAGAAAATCTGGAAAACTCTCAACGCGCTGTAGGGAAAATATAACAACAACTCAAAACCCCAGAAATTCAACTCACTTTCAGACGTGTGCTTAACAGGTTGTACAGATGAAAATTCAGATGGAGATTCAATAGGAGATCTTTCTTATAAAGATTTAATTCACTGTTTAAATGGTTTAACTGAATCTGTTTGGAATCTAAAATATAAAAAAAAATCTGAAATCTGAAAAACTTGAGTTGATCTGCAAAAATGAATCGAAGCTTAATAATGTCAAGAAGTCTTCAAATTCTAATTGCAAAAATTGTTTAAATTTGAAAAATGATCTTGTTAATCAAAATAAAAATATTAAAAAACTTGGGAATGAAACCTTGATTTTAAAAGAGAAAAAGATAGAGCTTGAAAGCACAAATAGTTGTTTGCAAAAAGAATTTGAAAATGTTAAGACGACCGAAAGTTCCAAATATATCTTTGTTAAAAAACAAAACATGTTGAAAACTGAGTCAATTCTGAAAGATTTTGAAATCGAGATTGAAAAGTTCAAATTTTTTGAAAAACTTGAGTTTGAAAAACAAAATCGATTTGAATCTGAGATCTCAGAATCCCAGGACAAAATTAAATTAATTGAATCCAGAAATTTGGTTTTGAAACAATATGATGCAGAAAGGAAGATCACTAATGGCCGCTATTCAGATTTAATAAAAGAGAACAGTGATATTAAATTTGAAATTCAACGACTAGAGTCAACTTTGACTAAATTTTCTGATGGTGAAAAATCTTTGAATATGTAGTTGAGAAACCAATTTTCTGTTGGAAATAAAAGAGGTCTTGGCTTTGGGAAAAATAATGGCTTTGAAAAAACGAATTTAAATTGTTTTAGAAATCTTTCAAATTGTTTTGGAAAAGATATTTTTGAAAATCAAAACTCTAAAAATTTCAAAGGATTTTTGAATCATAAACATGATGAGAATTCGTTTTATAACAAACCATTCAGACAATCTTGGATCACAAAAGGAAATAAAACGGACTTTGTTAAATTCAAACGGTTTTGGGTTCGTAAGGGTACAAAAGTTAATTCTGATGGTTTGTTGCACAAACAAGTTTGGGTACCGAAAGACAAGAACAAAACTAAGAGTGGTTTTACTGTTTTTCTTAGACCACTCAATCCTCTGAACAGTTATGTACCAAAGATTTCTGAGGAATCGCTTTGCTAAAACGAGATTAAATTCAAGCTGTTCCATATTTTTGAATCATTCAGAGTTCCTTAGCCAAGTGTGTTGAGTCAGAAATCCATTTGCTTACATCGATTTCAGGTATAATCTCTAAACTCATCTTTGTAAATATTCTCAGTTTTTTTATTCCTCTTTCCACCTCTTGTTCTGGTTTCTTTCTGTTTATTTTTGTTTTGAATTGACACTGTCATATTCTTTTATTCTGGGCTTCCTTAACTTCCAATTGTAGAATTCATTTTTCTGGAAATTCACTTCATTTGTATAAAACTCTAATGTTTTAATCATTTCCAGATCCTGAATTTAAACTTGTAAATGTCTTCAATTGTTTTGAGGATTATTTTCTGTTTTCTGAATTCATAACAGTTTTGATGTATTCTTGTCATATCTTGAACACTGTTGATTTCAATTCTAAATTTTTGAGGATCGAAAAATTAATTAAATTTCACTCACCTCTGCTGTTTTTGAGTTTCTTCTGATTCATTTTGAAAAGGCTTGAAATATTATACTCATTACAGCACATTGCTATTTTTCAGTTGTGACAATTTCATTATTTTTCAGATTGGCTTGGATATTTTGAATTATCTTGAATCAGTGATACATCTTGAAATTCATCTTAATTCATGATCATTATGGTTGAAATTTATTTGTTTGAAATCATTTGAAATTCTTGATATTTTCAATATCACACACCTCTTAAATTTTAAATTATCAATCTTGTGTGATTGATTCATTATATCTCAAAACTTGACATTGATTCAAGTGATTTCAAATAAATTATTGTTTATTTTGTAGATCGTGAATATCTCTCAAGTCTGATGTAAATGATCTGAAATTACTCTTGTGCTCGTTAGAAATTCTTGTGAAAATTTCTTTGAAATTCAGGTCTTATTTTTCACTGTTATTTCATGATTATTTGATTTGGATATTTGTTTGTTTAAAATCATTTGAAATTATTGATTTATTGAATCACACACACATCTTGGATCTGAAATTTATGATCTGGTGTGACTGATCCATTGAATCTGATATTTTCACATTTCTTCAAATGATTTAAAATAAACTATATTCTTTAATCTTGAATCATGAATCATATTTTGTGACCATCAAAAACATCTTCTGACAAGTCTGTTGTGCTATTGGTTTCTGTGTTGCTCTGATACTGTTTTCAAGTTACTGCTTTGATCTGTCTGCTGCTTTGATAAATGTGCCTAATCTGATTGTCTTGTCTACTTGGTCTTTGTGGTTAAAATTCTGATGTCTGTAATATTTTTGTTTGTCTCCAGTGTCCTCCATAAATCCTCATTAATAAAGACATTAAGTGGTATCAATTTAGAAGTGCTGAATTTGTTTTTGTTGTATATATTTTTATTCTCTCATGTATTGTATGGATCATTCAAATCCCTCTTGTAATTGATTATCAATTTTAAAATTATTTTTTGATTATTCATTCAGAAATTGAAATCAATATCGAAATTGAACTGTATTTATATTTCATCAAAATTATCATTAGATTTTGAAATTGTGATGTGTTATAACTGCAGTATATTTCACAACAAGAGGAGATTTTATTTGGATTTTCATGATGGTTGAACAGTTATTATAATATCTTTGAATTGGAAATTATTTCACGACCATCTTCTTTATCTACCATCATTCTGCCATCCATCGTGATTTTATATTAATGTGGAGAGTTAATTTTTTTTTTAAATCTTTTTGAATAAACAGTGGAAATATTTGTGATAGAATCGGACTGTGTTATTATTCAGAATTATTGATAATTGAAAATTTCAAATGATCCTGGTACAGTCGAGCATATTTCATAATATGATTAATTTAGAAATTTATTTCACAAACCATTTCTGTACCTACCACATTTCTATCATCCATATTGGTTTTATATACTGAGGAGTTTTTTCATTTAGAGCTGAAAACGATAAATAAAATTAATATATAAGTGTGTCTCTACCCTCATTTAAAAATCCAAGCTCTAGCCATGTATGGTTATAAGACAACTTATAATTTAAGCTGCAACTGGCCTCATTTAGAAATCCAAGATCTGGTTATGCGTGGTCAGTGTACTCTTAAATAAAAAATAAAAGAAGAGGAAATAATGTGCTATAAATTGAAATTAACTTGAAATTCTCCTTTGTGTATAAAAACCAGCCTATCGATCCATATTCTAACTTGTGAAATGTGTTGAAATCTTATGATGCATTATGATTTGTTGATTGATAGCTATTGGGATTTGAGATTATTCGATTTTGTCACTTAAATTGAATTATTAACTATAGTCCAAATCCATCACTGTTTTTGTGCTCAATTTTATAAAATTCTTTTGGAAATAATTGGAAAATATTCATATATTTTTAACTCTCTCCATTTTTTTAAATTCATCGTAAATCCGTCATTCTCTAAAATGTGAAATATGCCACTGTTCTCAGAATATTATACTTTTTGTTTTACTGATTGAGATTTATGATGACGGTTCTTCCTCTTAAGCTGAAATTATATTTTTAGTCACTTTTCATCTATATTTTAATTTCTGTATTCTTTTGATGATAACAGAAGGGGGAGAATGGATTGAGATTTTGATTTATGAGTGAATATTTTATAAATATTTTTAATTTTGAAAATTCATTCAATTTTCAATTTTCACTCATGCACAGTTATAGGGGGAGTTTCTGTTGTGGGGGGAGGAGGAGCATTCAAATAGGGGTAGTTCAGTTCTTTATTGTCAAACACATTTATTGTATTCAAAATCTTAATATTTGTTTGCCATCATCAAAAGGGGGAGATTGTTGTATATAACGTTGTTGTATACACAATTATATGATTTTTGTTTGATGATAACAAACAAATATATATTATAAATATATGTGTTTGTTATTGTACTATTTCATATATACATCACAGACAGGAACATAATATTTATATTTAAATAGAATATGAATGTACAGAAATTCAAATATTCACACAGTATTTTATTTAAATAGAATATTTAACTTCAAACAGTAAATTTTTTACAATTCCACTTTTTGTATATATTCACTGATATACATTTCAATACATTCAATTTCAGTACACAATTCCTCTCTGTAACACTCGCACTCAGTTATACAAAAATCTCACTCATATACAGACTAAGTTGTACTCATTCACTGTCTTCAATCTTTTGTCTTCACAACTCACAATCAGTTCGGTCATCATCTGCATACCTGTCACATACAGAAACACACACACAGAAATCTTGAACATAAATAATTTTATATATTCTAGCAAATATTATTTTATTTTTAAAATTTATTTTCCTTAAAGTTTTGCTGTGTTTCTCATCATTTTTCATGACTCGATCTGACTTGTACATATCCATCTAGTGCTCGCAAATCAGCCTCAACACACTACACTGGTCTGCTGGTCGGAACCAACGTCATAACTAGTTGATTCTAAACAGCCTCAACACATTGCAGAGGTATACTGATATATAATATAAATTACACGTGCACAATATATGTATACACATATTGTTGTGTATATATACACACATGTACATGCACGAGTAAATGGTGCAAACATGGTGCAACTACAAGGACAGCAAACCAGTGAACAAGTACACAATGTTAGAGCAAATGGCGAAGGCAAGTTACATGTACATGTGGACGTGCATATGGAAGCAACATCTTGTCAAAATGTCAAATAGACGTGATATGGTGTAGCAAGTTCTCAAACAAAGGACAGTGCAAAGATCAAGTGATGGCATGGCATGATCAAGTGTGAGCCAAAGCAAAGAAGTCTGTGTGTACTCATCAAGTGGTGCAGCAAAACAATGTCTAACAGCATGATCAAGATAGGCTCAGGCATATATAAAAAGGCTAAGATATGATGGTGCATAATGTGAATGAGCATAAGCACAAGCAAGGTCTACAAATGGAAGTGCAACAAGGTGGCAGTATAGTAAGGTTCAGCAAGCATGTATGGTATATGTATGAGTGGAGCAGGGTGTTCAAGTCAAAAGCATATGGAGCATATGCAAAATGAAGTGAAGTATAATGGTCAAGCACAAAGTACATAGAAACGTATAAAGGTCAAGCCAACATGGTTCAGTAAGATAAAACATGGGTGCAACTAATTTGGTGAACACAAGTCAGCATATACAAAGTTGTTTCAGGTCATTTGCAAAGGTCATAACAGGTCAGAATGTACATGACAAAGCGTGGTTCGTCGTAAAGCCAGTGAAACAACTCAGTGTACAGAAAACTATCAGCATACACCAAAGATGTTCATGGTGCACAATACAGGAGCTAATACAGCAAGACATGAAGGCATGTATGATGCAAACTGAAGTGTATAAGTGGACAAATCATCATGGCAGCTTAATCAAGACAGAGTACATAATGGTAACGGTGGCACAAGAATTACATGTGCAGACAACTGGCGTAGGGGAATACAGATTGTTTTTGGAGATGCATTCAAAACTGTTCTATGTTATATATGGTAAGAAAACTTGCCAGGATTGAATATGTCTATTAAACAAATCAGCAAGTTTTTATTTTGGGCAAGAAGTCATAAAGACAATTCTAGAAATATTTTTTTGCGAATAATTTCATTCAATAATTCCCAGAAATGATTCAACAGTCATGTGTCTTAAAATTATTCAATTAAAGACCTAACTTATTGGCAAGAAACCAGGTTTTAAGAATATATAGTCATGGAGCATATATGGCAACAATTCATTTCAGAAACTTCATTTGTTTGGCAAGATTCTTAATCATTTCCTGAAATCACTTAATCATTGTTGGGCAAGAATATTTTTATTCAAGGCAACATATTTCAAACAATCAAGCAAGCCATTTAATCCAAGGAATCAAAAGGGGACAGTCACACAAAATAAGGCCAAGGCAATTATCGAAATCAGAGAATTAAGGATTTTCAAATCCTATTTAACACCACATCATCACAGGAAAGATGGAAGTTGAAATCCAACACAACTAAATTCAAAGAGTAGAGAAATCAAAAATCTAATTCACACACATTTTTCTAAAGATTTAGATCGAGAGGAAGAGCAACTCAAAATCGATGCATCAAGCCACAAAACTTCAAGCATCATAACATCGGATTTCACCAATCAAGCTTATGTATTTCTATTTGGAGCAAAATCGAGAAACCGTAGAAATTTCCCAATCGCATAGCCATTTAAGCCAAGAAAGCAAATTGATCGGGTCAAAGGAAATAAAAGAGGGTGCACCGCTTTGAGAAATGGCCGGCCTACTTGAAGATAAAGGGGAGAATTATTTGTCTATTTAAAACTAGGGTTTTTAGTTTGTTTTTCTATTGTGTTATAAAAACAAACGAACAGTTTCTAGAATCTGTAAAATTCCAGAGGATTCAGTTAGGGGTTTAACTGACAGTTTCTAGAGTCTGTAAAATATATGGTGTTTCCTAGTTTCATCTGTGAAACTAGGCAGTTTACTAGAGTCTATAAAACTAGGGGAAAATCTGGTCTAGGGCATATAGACCAGTCTAGGGTTTTGAGCGTAGGTTTAGGACAGGAGCATGTGCTGCGAGTTTACATGGGATTATAAGCGGGATCTGTTTATAACACCCAGTACAAACCTTAGGAATGCAGCAGTAAGCATGATTTTGTTGAAGCTGGATATATCTTGTGTCATTTACTTTCTGCATTTCTATTTTTGCTATATTTTGTGATCTGATTATTATTTCAATATCCTGTCAGTTTATGACCCTGCGAAAAATTGTAATAAACCCTATTCACCTCCCCTCTAGAGTTAATCTAAATCGAACAAATACACATTGTAAACTGGTTCTGCTACGATGTTTAACAAAAATCAACAATGATGTTTAACAAAATGTACTCGAGCAGGTAGTACCTTTGTTGGCCCATAATTTACAGGGCATGGTAAATCTATCTTAATGTATTGCTTCGATCTAGACAGCCTAAATTATACATGTTGTGCTTAAATACCATTACATCTCTACTATGCAAAGTTTTACTAACTGAATACCTGCTGATAAAGGGGATCTATGCAACCACTATAAAGTCATGCACTTTTGTTGATCAAAGAGCAATAATCTTGGACATAACCAGCATTTTAAGGTCCAAATTTCTGGATACACACAATACATATGGACACTACATATTGACCAATATATACGCAAGTGTAAGAGTAAAATCAAACTACCATATGCACACAATACATATGGACAGGGAATTAGCAAGGCATCGTACATGCGCACACAACATGTCCATTCAATTCTTTTATAAAGATATTATTACTACCAAAATAACTCTAAGACTAGCGGGCAATGAAGGGGTGTCGGAGGAATACAGGCACAGAAAAACCCCCCGTAAATAGAAAGCCAAGCAATAGATTGAACCGAAAGCCAGAGATAATGGTTAGAAAGCAGCACAAACCGACACCTTCCCGAAGGGAAGAAGCTCAAAGCCTGCAAAATTCCAATGAAGCGCATCCGACAAGATCCTTCCGACAGGACCTATTTGCCAAGAAATCCTGTAGCGAAAGGCCACCTAAGACAGGAACTAAGAAAGAAGAAGGCATGAGCTCCCCACCTGAAAACCCGGAAGGGTTATTATTATTAACCTGCCTAATGCCAATACATCCAAAGGCGGTGGCATCAAAGGTGCCAAACCAGGAGAATGCAGAGATCATCTGGAACCAGCTTCCGGAGCACATGCCGTACAGATGCCAAAAGGCTACATACACAAACAACAGAAACATCACCCGAATCCACCTTCCGAAAAACCAGGCTATCACAAAAGATCCACCAAAAGGCTAACCAAGACTCAAGCGGAGATACAGGTTACCCGTACTAATCTACCTAGTATATAAACCAACAGTGGTTTCGAACCGATAGTTATCTACATACTTCATGAGGGCAGGCTCCTTTAAGTATTCACGATAAAGTCGGAAGCCTACATCCAAAAGCTTACGTCTGATATCCTACACTCAGGAGCTGCTACTAAGGGTTCAAATACCATCCAAAGGCCACCACATCGACAAGCCCATATTTATCCCAAACAAGCCCCAATTGTCCGGGACCCCCACTTCAAAGACTATAACTTGCACTCCGAAGACGGCCGAAAGCCTAACGTCCAAGACCAAGGAAAAAGAGGCCGACAAAGGTCCCTGTAAAGGCTCCTGCTGGCCCAATAGCCCAACAACGGAAGGGACCCCGAATTCTCTATAAATAGGACCTTCAGAGGTACATAGTGAAGGATGAGAATTTTTTTCCATTTTTCTTGTACTCCTTTTCAAAAGTCTATTACGGAGAGGAATTTGAGAAATTCTTCTATTTTGTTCACGTACTTCAAATCAAAGATTAATAAGAAGGGAATCTACGTGTAGAACATGGCTCTATGAGTTCAAAATATCATTTCTAATTATCACTACTGCAATTTATTGTTTGTTTTCCAGATATACATAGATCCTCGTCCAAACCTTCCCGAAGATCGAAGGAAAATCCTCTTTCCCTGAATTTTGGCCCCTCTTGGTAGTTTTTACAGATTCCGCTTTTCCAGACCTTGGTACCTAAGAGTGGCGATCCAATTTGACTCGCAAAAGCCAAATAACCTATTTTTACTTTAGGTCCACTGCTGTTGACCCATCTCCGGTGTTAACAAAAATATCGTTAACATTTTGGCGCTAGAAGGAGGGCCCTGAACCTCCGATCCTTTGGTTAACCCTATCACGTGTCTACCTGAGTTGTTCCGTCCCGGATTGGACTAAAGCTTTGAAGAAGCGAAGTTATGGGTAAGAGGTTCTGGCAAAAGCCTTCAGAATCTCGAATGGATGAATTGGAAATCATGGACCTAGGAGTAACAGAAGAACAAAGGCTGAGAGTAAAGCCTTACGCATAAGGAAGCGGAAGAGGGAAATGGAACAATATGCTCCCAATATCGAAAATTATAGTTATTCCCACATAGGGAAAACGCTAGCGCCTCCTTCAAATGATCTACATCCAAGGGTATTAGCATTTTCTCTCACCTAAAGAAAACCCTCATCAGGCAAGTCAGGGGGACGATGCTTGAACGAGAAATAAAGGATGATTTCGAACACTTCACCAACAAATGGTCTGAAGGAATAACATCTCAATTTCAGTATGTTTTGGGAAGGAAGAACGAAAGTGTAGGCACAACAACTAGGCTGGGTCACAAAAGGATTAAACCCCAATGGAAAGAAGAAGGGCGTACGCCAGGGTTACCCAAGGAATACTACCTCACCACTTCGATGGAGAACATTTACTTCCTAACCAAACACGAGCTCAATTATTGGCCAGTCACGAAGAAAAAACCCAAGTACGAAAGGAAAACAGGAGGGCCCTACTGCCATTACCACACGATGAATGAAACGAGACTAATCACCGCCGAATTCTCGAGGAAACCATCATTAGATTCATAAGCCAAGGCCAATTACGAGAATTTATAAAAAAATAAAAGTGAATTCGGTAGTAATCCTTAGGAAAAGGATTACTAAACATGTTCAAGGATACGTAAAAACTCTCCCCTCAGAAATTAAAAGGAAACCCAAAAGGGGGTCAAACTGTAAATGGATAAAATCCCTCGTCATCGCCAAATTGGTCAGGACGAGGCATCCTCCGGAGGGGGATGGCGTGTTAGTCTTTCTCCATGCCTAAATCAAAGGGCGTAGGGTTAAAGCATCAAAAGCGTAAGCCTCCCTTTCACACCAGAAATTGTCATTGCGGTGCATCTAACCTTAGCATGCTCTGCCTCTGCTCGCAAAAGAGTACGCCCTGCCTCTGCTAGAAGTAAGCATGTCTTACCTCTGCTCGCAGAAGAGCATGTCCTACCTGCTTATGTTCTGTGTTACTGCAGAAGGGAACGTTAATCCCTATCATCGCCTACGATGGTCAGGATAGGGCATCCCTCGGAGGGGGGTGGTGTGTAAGCCTCTGTCAGCACCTACGATGGTCAGTATGGAGCGTCAAAAGAGTAAACCTTAGTTATGTGCCAATAATGGTCCCGTCAAAGTGTCTAAGACCTTATCATTACCTACGATGGTCGAGATAAGGCGCCTCCGGGAGGGAGGTCAGGTAGGTCCCTGGGCCCTGTTTGTGGATAAGCTAGCCAAGCGCATCGGATGCACATGCCCAGAGAGTAGCCAACAAAGCATGTATCCTTTGCTTCGACATCAAAAGCCCAAGGAGTGGCTCAGGAAGCACGCACAACCTCTGCTTCATAAGTCAAATCCAAAAGGGGTGCCATGACAATTAATGCCGGAAAGGGTTTCCGGTCTTCTATCTTTAATACCTGAATCTGGATCTATTCGGCTCTTCGTAAATGCCGGAAGGGGTTTCCGGTCTTGTAACAACCTGGATTTTCTGAACCAATTTAAATTTTTTATTTTAGTTATTTTAATGGACTTTGAATATTTAAAATGATTTATTTTAAATAATAACGATTTAAAATTTATTTATTTCGAAGTTAGAACATATAAATTTATTTTAATTATAAAACGAGCCTGAAATGGCGTAGTAGTTTAAAAATTCGATTTCTAATTTCAAATGAATATACATAACTCAAAATAAATCGGATTTCAGTTAAACTAGAAATATTAGAATCTGTTTAATTATATCTTTCTAACGAATGTGAAAAATCCAGGTTTCATAATATAAATTGAAAGTTATGTCTAGTTTAAAATTCAGAATAGTCGCTATGGAATTTATATATATTTCAATGTAATATATATAGCCCTTAAAAATAGCCATTTTGCAAACGACCTCTGTTTTTGACGAAACCACTTTTGTTGGATCCAAAATGCCAAATTATTGTTATATTCCAATTTTCATAATTTTTGGAATTGATATGTGAGCGTGGTGAATTTAAACGCGTTTGGTAATTTTACTTTGAATTTAATCGACTGGAAAAAGGCCATTTTTCAAACGGTCTCCAAATTTGACGAAACTAGTTTTGTTAGGACCGTATCGTCAAAACATAGCTAGATTTATTTTTCTAGGATTTTTGGAGTCAGTATGTGGCCCTAGTAAATTAAAATGTACGTTGAAATCAATATTGAACTTTATATTAATTTATATTTAATTTTGATGAAAATTGGTCAAAACGGTTGAACTGGCTTACAAATCATATCCCATTGTGTCCGAAAAGGGGGTAATTAGCCAGGAAAGACAGTCGTTGGGTTTGATTTGGACTTCGAATGAAAAATCTCATTTATTTGAATTAAATTAATAATTAAATAATATAAATAAATGGTTATAAAACCCAAAACCCTAGTCGTGGTCTCTCTCTTTCAGCCGCCACTTCTATTTTGACGATCAAAAAGCTCTCGAAAAGATCAAGAATTAAATCATAGAATCAAAACAAGAATTCAAGAGGGATTCACCAGCTTTCCACTAGTACTCAGATGATCGAAAATGGTTCTTTATTTTTCTCGATTTCTGCGTGAGAAGCTTCTTCATTCATTGGCGATTTCAGGGCGTTGGGGAATGTTGAACTTGGGGTGGTGGCGGTTAGAGGTGCGCAACGCGAAGACGGTCAGGGTAGTGGCTGGTGATGGCAGTCCGATGGTTGGGGGAGCGCGCAGTTCGAGGAGGAAGGTTGTGAACAGCGGCGGCCAGGTTTTTGAACGAGGAAGATGAGGGTAAAATGGGAAATGAAATTATTAGTTAAGTTTAATCAATTCAAAAATGTAATTAATGTTTAGATAACGATATCTTGTTCATACAGAAACAGAATCGAACGATTTCGGATACGTTGGAATCGAAGAAAAGACAGCTACAACATGGAAATGACTTGGACTGAAACGGAGCACGTTAGAATTTCAAGAAAATTCAAATTCAAATAGAATTGAAATTCAGAAACAAAATAATGGAGGAGTGGAACCCAATGTGGGAACTCATTCTCACTCAAACTATTTTACAGTTAAATATATCCTAGGTTGCAGATGGGGCTTAGTAGCTCCTTACACTATTTATTTGTACAAACCATGGTTGTTTGTTTGTTTGGATTGTATTATGGGAAAATTGATTGTATTGTCTATTGATTGTGATGTTGAAATGTTTAAAATATTAAAAATAATTTAATATTATTTTGAGGCTGTTGAAATTAAATTATAAATATTCATTTATAATTTGAACAACGAAAATTGTTTAAACAGAAAAATAATTCAAATTGAATTAGAACTGGTCAAATTTATTAACCAGTCTTTATTTTAAAAAGACTGTTGTTGTATGAAAACCCCACACGGGTGTTGGGATGATATTTGACATACACGAATCCCAAAATTTAGTTATATGTTAATCGATGGATCGACAAACCGTGATAAGCGTTATTTAAATTATTTAACGCCTATTGTAATGGAGCGGTTTTCGATACCTTGAAAACCGTGTCATTATTGAAAGAATTAAGAGGGTGAGAAGGAAAAGATGGAACTAATAGAATAGAAGAAGAAGAAGATCACAACCGAACAACATCAGAGTAAATACGAAACTCACTACGGAATAATAATCTTTATTATATAACAAGTCTGAAATACAAATCAGAGTTTGTATATATATACATACCATATCAGAGTATAATACATGGTATACATCACAGCGAAAATAATCTCTAATAACTAATAGTGGAGCCTCCTGCTTTTAGCTCCTCCAAGTGAATCTGCAAAGCCTGAAACACTTGACTGCCCGTACAAATTTGGGCACCCAAGAGTTTAGGGAAAACAAACAAAATAAACTCTGGGTTAGTCATGGGACTGGTGTGAGTAAATTCCAACTATAAGGTTTAACTTTGAAAATCCTTTTGAAATAAAAGGATAATAGCAAGACCGGCCCATACATAAATATTGACGGTTTTTACCTTGCTATAACTCGAAACAGTTTGATATCAAAACCAGTGATATTATGATAATGTCTAAACAAGTAATTATACAAGTAGCGGAACACTTGCATCTCACGTTCCACATATATATAGTATAAAATCATAAACTGCAGGGCGCTTATCGGAGATTGGATTCCAACAGACAAGGTATGGGAGCACCTTCTGAATAATGTACTCTAGAGGGGATATACTCAGGGTTCAACAAGAACGTCTTGCAACCCGGCCACACATGACCGCTCACTCATTTAGCTTGAGTGTCGCGAATATATTGCCACCACGGTTGTAGGCCATCCAACCGTCATCCGAAGATACGGAATCGAAAGAAGTATAAATATGAATTTTCTCCAGATCGGTGACAATACACCCTGCTTGGGGATGACCCAACTAGCCATGCTGCCTAGCCCAACTTCTGTCATTCCCGGTTGTGAGGCTAGAGGCTACGTCTATCTTCAGAACATCTGATCGCCATTCACTTTGAATGCATATTGTCAAACCCATCAATTCACTAATCGATTTCCAAAAATATCACGGGTATAAAAAGCTAAGAGGGATGAATTCCTCCGCCACCAGACGTAATACCTTTAAGAGATCAACCGTACGTGATTTACTAGGTATACTCTGTCAGACACTCATCCATACAAGTTGTCCTGGGACTGGACAAACAAAAACACCATTCTAGAACTGGACGACCCTTGCATTTAACTCTGTCTTCAATTATCTTCAGCATATCTAATTCGCAGCGCTTATGCCTATACAAAGTGGTTTCGGATAATAAATACTACCGGCTCCGTATTGGCAACGATGGTCAAAACACTTCGATAGTCGGTTATTTAACTATCGGAGTAAAAACAACATCCATTCTAATGTATAACTAATATCACACAACCACGGGTATTTTTAATTTTAACATTCGACTTTATTATTCGAATTCTCATATCTTACTAGATATTTCTCAAATCCCGTTTTAGCCTTTTTACACTTCTTGGGAAACATTTCCAGTTCTTATAAACTCTTATTTCCCATGTTCCAGAAATTATACATTATTAACATTCGAAACATTTTCATTCTTTTCCCATTCCTTGGTTTCTACACTTGGATCATATACCCTATCTTCATTGGAAAAATATTTCCAACCTACTTTATAAACTCTGTTTCTAAGTCGGTTTCTTATCAAATCGATATCAAGATTATAACTAAATACGGACTCTTATCTTATTAACATTTATTTGTTTAAAACTAAATGTTAATTATTCTATCAGATTATAATCCCTAAAAAAATAGTTTACTTTTAATACATCCGACATCGTCGAATTATAGTTCCAAATCCTAATGGTTTAATTCAAATCACATTTCGAACATCGAAATGCTGTCATCGTTTTCTAACATGATTCTCCAATTTCTCTTTCTAAAACTAATTCTTATATTTTCTTACGACATCGTTATTTATCACTTTTGAATAAGTGGATTTCAACTAAACTGCTTCATTTCCTAGGAAGTGCTGTCATATATAAAAATCATGCTTAAGTTTGGTTAACAGCGTTAATTTATAGCTATAGTTCTAAACTTGTCACACGCTGTAATATTCTCCTTTATAACTAATCTTGACATAACAATCATGCTTAAACCTAATCAACAGCGTTTATTTTATCGCTATAGTTTTCAGACTTGCAATACGCAATTATATTTCTTTTTCCTTTACAAACTGATATCGTTCCTTTATAATAGTGAAGCCGTTCAAGTTGGGGGATTTTATTTACCTCTCAGACCTTGATCGACAACATTCTTACCTTAGAACAGATATAAGTCTGTATTCTAATCCTTTATTACTTTATATACATCAAATCGTATTTCCTTGTTTTATTTTAGCATATGGTTTTATAACACCATATTCATACTTTGAAATCTTCGTTGTTTATGATTATTTATTTTAAACATTACTCTTCTCTTTAACTTCATTCCATCAGTAACTTCGTTAACTGATTTTATCTACTTCTTACCATTAGATTAATATAATTAATCAAATGATATTCCTTAACGGTTTATTTTAAAATAATTATCCAAATTATTTACTTGTCGGATAATTACCGCTTCATACTTATTTAACTAGATAATCGTTTATATTTACTTTATAAAATGAACTCTAAAATATTGGTTTATAATAGAACTTCTATTAAAATTTAAAACTTCACTTTAATTATAAAAATATAATTTTTATAATTAACTTCATTGATTTGCCTGACGGCCAATCACTTCTTAACAAAACGATGGTTTTACGGTCGACTGTTACTACTTTCATGATCGATATCGTTTATTGATTTATCAAAACAAATGTTGAATTTTCGTTCAACATCAATATTCACACGGGGTTTTAAATATAATTTGGGTTCAACCAGTGCATATAAAAAAAACAGTACATATAAATATCGAGGAATCCGGTTGGATTCCTCCAACCGGTTTTTCGCATCTACAGATGTTAATCAAACAATTATCACTAACTCTATACTAGGGAATAGTCTAATCGATGGAATCAGTGTCCAATCGATGATGTGTACATATGCAACGATATATAATATTTAACAAATTTAACGGTTATCTACCTAATCGACCATCACACGGCATTCAAACAACATTAAAATATAATTATAATATTTTAAAATAAATCAGAGTTAGTGATTTTACTCACCTTGGCGCGTTAACCGTTAAATAACGATTTGCGTCGGTCGATAGATCTGAGCAAGCGTTTTCTTCTGCTATATTTCGCCACCAACACTTTCATCACCAGTCCACTTACACCGCACACACCACCCATTTGAAGATCACGTACCCTTCCCCTTATTTCTTTATATTACCCGTACGCCATTCGAACTCTCTCGATCTCTCGACAGCGGCTTCCCAACATTCCACCCCTTCCTGCTATCCTTAATCTCACTCCTTACCTCATGGATTTACGTGAAAGTTCCTCCTCCTACAACAGGACGCCCAGTCTCCCAGAAGCCGTCCTTTCCAACACCAGTACAACGATCCATTAAGTGTACCATTGGAAGATTCAAAAATATGATTACTATTAACAGAATCTGAACGCAGTTCTACACCATCTTTGTGTTGAAGAATGCAATGGTAGTGTAATTCACAGCAGTGAAAGTGACAGCTGTGAGATAGTGTCAGGGTTAGACCGAAACGACTCCATTCATCATAGGAATAATATACAAACATCAGGAATCAAACAGAAATATGAATTGTCCGATTTGCCTTCTGATTCTAGACCGTTACTTGTATTTAGACCATAACCAACCATCCGTTCTGTTCAGTTATTCTCTCTCATGTTCTGAAACTGGTCCAACGAGCCGAGCACCCAGAAGGGGAGAACCAGCCACAGACTGGTTGAGGAGTGGGGATACAACGGCAAAGATATTGCCGTTATAATATTACAACGGCAAAGTCTTTGTCGTTGTAATATTATAACGGCAAACACTTTGCCGTTATAACATTATAACGGCAAAATGTTTGCCGTTATAATGTTACCCCCCCAAAACCCTCGCCGCCTCCCCTCCTCTGCTCCATTTCCCTTTCCTCCTTGTTCAAACCCGAAAACCCATATTCCTCCCCCATTTTCACCCAATTTTCTCCACCAATTCACCAATCCGTCAGTTTTTAACCAAATTAACTAGCTTGTGTGAGATATTAGTTCGAAAATATGGCTAGATTACTAAAAAAATTCGCCAAAAAATTCATGCACGGCGACGATCGTGGCGCCGTCGGGAGTGGTGAAGGTGGTAGTGGCCAACAGCCAGTGCTCGAAATAGAAGACTTACTTGTAGCCACCGAAAACATGGAGAACGAAGAAGAAGAGGTGCAACAGGGAGGCGGCCATCGGGGACGTGGCGGGCGTAGAGGCGGACGAGCAGGCAGGGCACGTAGGGGTGTTGGATCAGTTGCCGCTAGAGAGGGCCAACTCGATGGCTATGTGGATATGAACCTCAGCATCGCGAAGCTTCCTGCGCTATCCAACTTTCGCATTCTTCCAGATGACGAAGTACACGTTAGCACGCAGTCGAGTTTGGCTGTAAGTATTTTTAGTATTATTTACATAGTATTCTTTGAGTGTTAGATATTGGGTAGATGGTATAACATTTTGTTGAACCGTTAACAGTCGCGGAATATACGTCCACGTGGTTCGTTAGCGACCATACTTAGATATTATCATGCACACTTGGCGGGTAAGGAGGGGGTCGCAGGACTGTTACATACTCTTGGATTTCATTTTTTTCTAGGTAATATTATAGACATTTTAATGAAATAAGTGGATAATTTAGTAGTCATATTTTATCTTATTGTGCGATTTGCTATTTTAGGAATAAACCATGTTATAAATGCCGATGTCCAATTGTGTGCGGCCATTGCTCTACGGTGGTACAAAACCACCCACACATTTCACTTTCCTTGTGGTGAGTTAGGACTTACACCGCTTGATTTCTCCATGCTTACTGGTATTAGCATTGGAGTAAGTGCTTATCCCCAACTGCCTTATGACGATGGTCGATGGCGTGATCGTGCACTTGTTCATGATCTAATTCCTCATTTGGATGTTTCTGCTACGTCGTATCAGGCAGAAGGCGCTATTAGAGTGAGCGCGATCCGTGCGGCTATGTACAGGATACTCGAGCACTACTCTGTTGATGACGACTTGGAGCTTGCTCGATTATTTGTGTTATACCTTATGGGTAACCTTTTCTTTAGTTCTTCGAGCAGTAGCGTTCCTGTGGGGTTTTTTGCGGTCGCGGCTGAGATAAATGCCGATGGGGCGATTTTATATGATTGGGGCACACCTATCCTTGCATACCTATACAGATGTCTCGACATGCAGTGCACCATCACTGATTCTCAGGTTTCTTTATTTGGATTCTGGGAGTTGTTATAGTATTGGTACTTTGAGTACTCTAGGAACTTTCATTTTATCACCCGTATTGCAGACCCATCGACCTTTTTCCCCCATATATGCTTTTGGACTGCGGACAACCAGGGGCCCAGAGATAATAAGTCACGCCATGTGTTTCCCGTTGCCCATAACCAGATCGAGCTGAGGATGTATAGGGATCAGATTCTATGGCATCCATTTGAGCAGAGTACATCCATCGATCTTGAGATCATACAGATTGCTAGGATGCTTGCCGGACGGAGATTTCCACTTATATCTTCTCCCGTGGCACTAGGTGCTTATTGGTATCTTGGTGAGAGGTGCTGTAGACAGTTGTATGACTTCGATGCTATTCCGGATGATCCACACCCACATACTTATCGGTGTATGATTTACCCGACGGAGCAGCTAGATATAGCCAGGACAGCAGGCTGGTGGACGGCTGAGAGCTTTGTTATTATCGGGGAGTGTTACCTTACCTTCTGGCGTAGATTTTTCACCGGGTCCTCAGATACGATTACGCATGCAACATCGATTGATTTAGTAGGGCCATCTGCTATACGACACGGCATACGTCCACCTGTTGTTGAGGATGTTACCCAGCCCAGTCAGAGTTTTCGTGCAGCTGATCATGTGGCGGCCGCCAGTCATTTTGGATGGACCATGGCAGTGCCCACCGTTGGACCAGATCGTTACGTTGACGTGTTTCATCCTCCGGCCCATCAAGATTACCTAGATCCTTCACAGATATCATATCATTATCTGTATGACATGCAGATGGGGATTAGGCATACGGGTTACGTAGAGCATAGGCGTAGCCTTGATTACTATGATGGTGAGCTGCGTCGTGTTACAGAGGAGGCACGACAACGTCAGGCACATTTAGAGGCCCAGGTTGAGGCAGAGCGCAAGAGAGTGCAGGACTTGCAGATGTATTACCACCATAGGTCTAGTGCTGGGTCGAGTCAGCCTCCAAATGTTCGTGATGCTAAGAGACATCATCGGCGCCGCACACGTCCACGTACACATTCAGATGACTCGGACGACTGAGTTACTATCACTTTTATGTACTTTCGCAGTTGTTAGGTGTATGGTCCTACTGTTGGAGTAGACGTTCTGCATTTTTTGAGAACCAGTGTTATGTACTTTTGTTGTATTACCACTATTATGTACTTTTGTTGTTCTACGTATTCCTAGTTGATAGTTGTCTGTTCTTGTTGTTTGAGTAGACGTTCTGTATTTGTTCACTATCATGATTATGTACTTTGGATGTTTTACGTTTTCGCAGTTGTCAGTTGTATGTTCCTATTGTTTGAGTATGCGTTCTGTATTTGTTGACTACCGCTATTATGTGCTTTCGATGTATTTTGTGTACGTTTTGATTATGTTTCTATGTAGAGACTACATTTGGTTATGTGTAGAGACTGTATTTATGTGTAGAGAATGTTTTTGTGTAGAGCCGGTATCTTCTGTTGTTCTAGTTCCTGTAAGTGTTGTTTGGAATGTAATAACGTTTGAATTTGATGTTGAACAAGGTTTCCCTCTTCTCGTGTAGAAATGCAAAATTCTTAAACAGCACGCCAACATAACAAGGTTTACAGATAACTCCATATTCTACGCACAAACAGCAAAGTAAATAGACAGTAAAACAACAATAAAATCACAATACCATAAGCCTACTCAGTTCCATAGCGGGTCAACCAACTGTAGCGTAGTTTATAAGCTTCGTAACCAACGAACTCCTCACCATACTCGAAAAAGGTAACGAGAATCATATGTTGCTTGATTTGTTTTAAATATGTTCTCGTCTTCAACAGTTTCGATAATCTTTGTGTACCGATCACAAGCGTCTGCAAAATGACGATTAGCCATTTGGATTTCAACCGATGTTCGTGTAGTGGGTCGGGAACGATGGTTGTTGTATAGCCTCGTGATCATTGCCCATCTTTCTTCATATATTAAACCCCCTCCACTTTGCATTAGCAACTCATCTCTCTTTTCAACCTCAATATAGGATTTTACGAGGGCCAGCAAATCCTTAGACGAAAAATCTGGAGTAGGAGAATTATTACAAGCACTATTACTAGGTCGTTGATTTACTGGAGAAGGACGCGGAGCTGTAACCGCTCGATGCTGAATCGCGACGGGCACCTCTTCAACTTGTGTATCATGAACTAAACCCTTTTCGTTATCGTTCACTAAGTTTCGTTCGTACTCATCAAAAATCCTTCCCATTTCTTCATCACATATTTTTGAATTGTCCATGTAACCTGTGCATCAGTAGAATTAGTAGAGTAACTAGAAGTACGAATTTTGTTGATAATAAACGTTACCTTTAAGAAAACAAGAAAATAAATTTTCTCCCTTTACTCTACAACGGTGCTGCTTGAAGCTGTAGAAGGTATGAGATGGATTATCACATATGGAGTACTTATAAGGGCAATGTACGACCAACAGTTACAATTCAACATACTTGAATACGGTTTACAGGGTTCTCGTGTTATTATGGTTGGCTCTGTACAATGTCCGGTCACATCATTGCAGCACGAAAAATGGTGCCATCACATGAAATGTTGGCATTTACTATTAATCTCATGATATTACGTTAGATTCCCTACAGTGTCCGGTCACATCATTGCAGCACGAAAAATGGTGCCATCACATGAAATGTTGGCATTTACTATAAACCTCGTGATATTATGTTAGATTCTCTACATTTTCCAGTCACATCATTGCAGAACGAAAAATGGTGCCATCACATGAAATGTTGGCATGTACTATTAATCTCGTGATATTATGTTAGATTCCCAACAGTGTCCGGTCACATCACAACAAATGTGGGCAATTACTATTAATTTCGTATACTGTTGTCATTTAATTCGGAAGAGACTACCAGCACGAAAAAAGGGTCGTCCACCGGTGCTTTAACCATTTCAATTCACGAAATGGTTACGAAAAATGGGCCGTTCCCAGGTGCCTTATTTCTGCTTGCGACAGAATGAAAACAACTATAATATCACGACAACTAGTAGAACTATTAACAAACCATAATCATACAAACTTCAACAACTAGTACAACTGTTGAGCAATTAAAACAACTGGAACAACGACAACTAGTAGAACAGAAGGAAATGCCAAACCATAATCATACAAACTACAACAACTGAGCACACCAGCATCAAATTCAAACACGTACACCTACCATGGTTTAGGGAAAGGACCATCTCTTGTCTTACCGGCATTAATCTTGCTCAAGCGTCTTATTTCTGCTTGTGCTTCGAGTGCATACTGACGTCCACGTTCACAAATGGGAGGGTCAATCCACTCCTTAAAGCAACAACAATCAATGGCATCAAGATAATTCATGTGGTCGTTGAAGGCTTCACAACCGAAAAATCGATGACCGGCATTTGTTTCGGTCTCGTCAACAACAACGACCGACACTTGTCCACAATAGCAAACAGGGTTGGATCCAATCGTCCCTAGTTGCTCGGAAACCTTCCCTTCGAGTACAATTTCTTTTCCAGCTCTTTGATAAACGGAATGAGCATCGTCATTTGAATACTATTGGGGTTGGACTGGACATTGCAAGGGATATGACGACGAGTGCTGTTGGGATAGGGGTTTCTTGCTTACACCTTTTTTTCCGCTTCGCTTGGGTGCAGAAGAAGACATTTTTTGGGTTGTACAACTTGAAGTTGAAAAGGTAGTGTGTTAGTGTGGAAGAAGGAGGAGGTAGGTTGATATATAATGGGAGGGATTGCGACCGTTTAAGTAGCCGTTGGGCGCAACGGTTATAAAATAAAACGGCAAACAGTTTGCCGTTATATTTTTATAACGACAAACAATTTGCCATTATATTTTTATAACGGCAAACTCCTTTATGCATTGGTAACTGCATCTCCTCCTACATATATCGAATGTCATTTCACTAAAACCCCATCCATCTACTTAGAGCGTAGTCATGCCAATTTCTTATCCATCTTCTTACAATTACACGGACCTTATTTCTGGACCATCAAATCCTAATCCGTCCGCATCTAGAGAACCAACCGAGTGGTATATTGAAATGGAAGAGCGACACAATGACGAGGTGCGGCAATTAGAGCTCGAAGCAGGAATGCACGAAATGGAAATAAGCCATCAGCAAGACAATCCAGCACGACAACATGACCGTAGGGCTAACCTTGTAATTCCTCGTGTAAGAGCCACAGTTGAAGAAGGTGAGGTGCAATCCGCAAATATTGTATGCTTTTGTGGTTTTGAAGCACCGCAATTAGTCGTCCGTCCTGGAAAAGACGTTGGACGACGATATTATACTTGTCCAGTACGAAACAACGGATGCGAGTTCGGATAGTGGATAGATGATCGCTTTCCCCGTCGAGCAATTACGTATGCTTTGGAACTAGAGGAAGAAATAAGAAAGCTGCGAAATCAAGTTAACGACCTAAGTAATTCAAATTATCGACTCCAACGTGGATTAAATTAGGATTTAAATATTTTATGTTATGCTAATATGTACTGTATCGTTACGCGTCCTATCACTTGTATCGTATCACTTGTATCGTATCACTTGTACCGTTATTTGATGTTACTATGTTCTGCTGTTCTAGTTCCTGTATGTGTTGTTTGAAATGTATTAACGTTTCGTAACCATCTGTAGTTGGTCGACGGACTGTAGCACATTGACTGGTCACGTCTTGCACAGTTCGCATAGTGCAGTCATCTTTTATGTGACAGTGGCGTCATGTCACTCTTTGTCGAGAGTTATTGGAATATAGTCCAGCTCTCAGTCTGTAGCCACAGGGGGTCGTCCTCGATACACTTTATCACTAAAAAGCAGATTCCCTACAGTGTTCCCTACAGTCGTACTAGTGACCGGTTACATCAGTATTTTGTTGGTTTACCTACACAAGCTTTGAAAATCACAAAGTGTAGCTAGTGACCATTCACACCATAACTAATATTGCAGCTATATATACATATGTTACTTAGTCACAACTTACCGCACTCAAACACCTTCGTTCTCATTCCTAGAGAACATCCTTCTATTAGAACTCACTGAAGATGTCTTCGTGGTCATCTTCTACAGACTCCGAGGAACAGGCGTACAACGAAATGAGGCTACAGGAGCTTGAAGACGAATTCCAGTTCCTAAACCAAATTAGACCGCAAACTGAACCGCCGTACGAACAGCTGAACGTTCAACCTCCATATGAAACTCAAGTCCCACCTGTTCAAGTATCATCTGAACAAGCTGTCACTCAGTCAACTCAGGAAGCAGAGTTCTTTCGTGTACCACTGCAGGAACAAATAGTTGATTCCTATCCAGTTCATTGCTACTGCGGGTACGCGGTTGAAGTTGTGGTTCAAGCAGAGGGAAACAATATAGGTCGGCGCTTTCAGCGATGCCCAGCCTTTCCAAATGGTTGCAATTACACGGAATGGATAGACAACCTTTGTGTCCTCGGGGAATAGCATATTGTAACGAACTCGAACAGGAAAATAGACGTGTTCGAAGTGATAATGAGCAGTTGCGATTGAACATCAGGCGACGCCCGTAAGACTAAACATAAAATGCATTTTAATGAAGTTACTAATTCCTACTCCATGCTTTGATTGAGCTAGTTCGCATGTACTATCGTCAGTTGTTGTGTCTGTATGAACTATTTTATCTTTGAGCTTATTGTTGTATCTCCTTATCCCACTCTAGTTCGAGTTTATTATATAAAATGAAGTTTGATTATATATATACTTTATAATATAATTAAAACGAGCCCGAAACGCGACGATAGTTCGTAATTTTAAATACGAACTTTAACTAAATATACCGGATCGGTTAGATTAAAATTACCTGCTGGGGGAAAAAATTTGAGATTTCGTGATATTGATTGTTAGTTATGTTTGTTTTAAATTTTAAAATAGTCGCTATGCAATTTCGTTAACAAAACGAAACGTTTATTTAATTAAATATAAATGATTATCTACACATTTGAATATCGTTAATAACGATCCATTATTGCCAACCATCATGTCGGAACCATTATTGCCCCAACCATTATTGTCCCAACCATCATGTCGGAACCATTATTGTCCCAACCATCATGTCTGAATTGACTACTCAATGACAGAACCATTATTGTCCCAACCATCATGTCGGAACCATTATTGCCAAAAACATGGCTACAATAATTTGACTACTCATGGCAAAGATATTATCAAAACTATTATTGCCAACCATTCTTGCCCTTATGTGCTGCCAACCATTTAGTGCCAACCTTTCACATCACAACAACTGTCCGAATTGACTACTCAATGACAGAGCCATTATTGGCAACCATTTAGTGCCAACCTTTCACATCACAACAACTGTCCGAATTGAGTACTCAATGACAGAACCATTATTGCCAACCATTTAGTGCCAACCTTTCACATCACAACAACTATCCAAATTGACTACTCAATGACAGAACCATCATGTTGGAACCATTATTGCCACCCATTATTGCCTACATGTACTCTATGTCAGAGATATTTAGTTCACCATCCCTGCTTATATATATCTCTCGTTCGGATACGCTTAGAGAGAACAACGAAACTCAACTTATAAAAAAGCAAGCAATGGATCCAAATCTATACTACCATTACTACAAAAACAAGAAGAATCAAACTGATAATTCCGAACTAGAAGTGGAGCAAGAGACGGAGGAGGAGCTGGAACAGCACGCAATGGTTGTGTATTCCAATTATTTCACTGAAGGCTCAACTAGCAACCATCGGGGTAGCATGCATGGCCGGATTGACCGACGGTATAAGAGAGACTACAAGGATGGATATGAAAGACTAATGAGGGATTACTTCATCGACAATCCAACCTTTGATATAACTTTGTTCCGCCGTCGTTACCGTATGAGTCCGGCTATTTTCTCAAAAATATATCTTAAACTTCACCAGTCAAATCCATATTTCACTTATAGACTGAACGGAGCACAAGAAATCGGTCATTCACCACACATCAAAATCACCTCAGCGTTGAGGATGTTAAGCTATGGAACATTTGGCGATCAAATGGATGAATATTTCAGAATCGCAGCATCAACAGCAATAGAGTGTCTGAAAGAATTCTGTAAAACAGTTGTTGCAGAGTTCGGGTAGGAGTATCTACGGACGCCTGGACCTAACGATATAACCAGGATATTACACAGGGCAGAAGCCAGAGGATTTCCAGGTATGATTGGAAGTTTAGATTGCATGCATTGGGCTTGGAAAAACTGCCCAACGGGATGGAAAGGAATGTTCACCGGACATAAGAAAGTGCTATCAATGATCCTTGAAGCAGTAGCAACAGACGATTTATGGGTTTGGCACGCTTTTTTTGGAGTCCCAGGTTCATTGAATGATATAAATGTTTTAAAACAATCATATCTTTTCACAGAACTTGCTAACGGACTGTCAACAGATGTTTCATATAAACTTGGTAATATCGAACATAAAACTGGGTACTACCTAGTCGATGGAATATACCCAAAGTGGAGAACTTTGATGCAAGGGTACAGAGTTCCATCAAATGATAAAGAAAGGTATTTCACTGAAAAAGTAGTTAGCTACAGAAAGGACATCGAACGTACGTTTGGTGTTTTACAAGCCCGATTTCATATTTTACGAAATCCTGCTCGTTTTGATGATACAAGAGTGCTTTCAGAAATCATGTATGCTTGTATAGTAATACATAACATGATTGTGGAGTCTGAAAGAGGCGGATATAAGAATCAAAAGTCTAATTATCCTGACATGTTTACGGGCTCAAATGAAAAACCCCATAAAGATGTAAACTCAATGGAAGAATATGTTGATATGGTTCAACACATTGAAGATCAAGCCGCACACTTCCAATTGCGTGACCAGTTGGTGGAACATTTGTGGGCGCATAAAGGAAGGAATAGTCGGAATCAGTAGTTGGTACTAGAACTATGTATCAGTGTGTAGTCGTGTACTATGTATCATTTGAACTATCTATCAGTGCGTACTTGAGTCAATAAATCTGGTTTTCAATCATATTGTAGATTGTATCATTATTTCAACTCAACCCAACATATACAGCTCGTACATAAACAACAACTACTACATTAATACTAGAAACAGGTCACAATCGTATTACAACTCACCCCAACATATATAGCTAGTACATAAACACCCACTAGTACATAAATACTACAAACAGTTCACAATAATATTACAACTTAACCCAACATACATAGCTAGTCCATATACGAGCCACTAACGCTTCCGCTTCTGCTTCCTTTGTTTTTTCTGTACTCTCCAATCTGCTCGGCTACTAGTTCTTGCTGTAGAGGGGTAAGCTTACTAAAATCACATGTAATCATTTTAACATAATTATTCTCTCACGCCAAAGCTTTCTGATCCTCCAGCTTCTTTTCTTCCATGGCTTGTTTCTCCGCATGTTCTTGTCTGCGGAGCTCTCGATCATCCCTAACTGCCTTTTGGAACTCTTCGTCGCTACGGTTTCTTTCCACCGAAAATCGAGCTCTATGCTCTTTTGTTGCCTTAGATGAACTCTCCATTGTTTCCATAAATCTAGCAAACTCTGCACCTCGTTGCTCCAGCTGAATTGCCTTGGATCTTCCGACAGGTCGTCCATCACTACTTCCAAATAAAGGGTTTCTTTCTTGCGAACTCGGGCCACTTCCTGGACTAGAATCAGAGTAGTTCATCCTTCTAGCTTTGTTCTGCTGCTCAAACATGAAGTTGCTGGGGTTCTTCCACTTCGGCAACCTAGATAGAAGCTCATAAGAATCTTGAAATTTAAATGGATGACCATACTTTTGCTGGTAGGCCTTTCGTGACTCTTCAATCTGTAACACAAAGTGGATATTGTATGAGCGTATGTCATTTCTAACTAATCGATCATAGTATAGTAAGTTATTTTTCAAAGTAATCTACGGTACTTACAACGTTATAAGGTGCAGCACCGCTTTGCTGTCTGTTCTCCAAGGCTGTCAGTATTGCAAGATAGTTCTGACATGCGGCATTCATAACTCTATAACCGCCTTTATGTGATGCCCATGTTCTATTCCTCGCTTCCAACGAATTGTAGAACTCTGCTACTCTTTTCCAAAATTTCTCACCTTTCATATTATTTCCAACAATGATGTCTTGTGAAATGAGTATCCACGATTTAGCAAGTGAAACGTACTGCTCAGAAGTAAACTTACATTGTTTTCTTCTTCCATCCGCTGGTATATCTTCCCCTTCAGCATTATCATCCTCAATATCTTCTATTCCGTGATTCGGCTCCGATTCAACTTCAGTTTGGTGTCGTTTACTGAAAATGCTCCTTAAAGACTTCACCTTCTTCTTCTTCTTTTGGTTATATTCGGGACTGATAGGTGCAATGTATTTTTCATTCAATTCTTCAGAATTTGTAACATTTACTTCCTCATTTGCATCTTCCTCCTCCTCCTCCATAGAAGTCCCAACATTTTCTTCGGTAGTAGGAGAGACATACCCATACGAAAACTGTCTTTTCAGATTTTGCATCGCTTCGCGGTCACGAACCTCGGTCTGTTGCGGAGTTAGGTGAGGTTGTTGACTTTGCTCGGTCTGCATCATCATTGACATATACGAAGAATGATCGTCGTACACGCCTACCCCGGCCGGTCGTTGGTAAAACTGTGGCGGGACGGACGATTGGATGGGAGGAAAATTAGGAGGACGGAGCGGTTGGTACGGTGGACGGTATGGATAATTTGAATACGGCGAGTAGCCATATTTGTGAGATGGCTGCAACGGTTGTTGTTGTTGGATTGACCGTTGCATGACATACGATGACGAGTGCGGTTGGGACATGAGTTTCTTGTTTATGGTTTTTTTCCCGCTTCGCTTGGGTGCAGACGAAGACATTTTGTTGATGAAGAAGTTGGGAAGGTGGAGTGGTTGTGTGGAGGAGGAAGAAGGAGGTAGAGTGGTTTATAAGGAGGAAGTGAACTAGCCGTTGGTGTTGCAACGGCTAGTGATTACAACGGCAAACTGTTTGCCGTTATAAGATTATAACGGCAAACACTTTGCCGTTATAATCTTATAATGGCAAAGTGTTTGCCGTTATAATCTTATAACGGCAAACAGTTTGCCGTTATAAGAACCAGTCTCTGTTGGGTGAACCAGCCACGGAGGAGCTCAAAACTAGCCACAGACCAGCCACGGGTGAGTGAACAAGCCACACCTGGTTGCTCCGTGGCTTGTTTAGTAACTGAACAAGCCATTGTTGGTTGTGCTCTTATTAACAAAAGAAGCGGGGAGCAGAGGGAAGATTCCTTGAAGCAGAGATTGCATATGCTTCTTAATCCAATACAGGTTTGTGAACTGAGCTCTGTTCAAGGTCCAGAAGCAGGACTGTATTTATTCAGAAAGGTTCAGCATTTCCGGGTTCTTGTTTGTGATGGAGATGGCACAGTAGGCTGGGTTCTTGATGCCATAGACAAACACTTTGAACCTTTTATTACTAATGGACTCGCAGCCTACTCCAGTGAAACACCCTCCATGTAATTTGCCCAACGTCCTCAGCTACAACAACATCCCATTTTACTTGCGCCTCACCACGTGTTGCTCTCCATCACTTTACCTCAAAACTTCAACGCACCACATCTCCATACCTCTCATTCATGTATATACTGGTACTGCCCTCTTTACCTTCATTCCCTATCCCACGTCATTTTCATGAATGCGCACCGCCAACTTCAAGTACCCCTTTCTACTTTGCATGCACAAAACTTCCCAAACACCACTCCAGTTCATAATTTTCCACTCTTCACAACTCACAGTTGCCACGTGTGTACCATTCATGGCCTTCCCCTACTGTTTTCACCACCACATACTTCCAAACTTTAATCTCTTGTTTCCAGCAAAGAGTGGCAACTCCTCTCCTACAAGCTTACAAACCATCTATATGTCAATCTGTACAACTAGCGTCACCCCCATAAATACGCCGTACCCCCTGCTACAGGGATGTGTAGCGAAACACTCGCTCGCGCTCTCTTTATTTTTGAGGGGTTTAAGATTTTCACTATCATTAAAAATTCATGTCTGACTGTCTAAAACGAGAACGAAGGGAGACTGCTGTGTGTATTTATAATGTTTGAATTCTTCATGGTTAAGTAAAAGGAAGTAGAGTAGGGCTATGGTCATTTAGTGAGGATGAGACGTGATAGGGTATGGGTATTTGCTTCATTGTTAAGCTATAGGCAACTGTAGGCTACCACGTTTTTACCTAAGTAGATTTATAATTAGGATAGGGATTATAGCACGTATACTTAATGATGAAGAAAGACCATTCTTATATAGTTTTTGTTATAGGGTACACTCGGCTCCTTCATAGGTATGTGCACGATTTTTTTTTTGTTATGTATTTAAAAGTTTAGTACACCCCTTTATATAACTAATGCAATACTGGTTCCGGAGAACTTCCTTTATTTCGAACTGCTACGTACAGAAGTAACAATACGATCGTGACAAGCGAGGTGCCACGATCCCAAAAATGTAATAATACCGGTAGGTTGACTTATATTTTGAAACCCCGAAATATCGATACAGGGTGCACAATACTCCAAATAAAAAGTTGCTTATTTAATTCACTAAAAATTACAGAAAAATTCTAAAAATTAAATTATCGCTGCGCCTCAAAAGAACCTTGTCCTGATTTGGATCCGATATCTAGTTATTTCAAATAAACCGTTTTCGGTCGATATACGATTTCACAACGACTTTTTGAATATTTGATTTGGACATATCTTGCAATCTATTCAACAAAATCTCCATTTTCCACTTCCGTTCGAAAGATACAGTTCAACAGATTCAAACGTCTCTCGTTTCGAAGAAATCCGATTCAAAACGAGTCTGGTACACTCAGTTGAAGTTCAGAACGTTAATTTACGAACTGCAGCGATATTACGGGCCCGATTATATTTAATATATATTTTTATACATTCAACTTCATTTTAATTAATATATAAATCCATTTATATTTCGAATTCAATATTTAAACTGATTTAAATATTCAAATTCAAACCGACAAAAATGCGGGACGTTACAGTCCTTCCCCCTTAAAATAATTTCGTCCTCGAAATTGCTAAGATAGGGAAAATATTACAATCTCTGTTAAAAACAGATTTAAAATCTTTTTGGTTTACTTCATAATTTCAGTTTCAACTGAACTGATAATTCTAATTAATGTCTTCTTATTTCGAATATTTTCAAAATTCTGAAAATTTTCAAACAGCTCAAATTTTCGGAGAATCTTGCCAGCATCTCCTCTGCACGACTCACTCGGTACTACAACTACTTGCTTCTCTGGGCTTTCTCCAATTCAATAGAAAATCAAACAGCCAAATGGCTTTTCAAAGTTGCTTAAAAATCTCATACCCGAATATAATGTAAACTAATAACTTTTATCGGGCATTCAACTCTTTTCTTTTCCATTTGCTGCCCTATCAGCATATACAGATGCATTTCCATCTGGTCTCCAATCGATTTTTTTTTTCTACAATCCAATCACACTACACCATAATGGCCATTTGGCAACTCTTATTTTTTTCAACTGCCAACACTTATATGTGTTGTAGACTAGTGACACTAATATGTGTTGCAGTAGTAAAAATGTGTCACCAAAAATGTGCCAACACTTATTTGTGTTGGTATGCCTAGTTAACCCTTATATTCTAAGGGCAAAATGGTAAGGTCTCATCCATAACCTAATCGGTACCTCAATCCTTTCTCCCCAACACTTATTCTTACGAAGGCCGCGACATAATCAAATTAAAAAAAAAACACTTCGATGAATTGATACCGGCGATTACCTAATCGATATCAGTATCAGATACTAAGCCTCTCAAATCCTCTTTCCACCCGTTTCTCAATCATGACGTCGAATTGGGGCTTCTAGGAATCGGCGGCTTCCAGGAATTATGATAAGAGGTAAAGAAATCGATTTCACCTCGTTGTGTTTGGACTATGGATGTTAATTTTTGCTCTAGATAGTTTGCGTTCATTTGAAAGATTTACTCGTCTATTTTGCTGTATTCGGTAAGGAATCGTGAAATTATTTTTTGTGAGAGAAATAATTTGGATCTGAGATATATAGTAACAAAATAAATTTCCTTATCGTCACAGTCTCACAGATGCATTGGTTACTATTTGTTGTGTCTGAATACATGATTAATGGTTTTTTATTTTATGTTCTTATTTTGGCAAATATTGTTTGATATAATAGAATAGATAAGTTTGAACATCAACTTGAAGTTGCGTAAACAAAATTTCTGAACTAGAATTTGTATTGCTCAAAATCCAAGACTTGAAAACTTGAATTATATACAGATTTGTTAATAAAGTTTATGAACTTGAAATCTCATAAATATTTTTTATTAGCCAAAATGTATAAGCTTCTAAGTTAGATGTTCGCGAAAGTTTGAGAAATACAAGTTCATAATAAATTAATTAAGTCGAACTTTTTCATGAAACAAAAATTCGAAGCTTTCTTGAAACTTTGTAAAATTATAAGATTATACTTCAAAAGAAATTGAAAGAGATCATCACATGTTCAAATATATCATATTAAATAATGATGGTGCATTCAGTAGATTTAAAAATCTCCAAATGAGTTGAATTTTACTTACATTTTTTCATTCATATAATATATTAACTAAATAAGTTGTATCTGAAGATGGAATCTGTAAAGAGAATGCAAAAGAATGTAATCTGACAGCTGCTGTGGGTAATGTGGACTATTAATTACAAAGTGATAAAAATCTTTTGAGTGCTTCTCCTCCTGAAAGCGCCAAGATTAATGTGGATGGTAGTAAAGTGATGGCACAGGAAGAACAGTGAGGATTTGGACTTGTCTAACACTGTTGAAGCTCTTGTATGTGAGACTGGTGAGTTCGTACGAAGATTAGCACAATAGATACCATAATAGAAGTAATAGTGCTACTATGGGATCAAGAGTTTATGATTATGTTTGATATTCTTGAATGGCCTTATAGAAAAAACTGTACATCTTTTGCTTAAATGTGTGTTTTGTCTTTTAGTTTTCCCCTAATTCGTTTCTGTGTTATGTTTTATTAAATGTGTCATATTTCATTGGTTGATGCACATGTGTTGTATTTCGCTGCTAATACATAGTTTGGTACGTAATGTATTTTCTTCTCTTGATAAAAGAGACTTATTTTCTGCTTGTAGGATTTAGATGAAGAAGTGAACTTTAGACAGTATAACAACTCTGATCTGGATCCGACTTATCTAAGGTACTACCTGTACCTTTTCATCTCTTATTTTGCGTTCTGCTTAGTTGTTTCCGCCAACGAAATTAAATTGCTGACATTTGGCAAATTCATTAATTAGATCTAGTATTTACTACGATAACTCGATGTAGGTGTTAAATTGATCCCAACTGGAATTGGATTAGCACTAAAAATAACAACAGGAGGAAACAAATTTGTTAGTGTTAAATGACTGTGTGTGTATCATATATATACTGGAAATATTCATATCTATTGGAACCTCTGCCTAAATATTTATTTTCTATTCGTCATACTTGAATAAACTTCTATCCTGATAGCAGGTGTAGTTACATTCAAGTTCTAGTACACTCAAGACTTATATCCAATCACTATATCCTATTTAGATGTAGATACCTACAAACCATTATTGTCGTCGATTACTGGTGTCCTTGCGTAGACTAATTATCTATTACCTAAAACTCCTTGCTTAGTTGTTCATCTTCTAAGGTTCTACATGTTCTAAAATTAACTTTAAGACATATAACCTAACCAACCAGCCAAGCCCTTGCTTGCATCAATATTAAATTATGTATATAACATCTTCATTTATATTATGCATGCACTTTTGCAAATGTTGTCTTGCCAATTTCAATTGCCATATGTTTTTTGCACTTGATATGTTTACTAATCTTCATCTTGTCATAATGGTCATCAAACCTTGATTTGCTACTCACTGGCCTGCATATTCTAACCTTCCATGTACTCGCTTTCTCAATTTCATCCCAGCATATTTTGGCCTTCCTTGACACTTCCATATTCCTCCATGCATGCCTGCCATGTGTTTTCTTATCTTTGTTCTCAACTATTATGCACCACTACCTTGAATTATATCCTATAAGCAGTTGCCTTTTGATATGCTCATCATGCACAGTTTATCATCGCTCACTGTCTGCCTATATTTTGTTGGCTTCCTCCCTACGAAGTGCCTCTTTGCCGTTAAAGAAATATGTACATGATATTTTTCTTTTAACATAATTATAAATAAATTTGGAATTATTAAGTGTTCAGAATGATATGGCACCGCCTACCAGATCGACAACACCAACAAGATTGTCATCCTTGCCAACATTCAATGTTAGAGAAGTACAATCTCGAAGGTTGCTATGTCGTTGCAACATTGAACCAATATTCAAAACATGTTATTTGAATAAAAACCTTGGACGTCGATACTTTATTTGTGCAAACACTGGAACTCTTAGAAATTGTGGATTCATCTATTGGATTGACGAACCATTATGTGATCGTGGTGTGGAATTTGCATTGGAAGTTCTTGAAGAAAACAGAAGGCTTAAAACGGAGCTTAAATTACAAGATTTCATCGAGTTCAATAGACAAAAGATGTGTCAAAATTAAGAAGGTATGATTTTGAACTTATAACATTTACCACTACTTGAAACTTAAATGATGCTATTTAATTAAATGCACAATGGAAGCAGTGAAATGGAGAAAAAGATAAAGTTTGGTGGTACATGCTATGCAAATTTTTGGATGTAAGGTTCGTTACATGGCTGAAGTTTCGCATTTGGTACTTGTAGACTTCAAATATGAAAAACATCTTGCATTATGTTAATTATGTATTGTTTTTACTATGGAATTGGATATTGTATATGTGTTGAATTTAGTATCTTTATATATTATTATTTTTTGTTAGTTTGTACTTTGTTGTTGTCACGAATATTGATTTTTTTTCCTTATGGATTTCGTTACACGTTGTTATGTCGAGATAATATCATAGCTGAATGCATATTATATAGAGCTTATGCCATCTTATATGCAAATATAAGTGTTAGTAATGAATATGTTTGCAACTCTTATAAGTGTTACCATATCTTATGGTTCCAACATTTATAAGTGTTAGCAATGAATATGTTTGTAACTCTTATAAGTGTTACCATATCTTATAGTTCCAACATTTATAAGTGTTAGCAATGGATTTCCTATAACACTTATAAGTGTTACCATATCTTATAGTTCCAACATTTATAAGTGTTAGCAATGAATTTCCTGTAACACTTATAAGTGTTAGCAATGAATATGTTTGTAACACTTATAAGTGTTAGCAGTTACTCTGTTCGTAACACTTATAAGTGTTATAGGAAATTCCTCACAGGCCATTGGTGACACATAAAAGTGTTACGGAAATTATTTGTAACACCTATACTTGTTGGCAATCCACTGTTTTTGTGTAGTGTCATTCGCTTATACTAAGCCAAATTTCTATTTCAACTCCAATTCCATTTACTGATTTATTTCTCAAATCAGTCATCTTCATTTCCAAATTCAGAATTCGACTCTTATTTTTCAAGAATCAAATTTAATAACTTGAATCTCCAATATTTCTCTTTTTCAATTCCTATTCTGGGTTGTTCTAAATTCAATCCAAATTTGTTTATCTTAGTTTAAATTCCACTTTTACCATTTTAACTCCATAGGTTAAATTTTTATTTCATAATTTAAATTCCTGGGATTTTATTTCAAATCAGTTTGAAATCATATATAATTCAAAACATTTGAATTTATAACAACTTATTTTCTCAAAACACTTCAAAAACAAAATCCTTTGGTAGTAATCCGTCACTTATAACCCCGAAAATGAACACTGATGATGCTGCAGTCATCATCAGAATTATTTTCCAGCAACCCAAGTGAGTTCAATACTATATTACTTTTCAAAACTTATTTTCACCACTTTTATTTGAAATTTCTTCAAAATATCTTTCACAAGTGCTTGGAAAACAATTTCAAATCTCCCTGGATTTTGAAATTCCCTTATAGTAATCCAAACTTTGTCTCCAACTCTTTTCCAAGTTTCCCGAGTTTTAATTCAGATTTAGTTCATCTGATTTTGCATGTTATACTTATATAATATTTCGATTGGTTATTTATATAACCATCTCAATTATAAAACTTATTTGATCATAATAACGATCAACACATCCAATATATTATAAATTTCTCAAGATAGATACATTTTTATATAAAAATATACTTTGGGTAAATTATTTTATTTACCCTCTTTTAAAAACATACTGTGTCGAATTACTCTGTTCAAGAGTTTAGAAACACCTATCGACGCAGTTTGCATTACTGTTTCGACCAGAATTTATAAACCACTCGACTGACCAGTCAACACAATATAAAACGGTTTTTATATTGATTACAAATACGCGCTTATATATATACACTCATACTCAATCTAGAGTATTACTAATTCTATCTTTATTGAGTTACGCCATAGAGCCAAGGTAATAGCTAAACCTTATGCTCTGATACCAACTGTAATGGAGCGGTTTTCGATAACTTGAAAACCGTGTCATTATTGAAAGAATTAAGAGGGTGAGAAGGAAAAGATAGAACTAATAGAATAGAAGAAGAAGAAGATCACAACTGAACAACATCAGAGTAAACACGAAACTCACTACGGAATAATAATCTTTATTATATAACAAGTCTGAAATACAAATCAGAGTTTGTATATATATACATACCATATCAGTATAATACATGGTATACATCACAGCGAAAATAATCTCTAATAACTAATAGTGGAGCCTCCTGCTTTTAGCTCCTCCAAGTGAATCTGCAAAGCCTGAAACACTTGACTGCCCGTACAAATTTGGGCACCCAAGAGTTTAGGGAAAACAAACAAAATAAACTCTGTGTCAGCCATGGGACTGGTGTGAGTAAATTCCAACTATAAGGTTTAACTTTGAAAATCCTTTTGAAACAAAACGATAATAGCAAGACCGGCCCATACATAAATATTGACGATTTTTACCTTGCTATAACTCGAAACAGTTTGATATCAAAACCAGTGATATTATGATAATGTCTAAACAAATAATTATACAAGTAGCGGAACACTTGCATCTCACGTTCCACATATATATAGTATAAAATCATAAACCGCAGGGCGCTTATCGGAGATTGGATTCCAACAGACAAGGTATGGGAGCACCTTCTGAATAGTGTACTCTAGAGGGGATACACTCAGGGTTCAACAAGAACGTCTTGCAACCCGGCCACACATGATCGCTCACTCATTTAGCTTGAGTGTCGCGAATATATTTCCACCACGGTTGTAGGCCATCCAACCGTCATCCGAAGATACAGAATCGAAAGAAGTATAAATATGAATTTTCTATAGATCGGTGACAATACACCCTGCTTGGGGATGACCCAACTAGCCATGTTGCCTAGCCCAACTTCTGTCATTCCCGGTTGTGAGGCTAGAGGCTACGTCTATCTTCAGAACCTCTGATCGCCATTCACTTTGAATGCCACATCGTCAAACCCGTCAATTCACTAATCGATTTCCAAAAATATCACGGGTATAAAAAGCTAAGAGGAACGAATTCCTCCGCCATCAGACGTAATATCTTTAAGAGATCAACCGTACGTGATTTACTAGGTATACTCTGTCAGACACTCATCCATACAAGTTGTCCTTGGACTGGACAAACAAAAACACCATTCTAGAACTAGACGACCCTTGCATTTAACTTTGTCTTCAATTATCTTGAACATATCTAATTTGCAGCGCTTATGCCTATACGGAGTGGTTTCCGAATAATAAATACCACCGGTCTCTCCGTATTGGCAACGATGGTCAAAACACTTCGATAGTCGGTTATTTAACTATCGGAGTAAAAACAACATCCATTCTAATGTATAACTTATATCACACAACCACGGGAATTTTTAATTTTAACATTCGACTTTATTATTCGAATTCTCATATCTTACCAGATATTTCTCAAATCCCGTTTTAGCCTTTTTACACTTCTTGGGAAACATTTCCAGTTCTTATAAACTCTTATTTCCCATGTTCCAGAAATTATACGTTATTAACATTCGAAACATTTTCATTCTTTTCCCATTCCTTGGTTTCTACACTTGGATCATATACCCTATCTTCATTGGAAATATATTTCCAATCTACTTTATAAACTCTGTTTCTAAGTCGGTTTCTTATCAAATCGATATCAAGATTATAACTAAATACAGACTCTTATCTTATTAACATTTATTTGTTTAAAACTAAATGTTAATTATTCTATCAGATTATAATCCCTAAAAAAAATAGTTTACTTTTAATACATCCGACATCGTCGAATTATAGTTCCAAATCCTAATGGTTTAATTCAAATCACATTTCGAACATCGAAATGCTGTCATCGTTTTCTAACACGATTCTCCAATTTCTCTTTCTAAAACTAATTCTTATATTTTCTTACGACATCGTTATTTATCACTTTTGAATAAGTGGATTTCAACTAAACTGCTTCATTTCCTAGGAAGTGCTGTCATATATAAAAATCAAGCTTAAGTTTGGTTAACAGCGTTAATTTATCGCTATAGTTCTAAACTTGTCACACGCTGTAATATTCTCCTTTATAACTAATCTTGACATAATAGTCACGCTTAAACCTAATCAACAGCGTTTATTTTATCGCTATAGTTTTCAGACTTGCAATACGCAATTATATTTCTTTTTCCGTTACAAATTGATATCGTTCCTTGATAATAGTGAAGCCGTTCAAGTTGGGGTATTTTATTTACCTCTCAGACCTTGATCGACAACATTCTTACCTTAGAACAGATATAAGTCTGTATTCTAATCCCTTATTACTTTATATACGTCAAATCGTATTTCCTTGTTTTATTTTAGCATATGGTTTTATAACACCATATTCATACTTTGAAATCTTCGTTGTTTATGATTATTTATTTTAAACATTACTCTTCGCTTTAACTTCATTCCATTAGTAACTTCGTTAACTGATTTTATCTACTTCTTACCATTAGATTAATATAATTAATCAAATGATATTCCTTAACGGTTTATTTTAAAAATAATTATCCAAATTATTTACTTGTCGGATAATTACCGCTTCATACTTATTTAACTAGATAATCGTTTATATTTACTTTATAAAATGAACTCTAAAATATTGGTTTATAATAGAACTTCTATTAAAATTTAAAACTTCACTTTAATTATAAAAATATAATTTTTATAATTAACTTCATTGATTTGCCTAACGGCCAATCACTTCTTAACAAAACGATGGTTTTACGGTCGACTGTTACTACTTTCATGATCGATATCATTTATTGACTTATCGAAACAAATGTTGAATTTTCGTTCAACATCAATATTCACACGGGGTTTTAAATATAATTTGGGTTCAACCAGTGCATATAAAAAAAACAGTACATATAAATATCGAGGAATCCGGTTGGATTCCTCCAACCGGTTTTTCGCATCTACAGATGTTAATCAAACAATTATCACTAACTCTATACTAGGGAATAGTCTAATCGATGGAATCAGTGTCCAATCGATGATGTGTACATATGCAACGATATGTAATATTTAACAAATTTAACGGTTATCTACCTAATCGACCATCACACAGCATTCAAACAACATTAAAATATAATTATAATATTTTAAAATAAAACAGAGTTAGTGATTTTACTCAACTTGGCGCGTTAACCGTTAAATAACGATTTGCGTCGGTCGATAGATCTGAGCAAGCGTTTTCTTCTGCTATATTTCGCCACCAACACTTCAATCACCAGTCCACTTACACCGCACACACCACCCATTTGAAGATCACGTACCCTTCCCCTTATTTCTTTATATTACCCGTACGCCATTCGAACTCTCTCGACAGCGGCTTCCCATCATTCCACCCCTTCCTGCTATCCTTAATCTCACTCCTTACCTCATGGATTTACGTGGAAGTTCCTCCTCCTGCAACAGGACGCCCAGTCACCCAGAACCCGTCCTTTCCAACACCAGTACAGCGATCCATTAAGTGTACCATCGGAAGATTCAAAAATATGATTACTATTAACAGAATCTGAACGCAGTTCTACACCATCTTTGTGTTGAAGAATGCAATGGTAGTGTAATTCACAGCAGTGAAAGTGACAGCTGTGAGATAGTGTCAGGGTTAGACCGAAACCACTCCATTCATCATAGGAATAATATACAAACATCAGGAATCAAACAGAAATATGAATTGTCCGATTTGCCTTCTGATTCTAGACCGTTACTTGTATTTATTAACAAAAGAAGCGGGGCGCAGAGGGAAGATTCCTTGAAGCAGAGATTGCATATGCTTCGTAATCCAATACAGGTTTGTGAACTGAGCTCTGTTCAAGGTCCAGAAGCAGGACTGTATTTATTCAGAAAGGTTCAGCATTTCCGGGTTCTTGTTTGTGATGGAGATGGCACAGTAGGCTGGGTTCTTGATGCCATAGACAAACACTTTGAACCTTTTATTACTAATTAACCGCTCCATAAATATCCCGTTTATGGACTCGCAGCCTACTCCTGTGAAACACCCTCCATGTAATTTGCCCAACGTCCTCAGCTACAACAACATCCCATTTTACTTGCGCCTCACCACGTGTTGCTCTCCATCACTTTACCTCAAAACTTCAATGCACCACATCTCCATACCTCTCATTCATGTATATACTGGTACTGCCCTCTTTACCTTCATTCCCTACCCCACGTCATTTTCATGAATGCGCACCGCCAACTTCAAGTACCCCTTTCTACTTTGCATGCACAAAACTTCCCAAACACCACTCCAGTTCATAATTTTCCACTCTTCACAACTCACAGTTGCCACGCGTGTACCATTCATGGCCTTCCCCTACTGTTTTCACCACCTCATACTTCCAAACTTTAATCTCTTGTTTCCAGCAAAGACTGGCAACTCCTCTCCTACAAGATTACAAACCATCTATATGTCAATCTGTACAACTAGCGTCACCCCCATAGATACGCCGTACCCTCTGCTACTGGGATGTGTAGCGAAACACTCGCTCGCGCTCTCTTTATTTTTGAGGGGTTTAAGATTTTCACTATCATTAAAAATTCAGATCTGACTGTCTAAAACGAGAACGAAGGGAGACTGCAGTGTGTATTTATAATGTTTGAATTCTTCATGGTTAAGTAAAAGGAGGTAGAGCAGGGTTATGGTCATTTAGTGAGGATGAGACGTGATAGGGTATGGGTATTTGCTTCATTGTTAAGCTATAGGCAACTGTAGGCTACCACGTTTTTACCTAAGTAGTTTAATAATTAGGATAGGGATAATAGCACGTATACTTAACAATGAAGAAAGACCATTCTTATATAGTATATGTTGTAGGGTACACTCGGCTCCTTCATAGGCATGTGCACGGTTTTTTTTTTTTGTTATGTATTTAAAAGTTTAGTACACCCCTTTATATAACTAATGCAATACCGGTTCCGGAGAGCTTCCTTTATTTCGAACTGCTACGGACAGAAGTAACAATACGATCGTGACAAGCGAGGTGCCACGATCCCAAAAATATAATAATACCGGTAGGTTGACTTATATTTTGAAACCTCGAAATATCGATACAGGGTGCACAATACTCCAAATAAAAAGTTGCTTATTTAATTTATTAAAAATTACAGAAATATTCTAAAAATTAAATTATCGCTGCGCCTTAAAAGAACCTTGTCCTGATTTGGATCCGATATCTAGTTATTTCAAATAAACCGTTTTCGGTCGATATACGATTTCACAACGACTTTTTGAATATTTGATTTGGACATATCTTGCAATCTATTCAACAAAATCTCCATTTTCCGCTTCCGTTCGAAAGATACAGTTCAACAGATTCAAACGTCTCTCGTTTCGAAGAAATCCGATTCAAAACGAGTCTGGTACACTCAGTTGAAGTTCAGAACGTTAATTTACGAACTGCGGCGATATTACGGGCCCGATTATATTTATATATATTTTTATACGTTCAACTTCGTTTTAATTAATATATAAATCCATTTATATTTCGAATTCAATATTTAAACTGATTTAAATATTCAAATTCAAACCGACAAAAATGCGGGACGTTACAGTCCTTCCCCCTTAAAATAATTTCGTCCTCGTAATTGCTAAGGTAGGGAAAATGTTACAAACTCTGTTAAAAACAGATTTAAAATCTTTTTGGTTTACTTCATAATTTCAGCTTCAACTGAACTGATAATTCTAATTAATTTCTTCTTATTTCGAATATTTTCAAAATTCTGAAAATTTCCAAACAGCTCAAATTTTCGGAGAATCTTGCCAGCATCTCCTCTGCACGACTCACTCGGTACTACAACTACTTGCTTCTCTGGGCTTTCTCCAATTCAATAGAAAATCAAACAGCCAAATGGCTTTTCAAAGTAGCTCAAAAATCTCATACCCGAATATAATGTAAACTTATAACTTTTATCGGGCATTCAACTCTTTTCTTTTCCATTTGCTGCCCTATCAGCATATACAGATGCATTTCCATCTGGTCTCCAATCGGTTTTTTTTCTACAATCCAATCATTCGCTTATACTAAGCCAAATTTGTATTTCAACTCCAATTCCATTTACTGATTTATTTCTCAAATCGGTCATCTTCATTTCCAAATTCAGAATTCGACTCTTATTTTTCAAGAATCAATTTTAATAACTCGAATCTCCAATATTTCTCTTTTTCAATTCCTATTCTGGGTTGTTCCAAATTCAATCCAAATTTGTTTATCTTAGTTTAAATTCCACTTTTACCATTTTAACTCCATAGGTTAAATTTTTATTTCAGAATTTAAATTCCTGGGATTTTATTTCAAATCAGTTTGAAATCATATATAATTCAAAACATTTGAATTTATAACAACTTATTTTCTCAAAACACTTCAAAAACAAAATCCTTTGGTAGTAATCCGTCACTTAGAACCCCGAAAATGAACACTGATGATGCTGCAGTCATCATCAGAATTATTTTCCAGCAACCCAAGTGAGTTCAATACTATATTACTTTTCAAAACTTATTTTCACCACTTTTATTTGAAATTTCTTCAAAATATCTTTCACAAGTGCTTGGAAAACAATTTCAAATCTCCCTGGATTTTGAAATTCCCTTATAGTAATCCAAATTTTGTCTCCAACTCTTTTCCAAGTTTCCCGAGTTTTAATTCAGATTTAGTTCATCTGATTTTGCATGTTATACTTATATAATATTTCGATTGGTTATTTATATAACCATCTCAATTATAAAACTTATTTGATCATAATAACGATCAACACATCCAATATATTATAAATATCTCAAGATAGATACTTTTTTATATAAAAATATATTTTGGGTAAACTATTTTATTTACCCTCTTTTAAAAACATACTGTGTCGAATTACTCTGTTCAAGAGTTTAAAAACACCTATCGACGCAGTTTGCATTACTGTTTCGACCAGAATTTATAAACCACTCGACTGACCAGTCAACACAATATAAAACGGTTTTTATATTGATTACAAATACGCGCTCATATATATACACTCATACTCAATCTAGAGTATTACTAATTCTATCTTTATTGAGTTACGCCACAGAGCCAAGGTAATAGCTAAACCTTATGCTCTGATACCAACTGTAATGGAGCGGTTTTCGATACCTTGAAAACCGTGTCATTATTGAAAGAATTAAGAGGGTGAGAAGGAAAAGATAGAACTAATAGAATAGAAGAAGAAGAAGATCACAACTGAACAACATCAGAGTAAATACGAAACTCACTACGGAATAATAATCTTTATTATATAACAAGTCTGAAATACAAATCAGAGTTTGTATATATATACATACCATATCAGTATAATACATGGTATACATCACAGCGAAAATAATCTCTAATAACTAATAGTGGAGCCTCCTGCTTTTAGCTCCTCCAAGTGAATCTGCAAAGCCTGAAACACTTGACTGCCCATGCAAATTTGGGCACCCAAGAGTTTAGGGAAAACAAACAAAATAAACTCTGTGTCAGTCATGGGACCGGTGTGAGTAAATTCCAACTATAAGGTTTAACTTTGAAAATCCTTTTGAAACAAAAGGATAATAGCAAGACCGGCCCATACATAAATATTGACGGTTTTTACCTTGTTATAACTCGAAACAGTTTGATATCAAAACCAGTGATATTATGATAATGTCTAAACAAATAATTATACAAGTAGCGGAACACTTGCATCTCACGTTCCACATATATATAGTATAAAATCATAAACTGCAGGGCGCTTATCGGAGATTGGATACCAACAGACAAGGTATGGGAGCACCTTCTGAATAGTGTACTCTAGAGGGGATACACTCAGGGTTCAACAAGAACGTCTTGCAACCCGGCCACACATGACCGCTCACTCATTTAGCTTGAGTGTCGCGAATATATTTCCACCACGGTTGTAGGCCATCCAACCGTCATCCGAAGATACAGAATCGAAAGAAGTATAAATATGAATTTTCTCTAGATCGGTGACAATACACCCTGCTTGGGGATGACCCAACTAGCCATGCTGCCTAGCCCAACTTCTGTCATTCCCGGTTGTGAGGCTAGAGGCTACGTCTATCTTCAAAACATCTGATCGCCATTCACTTTGAATGCCACATCGTCAAACCCGTCAATTCACTAATCGATTTCCAAAAATATCACGGGTATAAAAAGCTAAGAGGAATGAATTCCTCTACCACCAGACGTAATATCTTTAAGATATCAACCGTACGTGATTTACTAGGTATACTCTGTCAGACACTCATCCATACAAGTTGTCCTGGGACTGGACAAACAAAAACACCATTCTAGAACTGGATGACCCTTGCATTTAACTCTGTCTTCAATTATCTTCAGCATATCTAATTCGCAGCGCTTATGCCTATACGGAGTGGTTTCCGGATAATAAATACCACCGGTCTCTCCGTATTGGCAATGATGGTCAAAACACTTCGATAGTCGGTTATTTAACTATCGGAGTAAAAACAACATCCATTCTAATGTATAACTAATATCACACAACCACGGGTATTTTTAATTTTAACATTCGACTTTATTATTCGAATTCTCATATCTTACCAGATATTTCTCAAATCCCGTTTTAGCCTTTTTACACTTCTTGGGAAACATTTCCAGTTCTTATAAACTCTTATTTCCCATGTTCCAGAAATTATACGTTATTAACATTCGAAACATTTTCATTCTTTTCCCATTCCCTGGTTTCTACACTTGGATCATATACCCTATCTTCATTGGAAAAATATTTCCAATCTACTTTATAAACTCTGTTTCTAAGTCGGTTTCTTATCAAATCGATATCAAGATTATAACTAAATACGGACTCTTATCTTATTAACATTTATTTGTTTAAAACTAAATGTTAATTATTCTATCAGATCATAATCCCTAAAAAAAATAGTTTACCTTTAATACATCTGACATCGTCGAATTATAGTTCCAAATCCTAATGGTTTAACTCAAATCACATTTCGAACATCGAAATGCTGTCATCGTTTTCTAACACGATTCTCCAATTTCTCTTTCTAAAACTAATTCTTATATTTTCTTACGACATCGTTATTTATCACTTTTGAATAAGTGGATTTCAACTAAACTGCTTCATTTCCTAGGAAGTGCTGTCATATATAAAAATCACGCTTAAGTTTGGTTAACAGCGTTAATTTATCGCTATAGTTCTAAACTTGTCATACGCTGTAATATTCTCCTTTATAACTAATCTTGACATAACAGTCACGCTTAAACCTAATCAACAACGTTTATTTTATCGCTATAGTTTTCAGACTTGCAATACGCAATTATATTTCTTTTTCCGTTACAAACTGATATCGTTCCTTGATAATAGTGAAGCCGTTCAAGTTGGGGTATTTTATTTACCTCTCAGACCTTGATCGACAACATTCTTACCTTAGAACAGATATAAGTCTGTATTCTAATCCCTTATTACTTTATATACATCAAATCGTATTTCCTTGTTTTATTTTAGCATATGGTTTTATAACACCATATTCATACTTTGAAATCTTCGTTGTTTATGATTATTTATTTTAAACATTACTCTTCGCTTTAACTTCATTCCATCAGTAACTTCGTTAACTGATTTTATCTACTTATTACCATTAGATTAATATAATTAATCAAATGATATTCCTTAACGGTTTATTTTAAAAATAATTATCCAAATTATTTACTTGTCGGATAATTACCGCTTCATACTTATTTAACTAGATAATCGTTTATATTTACTTTATAAAATGAACTCTAAAATATTGGTTTATAATAGAACTTCTATTAAAATTTAAAACTTCACTTTAATTATAAAAATATAATTTTTATAATTAACTTCATTGATTGGCCTGACGGCCAATCACTTCTTAACAAAACGATGGTTTTACGGTCGACTGTTACTACTTTCATGATCGATATCGTTTATTGATTTATCGAAACAAATGTTGAATTTTCGTTCAACATCAATATTCACACGGGGTTTTAAATATAATTTGGGTTCAACCAGTGCATATAAAAAAAACAGTATATATAAATATCGAGGAATCCGGTTGCATTCCTCCAACCGGTTTTCCGCATCTACAGATGTTAATCAAACAATTATCACTAACTCTATACTAGGGAATAGTCTAATCGATGGAATCAGTGTCCAATCGATGATGTGTACATATGCAACGATATATAATATTTAACAAATTTAACGGTTATCTACCTAATCGACCATCACACAGCATTCAAACAACATTAAAATATAATTATAATATTTTAAAATAAATCAGAGTTAGTGATTTTACTCACCTTGGCGCGTTAACCGTTAAATAACGATTTGCGACGGTCGATAGATCTGAGCAAGCGTTTTCTTCTGCTATATTTCGCCACCAACACTTCAATCACCAGTCCACTTACACCGCACACACCACCCATTTGAAGATCATGTACCCTTCCCCTTATTTCTTTATATTACCCGTACGCCATTCGAACTCTCTCGATCTCTCGACAACGGATTCCCAACGTTCCACCCCTTCCTGCTATCCTTAATCTCACTCCTTACCTCATGGATTTACGTGAAAGTTCGTCCTCCTACAACAGGACGCCCAGTCACCCAGAACCCTTCCTTTCCAACACCAGTACAGCGATCCATTAAGTGTACCATCAGAAGATTCAAAAATATGATTACTATTAACAGAATCTGAACGCAGTTCTACACCATCTTTGTGTTGAAGAATGCAATGGTAGTGTAATTCACAGCAGTGAAAGTGACAGCTGTGAGATAGTGTCAGGGTTAGACCGAAACCACTACATTCATCATAGGAATAATATACAAACATCAGGAATCAAACAGAAATATGAATTGTCCGATTTGCCTTCTGATTCTAGACCGTTACTTGTATTTATTAACAAAAGAAGCGGGGCGCAGAGGGAAGATTCCTTGAAGCAGAGATTGCATATGCTTCTTAATCTAATACAGGTTTGTGAACTGAGCTCTGTTCAAGGTCCAGAAGCAGGACTGTATTTATTCAGAAAGGTTCAGCATTTCCGGGTTCTTGTTTGTGATGGAGATGGCATAGTAGGCTGGGTTCTTGATGCCATAGACAAACACTTTGAACCTTTTATTACTAATTAACCGCTCCATAAATCTCCCGTTCATGGACTCGCAGCCTACTCCAGTGAAACACCCTCCATGTAATTTGCCCAACGTCCTCAGCTTCAACAACATCCCATTTTACTTGCGCCTCACCACGTGTTGCTCTCCATCACTTTACCTCAAAACTTCAACGCACCACATCTCCATACCTCTCATTCATGTATATACTGGTACTGCCCTCTTTACCATCATTCCCTACCCCACGTCATTTTCATGAATGCGCACCGCCAACTTCAAGTACCCCTTTCTACTTTGCATGCACAAAACTTCCCAAACACCACTCTAGTTCATAATTTTCCACTCTTTACAATGCACAGTTGCCACGCGTGTACCATTCATGGCCTTCCCCTACTGTTTTCATCACCTCATACTTCCAAACTTTAATCTCTTGTTTCCAGCAAAGACTGGCAACTCCTCTCCTACAATCTTACAAACCATCTATATGTCAATCTGTACAACTAGCGTCACCTCCATAGATACGCCGTACCCCCTGCTACAGGGATGTGTAGCGAAACACTCGCTCGCGCTCTCTTTACCTTTGAGGGGTTTATGATTTTCACTATCATTAAAAATTCAGATCTGACTGTCTAAAACGAGAACAAAGGGAGACTGCCGTGTATATTTATAATGTTTGAATTCTTCATGGTTAAGTAAAAGGAAGTAGAGTAGGGTTATGGTCATTTAGTGAGGATGAGACGTGATAGGGTATGGGTATTTGCTTCATTGTTAAGCTATAAGCAACTGTAGGCTACCATGTTTTTACCTAAGTAGTTTTATAATTAGGATAGGGATAATAGCACGTATACTTAACAATGAAGAAAGACCATTCTTTTATAGTTTTTGTTATAGGGTACACTCGGCTCCTTCATAGGCATGTGCACGATTTTTTTTTTTTTTTGTTATATATTTAAAAGTTTAGTACACTCCTTTATATAACTAATGCAATACCGGTTCCGGAGAACTTCCTTTATTTCGAACTGCTACAGACAGAAGTAACAATACGATCGTGACAAGCGAGGTGCCACGATCCCAAAAATGTAATAATACCGGTAGGTTGACTTATATTTTGAAACCCTGAAATATCGATACAGGGTGCACAATACTCCAAATAAAAAGTTGCTTATTTAATTTATTAAAAATTACAGAAAAATTCTAAAAATTAAATTATCGCTGCGCCTCAAAAGAACCTTGTCCTGATTTGGATCCGATATCTAGTTATTTCAAATAAACCGTTTTCGGTCGATATACGATTTCACAACGACTTTTTGAATATTTGATTTGGACATATCTTGCAATCTATTCAACGAAATCTCCATTTTCCACTTCCGTTCGAAAGATACAGTTCAACAGATTCAAACGTCTCTCATTTCGAAGAAATCCGATTCAAAACGAGTCTGGTACACTCAGTTGAAGTTCAGAACGTTAATTTACGAACTGCAGCGATATTACGAGCCCGATTATATTTAATATATATTTTTATATGTTCAACTTTGTTTTAATTAATATACAAATCCATTTATATTCCGATTTCAATATTTAAACTGATTTAAATATTCAAATTCAAACCGACAGAAATGCGGGACGTTACACCTATACAATAGTGAATTGCACTCTGGATGAGACTTGATTGTTTAATAGTTGTTTATCACTATTTTTGAATACATGCGATGTATGGAATCCATAAAAATAACATTAATTATATGGTAATTGATTGAGTTTAATTCCAATTAATAAATAACGAATAGTTTTAAAATAATATATAGTATAGTTTTAAAATAATATTCAGTATAGTTTTAAAATAATATTCAGTATAGCTTTAAAATAATATATATTATTGTTTTAAAATAATATATAATATAGTTTTCAAATAATATTCAGTGAAGAATCAGAATATGATTTTGATGACCGATTTTGGATGGACACAAAAATATTGAAATATTCATAACTATAATGAATATGAAGCCGAGTTGAATAGTTAATCGCCATTTTAACCCAAATGGGTTTATCGATTGATTTTATTCATTTTATAATGAATAATAAAAAGAATTGATTTCAAAATCTTATATTTTGAAAATATTATCATTTTAATATTATAATGATATGGAATATTCAATTTTGATTTAAAGTTGAAAGTGAAATTAAAATCGTTTTGAAATGAAATCATAAACGATTTATAAAATACGTTTTAAATGGAAATCGACGATATATATGTTATATATATTTAATGGCCTAAATAGAACGCGCCGCACAGCGACTGTTTGCGAACAAATTATAAAATTGTAAACAACTGTAAAATCCGTTCGATTTTCCTAAACAACAAGGATTGTTGTAGAGGGTGTCGAACTCTGGGACCAAAAATATTTCAATTAATAAATCCAATCAAGTTATTCCAGAATTTTGATTGATTGAAAACACAGAAAATAACAGCAATTAAATATAAAAGAGAGATTTATCTAATAAGAGAAAGCAATTAGGGAGCGATGACATAAATTAGATTAATATTCATCAATAGCCAAACAGATTAATCAGATCTAATTCATGTTTCTGTCACAAACATGAATCAACGATGATTGGGTTTATAGAAACAAATAAGTAAATAACAACAAGTATAGCCTATGCAGGAGCTCAGCTCTTAAACAACCATAGGCTATCAGGACAGATTCACTATTTTATTTCTAAAACCCTAAATATTAAATCTAAATCTGATAAGTGTTAGATCGAACTCGAATATACCCTGTGAAGGAGCACAGCTCTTAAACGACACAGGGTATGAAGGTTCAGATCTAACCCTTAGTTCAAATCTAGATCTACATACATGAAGTTCTAATCTTTTGGCTATGTGATTCATATTGAATCATAACTATTAGCGTCATCACCCCCTAATTAAAGAGGATTAACTAGACATAGCTAAAAGAAAATAAAATAAAAAGAAAATAAACAACATAAATAAAATGCAATAAAAACTAAATAGAAGAGAGAAAGAAAAGTTTTATTCCAAGAAAAAGATTACAGAATAAAACTGAGTGTGTCCTTACATGAATGAGAAACAAGGTATTTATAGCTGATATGACAAAGACTACTTGGCAAATTCCACAATGTGGGACTAAAGAATTAGCCCAAATAACACATAAGCTAGTGTGAACGGGGTTGTAGAGTAAGAGGCCTTGTAAGTGAGCCAGTGTGAACGCGTGCAGTGCATGAATGAGAAGCCTTGCAAAGGAGCTAATATGAACGCTACATGAGTGAAATGGTCTGCAATTGAGCCAATGTGAATACAATATGAGTCTTTAGTGAGCCAAATCTACCCAACTAAACTCTAATTGCAACCGTTCTTCAAGCTTTAAACTCATCAAGCTTTAGTAATTTTAACTTCACTCTTTTTCAGCAAATTCTTCATGCTTTATTCATCAAATGCTCTAAACCATGATTCTTGTCAAAAATCTGAAAACACAGCTATAAATACACAATATCAATTATTTAAAAGATAAAATAAGATAAATATGCGGATAAAATATACACATTTATGTGTATATCAAATACCCCCACACTTATCTTTTTATTCGTCCTCGAATAAACTAAACTAAGATATGTCACACTTTCGTAGGAAACACGATTGCATTTAGCGTATGCAACAAGCCGTTAAACCTCTGGGTGTCCCCAGTAGGACGAGTGTTGTCTCGTGAGGGTTTTCAGCGGATACTACCCACAAAATCCAAAGCGTCTTGAGTACGCAGATTAATCAAACAATATACTTAAGGTCTTTCACATTCCAAGGATTTCACCTAACTTCAATAATAACGGTTTAGCCCCAAATTGTCCATCCCATAATTAGTGCAAAAATGAATAAAAATTTTCATGCTGAATCGTAATTCCTTGATAACACTGTAATTATCTTGAAGGTTAAGAGCATGGTGTCAACCAAAATTCTACACATCGACAATGTGCACCCAATTTTTTTTTTTTTTTGAATAATTTTGCACCAATGTAACTGTAATGTATTGGATATGAGTTATGCATAGATGAAGGAGAATTTTGTAAGTTCTAAAAAAATTATAGATAAGAGGGCAAGTGTATTAGTTGAACTTCAGGCTACAAAAGATAAAGTAATACTAAAGCACATATGAACATTTTTGTTTCCTTTCATCTCCTCTACTACAATCGTTACTTCCAAGTACGGTATAACGGATGTGGATGGAATGGAACTGAATGCTTTATAGTCAAGAATGATGAATGACTATTTTATTCTGAGAGACTCTCTCTTTATTTCACTTTTTTTTTCTTTTTTTTTCTTTTTTTCTTCTTCTTTTTTTTTTCTTTTTTTTCATGATGAATGATGAATGGAGATGGAATGGAATGAAACCGTACATTATTTCATTTGATTCCTCCTCTACTAAACCAACACTTCATGAAAGGAAAGTTTTGTGCCCTAGTTACTCTACTTCTATAACCTTAATTCAACACACAAGTCTGGATTGATGTTATACAAAAAGCTGAAAGGAATGATAAGCAAAGTTTCGTAAGATAGATAACCCATATAAAATAAGATGTGGTATATGGTTATCCTACCTTAAAACAAGTACGGAGTGGGTGGTGCAATATTGGTATAAAAAGTGACATTTTTGACCTTTAAACAAAGGTTCTTGAGTATACCAATATAAGATAAACTTGTCGAAACATGGATGTAAATCGACTAAAACTTGGGTTTGAATAATGTGGGGTATCGAAGAAGAACGCTACAATGAGCCATTTCTCCTTAACTGGGCCAAGTGGATTTTAGAACTTACGATTTTGAAAATTTGAGTGAGAACAAATATTATGCATGAAAACGAACTCAGAAAATCCAATAAATGTAGGTGCAAAATCATTTTAATTTTGTGAATTTTTTTTTTGATTATTTTTTACTTGCACATTCTAACATGTATAACAAAGGTTGGCACGCTTACTCCAGAACACGACTAACGTTTGCACAGTCTCAATCTAGCATCTTAAAAAGACACATTACGATTCAATGAATAAATAATGTTCATTCTCATCACCTAACAATTCAACTTATCAAACAAGAACCAAGGTGTTATTTATAAATTTTAAGTTAATCCTTGTTCAATGAATGACCTACTTCATAAAATTTGATTGCTGATGTAATGTAAATTCCCCCCACACTTGAGTGTGACTGTGTCCTCACAGTCGTTAATCAGACATATCTTAGTGAAAAGGAAAAATAAAATAAGAGACTATTTACATATGTACAAAAGAGGGTTAGTGCGTCTTATCGAATGTAATGTGGCTCATGGAGGACCATGAGCTCTTCCTCTTGGTTGGGTATTGGTTCCAAGTAAGGTTTAAGGCGTTGACCATTGACCTTAAAGGATGATCCATCAGTTGAATTCTTAATTTCTACCGCACCATACGGAAAAACAGTCCGTACAGTGTAAGGTCCTGTCCATCTAGATTTTAGCTTACCCGGAAATAGATGCAGTTTTGAGTCATACAACAGAACTTTTTGACCTGGCATGAAAGTTTTACGTAAATTTGATTTATCATGAAAAACTTTTGTTCTGTCCTTGTAAATTCGTTCATTTTCATAGGCATCATTTCGAATTTCATCAAGTTCATTAAGTTGAAGCTTCCTATGTTCACCTGCTTGCTCTAAATCAAGATTCAAAGTTTTTATTGTCCATAACGCCCTATGTTCTAGTTCAACTGGCAAGTGACATGGCTTACCAAAAACCAACCGATAAGGGGACATACCCAAGTTGGTTTTGAAAGCGGTGCGGTAAGCCCAAAGAGCGTCGGTTAACTTTTGGGACCAATCTTTACGATTTGGATTCATAGTTTTCTCAAGAATTTGTTTAATCTGCCCATTCGATACTTCAACTTGCCCAGAAGTTTGAGGATGGTAAGGAGTAGATAACTTGTGGGTTATCGAATACTTTCTCATGAGAGCTTCAAAAGAACGATTACAGAAGTGTGTACCATTATCACTGATTATTGTGCGAGGTGTGCCAAACCTAGAAAAGATGTTTTCTTTCAAGAAGCGCACAACAACCTTGTTATTGTTTGTTTTGCATGGTACAGCTTCGACCCATTTGGAAACATAATCAACAGCTAAGATAATGTAAAGGTTCCCAAAAGAATTAGGGAAGGGTCCCATGAAGTCTATACCCCACACATCAAAAATTTTGACCTCTAGAATGGGGTTTAGGGGCATCATATTCCGTTTAGAAATTTTCCCTAAGAATTGACATCGATCACAAGTTTTGCAAAATTCGTACGCGTCTTTGAAAAGGGTGGGCCAGTAGAAACCCGATTGGAGAACCTTTTCGGCTGTCTTTTTGGGACCGAAGTGACCACCACAGGCTTGGTCATGACAGAAAGAGAGGACACTGTGAGTTTCAGTGTCGGGAACACACCTTCGAATGATTTGATCGGGACAATACTTGAAAAGATAGGGGTCGTCCCAATAAAAATGTTTTACTTGGGAAAAGAATTTGTGTTTATCCTGCTTAGACCAAAAAGAAGGGATCTGCTTGGTGACTAAGTAGTTGACAATGTCAGCAAACCAAGGATCAGTGGATAGAGAAAGCAACTGTTCATCGGGGAAATTCTCGTTGATCGGGAGAGAAGAAGACGGGGCATTTGGAAGACGAGACAGGTGGTCCGCAATAACGTTGTCAGATCCTTTTTTATCCTTAATGGTAAGGTCAAATTCTTGAAGTAGAAGGATCCAACGAATGTGATGAGCCTTAGCATCCTTTTTAGAGAAAAGATACCTAAGTGCGGAATGATCGGTATAAACCGTGATGTGTGAGCCAACTAGATAAGGCCTGAATTTTTCTAGAGCAAAAACAACTGCCAAAAGTTCATTTTCAGTGGTCGTATAATTGAATTGGGCATCGTTCAAAGTCTTACTTGCATAGTAAATGACGTGAAGAATCTTATCGATGCGCTGTCCTAGGACAGCGCCCACAGCGAAATTCGAGGCGTCACACATGATTTCAAAAGGCAGCTTCCAATTAGGAGAGCAAATGATAGGGGCAAAGACAAGTTCATTTTTAAGACGCTCAAAAGATGAAATGCAGTCAGAATTGAAATCGAAAGGGACATCCTTACCAAGAAGATTGGTCAAAGGTCGAGTTATTTTGCTAAAATCTTTTATAAAGCGACGGTAAAAACCAGCATGACCTAAAAAGGATCGGATGTCCTTTACGGATTTGGGAATGGGAAGATTTGAAATAACCTCAATTTTGGCTTTGTCTACTTCAATTCCTTTATTAGAAATGACATGTCCTAGGACAATGCCATGTTTGACCATGAAGTGACACTTTTCCTAATTAAGCGTTAAGTGTTTATCTTTACAGCGATTAAGAACAAGATCGAGATGATGTAGACACTCAGTGTAAGAATCCCTGAAGATGGAAAAATCATCCATGAACACTTCCAAAAATCGCTCGATCATATCAGAAAAAATGCTAATCATGCACCTCTGAAAGGTTGCAGGTGCATTACAGAGACCAAAAGGCATACGTCGGTACGCAAATGTACCAAATGGACACGTGAAAGTGGTTTTCTCTTGGTCCTCAGGAGCGATAGGGATTTGATTATATCCCGAGTACCCGTCAAGGAAACAACAGTACTCATGACCAGCTAGTCGTTCTAACATTTGATCGATAAATGGCAGAGGGAAATGATCCTTACGTGTTGCAGCGTTAAGTTTCCTATAGTCAATGCAAACACGCCAACCGGTCTGGGTGCGGGTTGGGATAAGCTCGTTAGCTTCATTTTGGATCACGGTAATCCCTGATTTCTTAGGTACGACATGAATCGGACTAACCCATTGACTATCAGAAATCGGGTAGATGATTCCATTGTCAAGGCATTTAAGGATTTCAGCACGAACTTCTTCTTTCATGATAGGGTTTAGTCGACGTTGGGGATCACGAGTGGGTTTGGCATCATCTATAAGGTGGATTCGATGTTGGACTATCGAAGGACTAATCCCCTTAATATCAGCCATGGACCAACCAACTGCCTCCTTATTTTTCTTAAGAATGGGAAGGAGCAATTGTTCCTGCTCTAAAGTAAGGTCAGAAGCGATGATGACAGGAAAAGTTTCATTGTCTCCTAAGTAAGCGTACTTAAGATGACTGGGCAACACTTTGAGTTCAGATTTTGGGGGCGACTCAACCGAAGAAATTGGTTGAGAGATAGACTCATTTGTGAGAGGCTCGACAGGAATCGAATCAGAGACATTTTCAGGAATATCTTGAAATAAGGTTTCGTAATTCGATTCAATTTCGTTATTCAGATGGTCGAGCTCAGATTCATTATCATGGACAGCATGGATTTCAGAAAACTGGTCCACCTAAGAGTTAGGAGAGTTTTCAGTTCTGAAGATGTTTAGCTCGACAGTCATGTTACCGAAAGAAAGTTTCATAGACCCATTTCTACAGTTGATAAGCGCATTAGAGGTTGCTAAGAAGGGTCGTCCTAGAATCAAAGGGATCTGGTTTGCAGGATTGCTAACCTGTTGAGTTTCTAAGACAATGAAATCAACTGGAAAGATGAATTTGCCAATTTTGATCAACCCATCCTCGACTTCTCCCACAGGTTTCTTAATTGATCGGTCAGCAAGCTGAAGGGTAACCTTGGTGGGTTTCAATTCTCTTAGCCCTAATTGGCGATAGACGGAATATGGAAGCAAGTTAACACTAGCACCTAAGTCTAGCAGGCATCTATCAATTTTCTTATCCCCAATAGTACATGATATTGTGGGGCAGCCAGGATCTTTGTATTTCACTGGCATCGATTGGGACAAGACTTCGCTTAGAGTTGCCACTAGAAACACTTTCTTAGGTACTTGTGTATGATGTTATTGAGTGCAGATATCTTTTAGAAATTTTGCGTATTTTGGAACTTGTTGTATAATATCTAAAAGAGGAATGTTCACTTTAACTTGCTTAAATATTTCAAGAATTTTTTCTAGCTGATCCATCTTTTTCCTAGGTCGGAGTCTATGAGGAAATGGAGCAGACAACTCAGTAGGTTGGGCTACTTGAGTTTGAGGATGGTCCTTGTCAGAAATTGGCTCAATGTTTTGATCTGAGTTGGTCGAATTTTCGATAGGGTTTGGAAGATCGTCCGGTAAAGCATTTGGGTTCACCACATGGTTGTCAATCTTTTTGCCGGATCTAAGAGTCGTGACAGCATTCAAGTGACTTACGTTTGAATCTTGAATGATGTGAATTTGGTTGGAGTTAGGATTTTGACGGTTGGGGTTTGGAATGGGTTGACTCGGGAAAGTGCCTCTTTCCCGTTCGCTTACGGAAGTGGCTAACTGACTCATTTGCATTTCAAGTTTAGCGATCGATTGACTCGTGTTTTGCATGTGCGAAGTCAATAAATTTTGAAGATTGGTATTTGATTGGAGATTTTGAGTCGTCGCTTTAGTCAATTCTTCGAGAGTTTTCTCAAGTGATGTCAATCGTTTATCGTCTTGGGGAACAAAAGATTGTTGCGCTTGGTTTTGAGAAGGTGGCACAGGATGTTGGAATTGAGTTTGTTGAAAGGGAGGTTTCGAAGGATTATTCGAAAATAATTGAAAAGTTGGTCGAACCGCATTCGAATTTGCATTGTTTTGGGTCCAAGAGAAGTTAGGATGGTTTCTCCAACCTGGATTGTATGTTGGGGAGAATGGGTCGTTCCTAGCTTTGTTAAATGCGTTGAGTTGTTCCAATGAATGTGGGCATTGATCGGCTATGTGGTTAGGATCGTTACATTTGTAACATGAGGTCTGAGACGCTTGAGCTTGATTTATTTGCGTTGATGAAAGGACATTGTCAAATTTGGATATCATCGCGTCTATTTTTGCTTCTAAGGCTACTGATGATCCTACCGAATGAGCGTTAGAACGGGAATAAATCGATTTCTCGTTAGATCTTTCCCATTGAGCTGATTTTTCGGCCAAATTTTCGAGAAATTGCCAAGCAGCATTGTGATCTTGGGCTAGAAAATTTCCTTGGCACATTGATTCGAGCATGGTTCGAGAGTTATTTTCAAGTCCATCATATAAAATTTGACAAAGAGTCCATTTTTCGAAATTGTGATGTGGACATTTGACTAGAAGCTCTTTAAATCTTTCAAAATATTTTGCAAAGGATTCACCCCCAAATTGACGAAAATTGACGATTTCATTTCGAATTTTGGATGTTTTTTCCAGAGGGTAAAATTTCATTAGAAAAATGTTTACAAATTCACCCCAAGTTCCAATCGTATTTGAAGGCAAACTATACAACCATTTCTCAGCATAATCGGTAAGTGCAAATGGAATTAACCTAAGTTTGATTCCATCGTCACTTAATTGTTGAAATTTCATGGTTGCACAAACTTGTTCAAATTTGGTCAAGAAAATATACGGATCATCACATTCTAAATTGCCGAACTTTGGAAGAGTATTTATGTGATTCGAATGAATTTCAAAGTGGTTACCCGTTGGGGCGGGCAATATGATGCAAGAAGGAATAGAAACCCGATCGGGGAAGTATCTATTCATAAGAGATCGAGGGGGATTTTCTTCGGCCATGGTTAAAGAAATGTTTGTTCAGACTAAACGATTGTCTGAAGGATCACGAGTCCAATGACGCATGCACTAGCGAGAAGAATAAGGGAAGACGAGAAAAAACAAATTTGAGAAGCGAATTTTTTTTTTTTTACAAAACGAGAATTATTTTGAAATTCTTTTTTTTTATATATTTTTTTTAGAGAAAAAGAATTAGATACAAAAGATTTTTTTTAATGAACCTAATGCAATTTACAATTTCTATAATTATATAATGACGGTTTGATTTATTTCAACAAAAGACTTCTCAGCCAGTTAACGGACAGGAGTTATCGGTGCACCAGGAATCACCCTAGCAATGCAGTCGAAGGTTTAAGTACCTTCAGAGGAACAACTGATATAATATTTATGAATCACCGTAATATTTATAAACAGTTATTACTCTGTCGTAGTCTAGACACCGAGAAATAATCTGTTAGAACTAAACCAATTTGTCAAAATATAATGAAGTCCGTAGAAAGTAAAAACAAAACTACGATGAATGCGGATTTTTTTTTTAATCAGTCGCAGAATGAACAATCTCATGACAGTCACAGAACAGGCAATTGCAGAAATAAAAAAAATAAAAAAGAACAAAATTTTTTTTACAAGCAAGCCGATGCCCTGCAGAAGATTTTTACAAGCAATGTCTATATTTTTTTTATTTGCAGCAGCGGTCCCTGTAGAGTTAGAAAATACTCACCTTGATCGGCAGTCCGTCCAGTGCAGTTGAGTCGCGCTAGCGCGTTCACACCCCACTTGGTGTGCATCCGCTCCACCAGTCTAAATCGTCCGCTGCTTTCTGTTGTTGTCCCCTTCTACTAATTGCTTAACTGCGCTGCTTTTAAATTTCCACTGAACCTGTTTTCGAAAAAAAATAAATTTCCTTTTTTTTTTAAGAGCAGAAACTAAACTAGAAGAAATAAAAACGAAACTAACAACTAACTAGACTGAAAATGGAATTTTTTTTTGACAAACTAAAATAATTCAAGCCTAACACAACCTAAAAGAAATTCAAACTAGAAAGGGGAGAAGGTCAAGTTAGCACTTGAATTTCACGCACATCACACATGCTCAAATGAAAATTATACAGCCCACGCAAGCAAGGCCCGATAGTCAACCTACAGAAGAACCGACCCTCTTATTTTCTTTTGAAAAACTCAGTACTTAATTCTGGAAACAATTTCACCCCACAAAAGAAAATCACGCATGCCTAGGAAACAAATCAACTTTTTTTCTTCTGAACAATGGATTCCTTGTTTTCGATTCGCCTTCTTGAATCGGATTTCCTTGGGTTTCTATTGGGGTTTCGATCCTTGACCTTCAAGTGCCGATGTTTGCGGCTCAGGATTTGGGCGATTCGAATTTGAGATTTCTATAGTAGGGATTTATGGTGTTCGACTGAGATTGTTACATGGTTACGCTCTAGTAATTCAAACCGAGGAGTTCGGATCTGCTGGGTCGGTGGAACTTGGAGTTCGATGGTGGTGGTTTGTGGTGGATGAAGGCGCGCGTTTTCAGTAGGAGTGGTGTTGATCTTTGAATTGGAAGTGCTGCAAATGGTTTGCAGTGCTGTGGCTGAAGAGGTGATTGTGAAGATGGGTGAGGAAGGGACTGTTGCAAGTAGGTGTGTGATGTATTATTGGGGTAACTTGACTGTTTTGGATGGTATTCTTGGATGTGGAGAAAATTGCGTGGACTTTGAATGGTGCAGTAGGGTTGGGAAGTGAATGTGTGGTGACGGTTTTGTGGTCAGAAGAAGGGTGCGTGACTTGGCAATGGGATTGTGGAGGAAAATTGGAGGGAAAGGTTCTGATACTGGTCTTGTTGATGATTGAGGTGTGGATTTTGCTGTGGGATTTGCAAAGGAGTAGGTGATGGTTAACAGTGTATGGTCGGAGTTGGTGAAATTGTGTGGAACAAAGAAAGTGGTTTTGATTTTAGGCAGGGGGTGCGTGAGTTTATGATTCAGGGAAGATTGTATGATGCGTTGTTTTTAATGGCTTTGATGGCATGGATGCCCTGTGGAATTTTTGAAGGGTGGAGTGATGTCTGTAAGGAGATGGTTTGTGACAGGATTATGCGGTGTGATTTTCTGTTGGCACAGTGGTGAAAACGTTGATGGTGGGGCCTGTTTGTGTAAAATTGAATTTGTGCTGGAGGGGGGGGGGGTTTGCGGAATCTTTGAAGAGTATGTGGTGCGGTTTGTTGAAGGGTTGACAGGCGCGACAGTTTTGTTTGGGTTGTGTCGATGGACGGGGCTGTTTTGATCAGAGGTGATTGGGAACAGGTTCAGGCAGAGAAGAGAAAGAGTAAAAGGAAAATTTGTAGTGTTTTTTTTATTTTATAAGAATCTTGTAAAAAGAAGAAAAGATGTAAAAATGAAAAGAAATAATAGAAAGGAAATAAATTAAGGAAAATTGATCAAAGAAAAAGGAAAGATAGAAGACAGAGAAGAAAATAGGCAAACAAGGAAGAAAATAAAACAAAATGAAATGTTGCTTTTTTTTTAAATTTATAGGACTAAGGAAAGAAATATTTAAAAGGGAAAAAATGTAAAGGTGAAAGAAATAAATAACAAAAAGGGAAAGAAACCGAAACAAAAAATTAGCAAGAATTTTTTTTCCTTGATTTACAAATTATAGTATCAACTGTGTTAACACCAAATCAGCTATCAAGATTTTTTCTAAATATAAAAAAATGAGAAAAATAAACTAACAAGAATTAAATATTTTTGTGTGTTTTTTTTTAATAGAAAAAATAAAATTAACCCGAAGGATCTACTAATAAAAATTATTTTGGTCCCCGGCAACGGCGCCAAAATTTGTTTGCGAACAAATTATACAATTGTAAACAACTGTAAAATCCGTTCGGTTTTCCTAAACAGCAAGGATTGTTGTAGAGGGTGTCGAACTCTGGGACCAAAAATATTTTAATTAATAAATCCAATCAAGTTATTCCAGAATTTTGATTGATTGAAAACACAGAAAATAACAGCAATTAAATATAAAAGAGAGATTTATCTAATAAGAGAAAGCAATTAGGGAGCGATGACATAAATTAGATTAATATTCATCAATAGCCAAACAGATTAATCAGATCTAATTCATGTTTCTGTCACAAACATGAATCAACGATAATTGGGTATATAGAAACAAATAAGTAAATAACAACAAGTATAGCCTATGCAGGAGCTCAACTCTTAAACAACCATAGACTATCAGGACAGATTCACTATTTTATTTCTAAAACCCTAAATATTAAATCTAAATCTGATAAGTGTTAGATCGAACTCGAATATACCCTGTGAAGGAGCACAGCTCTTAAACGACACAGGGTATGAAGGTTCAGATCTAACCCTTAGTTCAAATCTAGATCTACATACATGAAGTTCTAATCTTTTGGCTATGTGATTCATATTGAATCATAACTATTAGCGTCATCACCCCCTAATTAAAGAGGATTAACTAGACATAGCTAAAAGAAAAGAAAATAAAAAGAAAATAAACAACATAAATAAAATGCAATAAAAACTAAATAGAAGAGAGAAAGAAAAGTTTTATTCCAAGAAAAAGATTACAAAATAAAACTGAGTGTGTCCTTACATGAATGAGAAACAAGGTATTTATAGCTGATATGACAAAGACTACTTGGCAAATTCCACAATGTGGGACTAAAGAATTAGCCCAAATAACACATAAGCTAGTGTGAACGGAGTTGTAGAGTAAGAGGCCTTGTAAGTGAGCCAGTGTGAACGCGTGCAGTGCATGAATGAGAAGCCTTGCAAAGGAGCTAATGTGAACGCTACATGAGTGAAATGGTCTGCAATTGAGCCAATGTGAATACAATATGAGTCTTTAGTGAGCCAAATCTACCCAACTAAACTCTAATTGCAACCGTTCTTCAAGCTTTAAACTCTTCAAGCTTTAGTAATTTTAACTTCACTCTTTTTCAGCAAATTCTTCATGCTTTATTCATCAAATGCTCTAAACCATGATTCTTGTCAAAAATCTGAAAACACAGCTATAAATACACAATATCAGTTATTTAAAAGATAAAATAAGATAAATATGCGGATAAAATATACACATTTACGTGTATATCAGCGACCGTTAGTGAATTTCGACCATTGACCAAATTTACATTACGAGATCCGTTCGTCGGATTCTCTTAAAACCGGAATCGCTGCGTTCGTATCGAAAAGAGCTTTCCAATGAATATAAGAGATTTGAATTCGAATGGTTGGATTTGTAATTATGCCCAAATCAAATTTGGAAAAGGTCGCTATGGATGTAGTTCGGTGGCCGTTATTGGAAACCAACTACATGGGCCTTGATAATATTATTAAAAATATTAATACTTTATGTAAAATCATAATAAATGATTTGAAAAGAATTTGGATGGAAAATTCCACGTTTGTGAAGATAAAAATACATTTTTATCCAAATGGATTAGTTATTAACTAGAAAGATAATCCAACGTTTTTAAATGAATAAATTGGATTTGTGAATGGTTTTAAAATAACCCAAATTTTCCAATGAATGAACTGGAATGGATTTAAATAGAAATCATCTTTGGGATATTTCAATGTTGGATTCCGTGGCTATATGGATATTGTAGAGGAATTTGGAAGATAAATATATATCGTTATTCCCCATACATTATGTGTTGGTTTCACAATTTGATATTGAATGTAAGCCGATATAATTTCTGTTTAGAGCCTTATATTTAATATCAAAGTGGATTTTGGGTTTTTCGTGAATGGTGTCTTCAGTAACATTGTTCTTAAACCCTATGGGAAAAGAATAAATCTTTTAATTATGATTATTAGAGTTTCCAGTTATATTTAATAACTGGAATAAAATGAAATGTGGATTGGGTTTATTGTGAACTGTGTTTTTAACGACATTCGTTCTTTAACCTGATTAACAGTGAAATGTGATTTAAATTTTATGAATTTTTTATTAAGTTTTAATGAAAATTTTCCAAAGTAAAGTTTTTCAATTTAATATATTAAATTGGAATTGAATGGAATTCGATTGGTAATAATCGAAGTGAGCTTTGGTGGAGGAAGACTGTTAATATATATGGAATTTAAAAGGCTTTGCCTTTATTCCATTTATATTATTAGTCGGATACAGAAATTGATATCGATTATATATTGATCTGTTTTCCGTGAAGATTCCATAATTAATGGAATGTGATTTTGGGTTTATCGCGAACTATGTTTTAAATGACATTAGTTCTTTAACCCAGTTAAAGACAGGATTACATGTCTACCATTGTATTACGAACTGTGTTGTTGATCTCTACTTAATATATATCTGTTTGGTGGCGGAGAATTTGTTCTCTTGTTTAACACCCTTCTCTGAATAGTATGAGCTTAGAGGTTATATATTCGGCAGAAATCAATGGTACGGTATAGATTGTCGATGTGGCATGTTTGGGTTTTCCAAAGTTAAATAATCATTAAATAATGATTGTTGGAAGATTAAAACTATGTGCATTTTTAGTGAACCTTTAATTAGATTGAAATGGGTGTGTGATAATTTAACTATCAAATTTGGGAAATGATCGAGAATGGAGTATCACCAGTTTTACTCCAAGCGATAGTTAAATCTATAATTATATTTGAACGTGAAATGGTAATTAATTTTACTGATAACACCGTGGTGTTAGACACTACAACAAAGTTACCCTATTACAACATCAATTTTGCAACGGTCATTGGCTGCCTGTTGTAATAGAATGCTATTACAACTGTCACTTTCGTGACCGTTGTAATAGATGCCTGTATAACATCCTTTTTACAACGGGCATAAACTGCCCGTTGTAATAGATATTTATTTTACAATGGTCACAAAATGTTCGTTATAATAGATGTCTATTTTACAATGGTCACAAAATGCCCGTTGTAATAGATGCCAATTTTTGATAGTCAATGATTAATAATTACAATACTTCCATAAATTTATTTTTGATTATTTAATAATTAATCATTAATCATATATTACCAATTATTAAGTATAATATTATATTACTAATTATAATCATTAATAATATTATATTATTTATAAATATTTAATAATTAATTATTAACAATATTATATTAATCATTTATAACTTATAGTAATGAATTATTATTGATAAATAATGTCTAATTACTAATTATAATATACAATCAGTATTCCAACAAACTTAACTTTTCTTTCCAGTTACTAGTAAGTAATATATATATATATATATATATATATATATATATATATATATATATCCAGTCAGTGACGCATCTAGCTTATAGCTGGGGTGGGCAACTGCCTTACCCAAGAAAATTAGAAATAATATAAACCTGAGTCAAAAATCAAAACTGTTCAAAAAAAAAACCTAACCTACTTCTTTGCAATTCCTATTTACAATCATATATCAACTGAACGAAAGTGAAAACGCTTCAGTTAGAAATTGTAAAGCGTCGGGTGGAGCGAGAGCCATGGTTGGGTTTCAAAGATTTGGTGAGGCGGAGGTTGCGGAGGGCCCCGCTATAGGGTGACTCAAAGGAGATTAGACGGTTCTGACTGAAGGGTCGGTGAAGTCGAGTTTTTAGAAGTTTTCTTTTTCGGGGAATGCGCGAGATTAGATTTGAGGAAGAGTTGCAATATTTGAAATGGAAGATGAAGAAAATTGCAGTTTCAAATGTTCGAATAAAATAAGAGTTGATAGTGGAACATGGGATAACATTTAGAAGTGCTTCCCCGATACTCGCTCCATTGCATATTTGCATGACCGGCTAAACTAATATATCACCAATTCTCCTGCTCCTTCGGGTATAATTTTAATTTTACTGCCAGCCCAATTAACCATGTACCCAGTTAGTCCAAAATTCAAAGGGCTCTAACATTCAAATTGATGGTCCAAACATACAAATAATATATATATATATATATATATATATATATATATATATATATATATATATATATATATATATATAATATTGTTGTGTTTATACGAATGAAATGATACACTTTAAACTTATGTCTTGTTTGCGTATAATTTTATTATTTTCATTATATACGCTACCATTAATCGTTAATTGATTATATAATTAATTTAAATGGAGTTATCTAAATCATATTTCGATGAAACGAACGCCAGTATTTTAAACATAACATTTTTCCATTAAATATGCGATCACTTGCATAGTTCCGCCCAACAGCGTTTGTTTACTACTTTACAAAATAGTGAACAATAAAACAGTTATATTAATAATTACTATCAAATAGTTAAAAATTAATACAATAATTGTTAAGCATTGATCTAAAATTATTATTAAATAACAATTATGCACCAATGAGTTTGCTTTTCGTCGTTAATGAATTTAAACACAAAGCATATATGACGGTTGGGATCAAAATATGTTTTTTCATCTTAAATAATCACTACCAGTACATTTATACAACACTCGATTTTTTAGAGCACTGCAATATAATCACAAAAATCGCATATTAAAATAACCTCATTTACCCAAGCTATTAATTTTAGAAAATCACAGAAATTTAGATTTAGTTTTAAAAATGTTATTAAATAACTAATATCATGTGTAAAACCACGCGTCTGAAAATATGCAATCTTTCAGATATATGAACTTTCGGTCTTAAAGAGAATAGAAATATTTCCCCATTTCAAAAATTGCGCTCTAATCCTTAATTTGTTGACCAAATATTTCAGCCTACCGCCATAAAACAAAAATCAAACCTATTCTCTAACTCATTTCCTTCCAATAAACCTAATCTACTCTAAATCGCAGCCGCCTTAAGAATTCTCTTTCACTGCTTCAATTTTCGCTTAATCTTCATCCTCAATTTCCTATTTGTGCGTCAAGACGAGGGATGCTCGTAGCGTTTATGGATTTCTTTTCAACTCTGCGTTTTGCTTCCATTCTTGCTTGAGTTCACCATCATATTTCAACTCCACTTTCCTCCGTCAGATCCAACAGTACGTGAATCACTCTTGTAGCATTCCTGGTCATTTCCTTGTGTGCCATCCTGTATTCACGGTAAGTTTTGAGAATTGGATCTGGTTTTAGATGACTTTGCTCGACCAAGCTAGGAGTTTTTTAGGTTTCTATTGGTTTGCCTGGTGGTATGTTGCGTTCAACATTGGGTTTAGGTTGTTCGCCTTTTGCAAGGAGCAGTGAGGTGGTCTCTAGCTGTCGGGGAAGTTGGGTGTCTCTTTGGTGCTGAATTATGCTTTGCGGGGTAAGACGTTTTATACACTGAGTGTGCCATATGTTTTGGCTTTGTTTTGACATTCTGTTGTGGTATCACCTACTATGTTGTAGCCGGGGTTTCAAATTTAGTTTTTTCACTAATTTTCTCTGATAGCTTGGGTTATTTATCTGTTTTTCTTAGCGCAACGTTAGATGTATTCTGTTAGCTTTATGCACCATGTGTGGTGCTTGATTTAGAGTTTTTGTGGTAGTGTGCTTGCTCCATTTACTCCCCCCCCCCCCCCCCCCCAAAAAAAAAAAAAAAAAAACACTAAAGAAAGCAAAAGAAATATCATTTCATCAGGGAATCATATATCAGAGTTCCTACCAAACAATAGGATATATTTGCTGCTTTTTACATTTTTTTTAAGATAAAATAAGTAGTGCTTTTTATGGTCATATATCAGATTTCCTACCAAACAATAGAAATGTTCCTATTTACTTTACTTGATCTATTTTATTCTGTTAATTTTTTTCTTTTTTTTTCTTTATGAAAGCCGCAATGCCTAGTTTATGTGTGGTTGAATATTTTTTGCATTGTTATTGAATGTCTTATTAAGATATGAAAAGTGTAATTATTATCACCAAACAAAATTTCCAAGTACCTGGTTGCCTTATGCATGTGCAAAAATAAAAAATAGCCACATATTAAATATTGCACTAGAATTTCTCTTGTTTGCTTCTATGTTATATTATTAGATAGAGATGGTATTGAACTATCCAATGCATTTTCGACAGTAAACTTTTGACATAAACGATTGCGTTTGAATTATTATCTTCATATAATGCTAGTAAAATGGCATTATAATGTCTTTATTAAATTTATGTCCTTTTATTACCATTCAACATATAAAGTGAGCACTAATAGTCTGAAGAGTTTTGCTGGAAAACTTTTGCTAGTAAAAATGGTATTATTATCTTCATAGAATGCAAGTAAAAATTTAATTATTATCATTCAACAATAAACTTTTTCTCTTGAAGACATTTCTCGCATTTGGAAAGCACATTCAGAATGGAGGTGTAGTTATTCGTTGATTTATTATTATATTATTTAGGCATGTCGTTATACCTTACATTGTTTTCTAGGTGGAAACCAATAACTAAACTTTCTGGTTTTAGCAAGCGATGGATTGTGGGATACTATGCCAAATGAGGTAAGTTTACTTTTTTGTTTTTGAGCTTTTAATGTATAATTTGAGTTTGTTTGTCGGATTTTTTTTTTTTTTTGAAACTCTATGTTGATCATTATATATGTGTTTTATTGCACGTGGTACATGCAATAATAACACATAAAACTTCTCAATTCTCCATATTATTGTTTGCTATAATCTATGAACTTGATGGACTTGAAAATGATGGTGTTCAAAAACCATTCAACATTTTATAAAAAGCAAAGAAAGAAATAGATCAAAGCTTGAAAGTGTCCTGGGTGGGTTTGATTGCGGTTGCTGGAGCTGAAGAGGTTGAATTTGTTGAGGTCCAGCAATTCCAGTTCGATTGGGCGGATAGATGCAAGCACAAAAGAACTGGTTGCATTATCTGAAGCACATATTGGGAAGCAAAGGTTTTGGAGATCTCGTTGCATTCGATAATACCTACTTCAAAATACTCATTGACAGACCATGTGACTGTGTATGTGTATGAGTGAATAAGTGTGTAGTGAGGAGTCAATGTATATGAGTGAAATGTAGTGAGGAAGTGTATGTACAAGTGATTGTATAAATAGAGGGGAAACACTATGTTTACTATTTGAAAGTATAATAAATATTTATTTGAATAAATATTTGTTTAAAAATAATTTTTGAATTAAATATTCAATTCTTCTAAATATTACTAATATTATGTGTAATATTCAAATCCATTGCAACTTTCAGCATTTTACAACGGGCATTAATTATTGTTATAGAAGATATTACAATGGTCATTACCTGTTGCAAGCAACTATTCTATTTAAGGAACATACAACAATAACATAAGACCATTGTAAAAAGTCTATTACAACTGCCTGTTACCACGTTTATAGCCTATTGTAAAAGAGGGCATATTACAACATGGTCTAATACAATGGGCGGGCTGACCGCTGTAAAACCCCTATTATCTATTTTTTTGTAGTGAGATATGGAGTATTACCAGACTACCAGTTTTGCTCCATGGGATGAATAAGTTGGGATTGGGATTAATAAATAAATTTTACTTCGGTAAGGCTCGATAATCCCGACTAGTTGATAAACCTTAATTTGGTTTAGAGTTGATATCCAAAGGAAGATTAAAGTACAATTTAAAAAAAAATTATATTTGATAAAATTAATGGGAACCTTTCCCTAATGATGTGAATATTTGAATAAAAGAATATTCTAAATTGGAATGAGGCGTATGATGTGTTTTTATAACACTTGATTATTGATTATAAAAAACGAAAGTTATTTGGAACGACCGGGTTTATCCCATTCTGAATAACTGATACGACGATAAGTTGACGATGAAGACGGTGGTTGAAGACAAAAGATCTTCACATCGTTTGGATGATTGCAGAAGTCTTGATTGGGCTGTACATCCAGGACAAGGTAATAAGTGGTGATCGTCCAGACGTACTTGGAGATCGACCGGATATGCGGGAACCTCTCTCCTGTATTGGACATATGGGACGAGGAATAAGGTGCTTCCGGTTTCGTTCGGACTAGAATGGACTTGTAAATTGATGTGTGTCTGACATTGGATTTTGTTCTTTTGTTAATTGATTTCTATTAATATATTTCTGTTTGGTGGCGGATAATTTATTCTCTTGCTTAACACCTTTCTTTGAGACGTACGAGCTTAGAGGTTATATGTCGATAGACATTAGTTGCATAGCGTGAATCGTCAATGTGGCATGCTGAGATGCAAATGATCAAGGCTTTTGTTGAAAAGCAGAGTCTTGTGGTTGATGATCAAAGCACGACTTTAAATAGCATAGCTTTGTGTATAGCGTTAATCCGCGAGTTTCACACCCCGATATGAACTAGAAATGGGATGAAGGACGACAGGGAGGACATGCGTTTTTTTCTAGCTAGGAGTGGTGTCATGGTATGGAGCCCAAACATTTTTACTTATGTGGATGATGGACAGCGAGGTACCTCGGATTTGAATCCCTAGTGGCTTTTGATTTACGCCCCACAGGGCGGGGAAACGTATTGCTCTGGCATTGCCAATCCTGAAAAGCAAGAGAGGACCGACCCTGCATTTTCCTAGGCGCAGTTGCGACTGATCCTGAGACATAGGCTAGATCGTCTCGAACTCGGTAAGGACGATCCCTTGCCTTGGTTCATGATGTAAATCCAACTTCCAATACGACATCATGTGGTTTTAATTGTAGAATAGTATGGCGACATTATATATGGTACCCATGCCGTCTATGATTGAGACATTTATATTTGAAGTTGTTTTTAACACTATGCACTTATAATAGTATCAAATGATTTGTTTTAAAACGTACCAAGCATGTTTGGCCATTATAAGGGAAAACTCTATCCTCCGGCTTGCGTTGCATTGTGTGATGGGATCTGAGTCTTATAATAGCATCATTTTTCCAAGAAGCATTGCGCTGTTTGTTTTATGCACTGGTATTCTTGGGAGAAATCTCGTTCCGTATTATACGGGGTGGTCCCTTGATTTACTCTATTTTAAAGTAAAGTTTTAAATAACTGTTTTAGTTCTCACACCAGCCCCATGACTGATTCAGAGTTTATTGTTTCTACCTAAACTCTGGCTATTTTCCACCCAGACAGCTAGTAGTTTTGGTTTTCGCAAATATTTCTTTTCCCAGGATCCTGGATTTACAGCTGGTGCTATATTGAATTAATTTAACCACTTAGAAAATATAAGGTAAATATAGCAAAATTGAATTTATTACCGAACTGAATTGAAATTGCATGTATATACATGTATATACATTGAATAGGTCATAGCATGGAAGCTAAGAAGAGGAATAAAATTGTCTGCCCGATAAATAGGTACATGTTTACTGTATTTCTTGGGTTTTGATGATTTTATGAGCCGATTGGCTTTTTCTTTTTCTTTTTGGATGATGAGGGCCCTGTGAGGCAAGTTGCGGTTTTAAAGGTCTCCTCGCACAAAGTAGGTTATGGCGAAATTTTTCAAAAATTTAGGGTGTTAGCCTTACAAACTGAAAAGTTGAAGAATGTAAGCCAGAATGAAAGTCGAGTTGGTTAGTTAAACAATTTTCAGCTCTATTCCTTTTCGAGGACGAAAAGATTTTAATTGGGGGAGATTGTAACAACCCGGATTTTCTGAACTAATTTAAATTTTTTATTTTGGCTATTTTAATGAATTTTGAATATTTAAAATGATTTATTTTAAATCATAATGATTTAAAATTTATTTATTTCGAAATTAGAACGTATAAATTTATTTTAATTATAAAACGAGCCTGAAATTGCACGGGAGTTTGAAAATTTGATTTCTAATTTCAAATGAATATACAAAATTCAAAATAAATCGGATTTCAGTAACACTAGAAATATTTGAATCTGTTTAATTATATATTTCTACGAGTGTGAAAAATCTATATTTCATAATATAAATTGAAAGTTATGTAGAGTTTAAAATTCAGAATAGTCGCTATGGAATTTATATATATTTTAATATATATATATATAGCCCTTTAAAATAGCCATTTTGCAAACGACCTCCGTTTTCGACGGAACCACTTTTGTTGGATTCGGAATACTAAATTATTATTATATTCTGATTCTCAGAATTTTTGGAATTGATATGTGAGCGTGGTGAATTTAAACGCGTTTAATAATTTCAGTTTGAATTTAATCGACTAGAAAAAGGCCATTTTTCAAATGGTCTCCAAATTCGATGAAATAATTTTTTTTAGGATCGTATCATCAAAATATAGCTAGATTTATTTTTCTGGGATATTTGGAGTTAGTATGTGGCCCCGGTAAGTTAAAATGTATGCTAAAATCAATTTTGAATGTTATATTAATTTATATTTTGATGAAAACTAATCTAAACGGTCGAATTGGCTTACGAAACATATCCCATTCCATTCGGAATGGGGTAATTAGCTAGGAACGACAGTCGTTGGGTCTGATTTGAAATTCGAATGAAAAATCTCATTTATTGGAATTAAATTAATAATTAAATAATATAAATAAATGGTTATAAAACCCAAAACCCTAGCATGGTCTCTCTTTTAGCCGCCACTTCTATTTCGATGGCCAAAAAGCTCCCGAAAATAAATGCCAAAATCTTCAAATCGGTCAAGAATTAAATCGTAGAATCAAAACAAAAATTCAAGAGGGATTCACAAGCTTTCCATCAATACTCAGATGATCGAAAATGGTTCTGTATTTTTCTCGATTTCTACGCAAGAAGCTTCGTAGTTCATTGGCGATTTCAGGGCGCTAGGGGACGTTGAACTCGGGGTAATGGCGGCCAGAGGTGTGCAATGCGAAGACAGTCAGGGTGATGGCTGGCGATGGTAGCCCGGCGGCTGGGGGAGCGCGCAGTTTGAGGAAGGTTGTGAACAACGGCGGCCAGGTTTTTGAACGAGGAAGGTGAGGGTAAAATGGGAAATGAAATTATTAATTAATTTTAATTAATTCAAAACTGTAATTAATGTTTAGATAACGATATCTTGTTCATACGGAAACGGAATCGAACGATTTCGGATTCGTTGGAATCGCAGAAAAGAGAGCAATAACATGGAACTGTCCAAGACTAAAACGGAGTACGTTAGAATTTCAAGAAAATTCAAATACAAACAGAACTGAAATTCAAAAATAAAAGAATGGAGGAGTGGAACCCAATGTGAGAACTCTTTCTCACTCAAACTATTTTACAGTTAAATATATCCTAGGTTGCAAACGGGGCTTAGTAGCTCCTGACTCTATTTATTGTACAAACCATGGTTGTTTGTTTTTTTGGATTGTATTATGGGAAAATTGACTATATTGTGTGTTGATTGTGATGCTGAAATGTTTAAATATTAAAAATAATTTAATATTATTTTGAGGTTGTTGAAATTAAATTATAAATATTCATTTATAATTTGAACAACGAAAATTGGTTAAATAGAAAAATAATTCAAATTGAATTAGAACTGGTTAAATTTATTAACCAGTGATTATTTTAAAAAGACTGTTGTTGTTTGAATACCCCACACGGGTGTTGGGATGATATTTGGCATACACAAATCCCTATATTTAGTTACATGTCAATCGATGGATCGACAAACTGTGATAAGCGTTATTTTAATTATTTAACGCTTATACAGTTGAATTGTACTCTGGATGTGAATTGACTATTTTCTAGATGTTTATCATTTTTTTGAATACATGCAATGTATGGAATCCATATAAAATATGGTAATTGATTGAGTCTGATTCCAATTCCTAAATAACGAATAATTTTAAAATAATATATAGTATAGTTTTAAAATAATATTCGATATAGTTTTAAAATAATATATAGTATAGTTTTAAAATAATATTCAGTATAGTTTTAAAATAATATATATTATAGTTCTAAAATAATATATAGTATAGTTTTCAAATAATATTCAGTGAAGAATCAGAATATGATATTGATGTCCGATTTTGGACGGACACAAAAATATTGAAATATTCATAACTATAATGAATATGAAGCCGAGTTGAGTAGTTAATTACCATTTTTACCCGAGTGGGTTTATCGATCGATTTTATTTATTTTATACTGAATATCGAAAAGAATTGATTTCAAAATCTGATATTTTGAAAATATTACCATTTTAATATTATAATGATATAGAATATTCAGTTTTGATTTAAATTTGAAAATGAAGTTAAAATCTTTTTGAAATGAATTTATAAATGATTTATAAAATACGTTTTAAATGGAAATCGACAATATATATATATACATATTATATATTTAATGGCTTGAATAGAACGCGCCGCGCAGCGACCATTCGTGAATTTCAACCATTTACTGCAAATTGACATTACGGGAGATTCGACCGTCGGAATCTCCTAAAACCATAACCGTTGGGTTCGTATTGAAAAGAGATTTCCAATGAATATAAGAGATTTGAATTTTAACGGTTGGATTTGGAATTATGACCAAATCCAATTTGGAAAAGGTCATTATGGATGTAGTTTGGTGGCCGTTATTGGAAACTGGCTGTACGGGCCTTGATAAAATTATTAATATTATTAATAATTTATGTAAAATTATAATAAATGATTTGAAAAGAATTTGGATGGAAAATTTCACATTTGTGAAGATAAAAATATATTTTTATCAAAATGAACTAGTTATTGACTAGAAAGATAATCCAACGTTTTTAAATAAATAAATTCCATTTGTGAATGGTTTTAAAATAACCAGAATTTTCCAATGAATGAATTGGAACGGATTTAAATAGAAATCATCTTCGGGGTAGTTCAATATTGGATTTCATGACTATACGGATATTGTGGAGAAATTTGGAAGATAGATATATATCGTTATTCCCCTTACGATATGTGTTGGTTTCAGAATTTGGTATTGAATGTAAGCCGATATAATTTCTGTTAGAGCCTTATATTTAATATCAAAGTGGATTTTGGGTTTGCCGTGAATGGTGTCTTCAGTAATACTGTTCTTAAACCCCATGGGAAAAGAATAAATCTTTTAATTTAGATTATTCGAATTTCCAGTTATATTTAGTAATTGGAATAAAATGGAATGTGGATTAGGTTTATTGTGAACTGTGTTTTTAACGACGCTTGTTTTTTAACCCGATTAACAGTGAAATGTGATTTGAAATTTATAAATTTTTTGTTAAGATTTAATGGAAATTTTCCAAAGTGAAGTTTTCCAATTTAATATATTAAATTGGAATTGAATGGAATTCGATTTGGTAATAATCAAAGTGAGCTTCTGTGGAGGAAGACAGTTAATATATATGGAATTTAAAAGGCTTTGTCGTTATTTCATTTATATTATTTGTCGGATACGGAAATTGATATTGATTATTTATTGATCTATTTCTTGTGAAGATTTCATAATTAATGGAATGTGATTTTGGGTTTATTGTGAACTGTGTTTTAAATGACATTGGTCCTTTAACCCAATTAAAGACAGGATTACATGTCTAACATTGTATTTCTAACTTTATTGTTGATCTCTATTAAATATATATCTGTTTGGTGGCGGAGAATTTATTCTCTTGCTTAACACCCTTCTCTAAGACGTATGAGCTTAGAGGTTATCAATTGGAAGAAATCAATGGTACGGTATAGATCGTCGATGCGGCATGTTTGGTTTTTCCAAAGTTAAATAATCATTAAATAATGATTGTTGGAAGATTAAAACTAAGTGGAGATTTGATGAATTTTTAATTAGATTGAAATGGGAATGTGATGATTTAATTATCAAATTTGGGAAATGATCGAGAATGGAGTATCACCAGTTTTACTCCAGGCGATAATTAAATATTTAATTAGATTTGAGCGTGAAATAGTAGTTAATTTTACCGATAACACCACGGTGTTAGATATGGAGTATTACCGGTTTTGCTCTATGGGATGAATAGGTTGGGATTGGGATCAATAAATAAATGATTACTTCGGTAAGGCTCGATAATCCCGACTAGTTGATAAACCTTAATTTGGTTTAGAATTGATACCCAAAGGAATATTAAAGTATAAATTTAAAAGAACTTGATATTTGAAAAAATTAATGGGAACCTTTCCCTAATGATGCGAATATTTGAATAAAAGGATATTCTGAATTGGAATGAGGCGTATGATGTGTTTTTATATCACTTGATTATTGATTATAAAATATGAAAGTTATTTGGAAAGACCGGGTTTATCCCATTTTGAATAACTGATACGACGACAAGTCGACGATGAAGACGGTGGTTGAAGACCGGAGATCTTCACATTATTTGGATGATTACTGATGTCTTGGTTGAGCTTCCAAGACAAGGTAATAAGTGGTGATCATCCAGACATACTTGGAGATTGACCGGATAAGCGAGGACCTCTCTCCGGTGTTGGACATATGGGACGAGGAATAAGGTGCCTTCGGTTTCGTTTAGACATGTAACGGACTTGTAAATGGATGTGTATCTGACATTGGATTTTATTCTGTGTTAATTGATTTCAATTAAATATATATCTGTTTGGTGGAGGAGAATTTATTCTCTTGCTTAACACACTTCTCTGAGACGTACGAGCTTAGAGGTTATATACTGATAGACATCAGTTGCATGGCGTGAATTGTCAGTGTGGCATGCTGAGATGCAAATGATCAAGGCTTTTGTTGAAAAGCAGAGTCTTGTGGTTAACGATCAAAGCATGTCTTTAAATAGCATAGCTTTGTGTATAACGTTAATTCGCGAGCTTCACAACTCGATATGAACCAGAAACGGGATGAAGGACGACAGGGAGGACACACGTTTCTTTCTAGCTAGGAATGGTATCATGGTATGGAGCCCAAACATTTTTACTTATGTGGATGATGGATAGCGTGGTACCTTGGATTTGAGTCCCCAGTGGCTCTTGATTTACGCCCCATAGGGCGGTGAAATGTATTGTTCAGGAATTGCCAATCCTCAAAAGTAAAAGAGGACCGGCCCTGAATTTTCCTAGGTGCAGTTGCGACTGATCCTGAGAGATGGGCTAGATCGTCTCGACTTCGGTAAGGATGATCCCTTGCATAGCTGCATGATGGAAATCCAACTTCCAATACGACATCATGCGGTTTTAATTGTAGAACTAGAATGGCAACATGATATATGGTACCCATGCCGTCTATGATTGATACATTTATATTTGGTGTTGTTTTTAACACTATGCATTTATAATAGTATCAAATGATTTGTTTTAAAACGTACCAAGCATGTTTGGCTATTATAAGGGAAAACTCTATCCTCCGGCTTGCGTTGCATTGTGTGATGGGACCTAAGTCTTATAATAGCTTCATTTTTTCAAAAAGCATTGCGTTGTTTGTTTTATGCACTGGTATTCTTGGGAGAAAACCCGTTCCGTGTTATACGGCGCGGTCCCTTGATTTACTCTATTTTAAAGTAAATTTTTAAATAACTATTTTAGTTCTCACACCAGTCTCATGTCTAACTTGGAGTTTAATGTTTCTACCTAAACTATGGGTGCCCCTATTTTCCACATGGACAGCTAGTAGTTTTGGTTTTCGCAGATATTTCTTTTCCTAGGATCCTAGATTTACAGCTGGAGCTATATTCGGAAAGCTTTGTATCCGTGTATTTCTTTCTGTTGTGTTATGTATTATTTTTCCACTGCTAATGTAATTTAATCTCTGATATTTTTCTAATGTATATTATTTATTCACACTCTATTATATTCTTATACTCTGATGTAATTGTTGTAATAGCAATGAAATGTTCTTCTGTTTGCGTTCTGATTTACCGTGTTCTCAATTAAATCCGGGCTTTCCCGAAAGGGTGAGTTTGTGTCATCTTAGGTCTTCTATCTATAATACCCGAATCTGGGTTGATTCGGCTCTTCGCAAATGCCAAAAGGGTTTTTCCGGTCTTCTATCTATAATACCCGAATCTAGGTTGATTCGGCTCTTCGCAAATGCCAAAAGGTTTTTCCGGTCTTCTATCTGTAATACTCGAATCTGGGTTGATTCGGCTCTTCGCAAACGCCGGAGGGGGAGTTCCGGTCTTCAATCCATAAATCGCCCGAATAAGGCACAGTTCGGGACTTCTACTAATGCCCGAATCTGGGTCGGATTGGTTTCTCTACAAAAAAAACCCAGAAACAGACCCCGGTCTTACATCTCAATACCTAAACCCTGGTTGATCCTGAAGTAAATCACAGCCGGATGGGAGCGTTACGGTTTCATCACAAATACCCTAAGCTTGAGTAGGGTCAGGCTCTTGAATCTAAATAAGAAGGAATTGATCGTCCCTCTCCGAAATTCGAGTATGGCTCAAGATTACACTTTCGTTACTACCAAGGATGAGCTTATGATCCTCTCAGGGAAATCTTTATAACCTATACATTCATTAATTTATTTTCTAACATATTAGTCGCTTGCACAGCCCTGAAAATGACATCATATCATAACACTAGTTCGGGGAAGAACTACGGAAAAGATCCCAAACATTTCTAATAGCGTCCTATAACTAGGACTATCCCCTTTTTCTAGGCGATCTTTCATTGGGAATTTTCCCAAGGGTAATTGTTACATAAAGAAATTTTTACTAACACTTAGCACAAGTAGGTTTCCACTCATTACAATACCCGGGGTTATAGTAACATTGTTTCTGACAAAAGAGATACATTATATACGTCACACCATACACTGACATGCCCACCGGAAGTCACGACATAAACCATTACACAGGCACAGTCATCGTTTTGAAAAGTTCACTTCACAAACATACAAGAAAGATCTATCATTCCTAATCAGGGTTTTGCAAAGCGAATTCTAAAGAAGCACAATTCACTTTAGCTTTCTTTAGTTCATCCTCCAACTTACCGATTTGTTGGTATAACCTACCTACCCCCGCATCTGAGCTCCCAGAGAATTTTGTTGCTAACTTACGTTGCAAATTGCAAATAATTTCATCTTTCTCCTTCAGTTGTTTTTCCAAATAGGACACTTGTTCCTTGATATTCGTGACTACTATCTTTTGCAGATAATATATCTTTTTGTAGCCGAACAGTAGGGCATTACCAAAAATATATTTGTAACCAACGGTGTTCGGAGTTACCTCTTTAAATTATGAAGAGGGGGTCTGGAACGAGTCCTCCTAGCCACAGACAAGATGAAATATCAAAATACGTAAAACGCAAATATCAGGTATACACTAATTACATCATGCATTCCAAGGAAAAATAGTCACATGACCATTATCAATTCATACACACCATAGATACCATGTCCACACTGGCATATTACTACAACACCATAAACCATCAAATATCGCAAGACCAGCACAATTCATGGACAAATCAAAAGAAAATGTGTACTTCTTACAATAACATTCAAAACCCCATGTTAAATTGTTTTCACTAAACCAAACTCCTTGAGAGTCCTCCCCCTGTATTTCTAAATGCAGAGTTTAAAAACAAAACTATGACTCACATCAGCAGAGAACTGCTGTAACATGTGAAGACTAGGTATTAATGAAATTCAAGGATAAGGAAAGCACTTAGAAAGTGAAACCCATACCTGTGTCACATCAACGTCGGACCGATCGGGAGTCCCTTTCTTCTTGGAATCTAAAGAACCACCGTCTTTAGAAAGCAACTCCTTTGAGGCGAGAGAGGATGCACCATCACCCTTCCCGGGCCCACCTTGCTGATCCATGTGTTCTTCAATCTCTCCTTGTGTTGTGTTTTCCTACTCCACTTCCTCCTCATAATACTCAGAAAATTCATCAATAAACAAAAGAGATGCGGGATTTATCTTATTCATTGAAGGAACCTTATGCTCTCGTCCCAGTTGCTCGATCTTCTCTAGAACTTTGTCACGGACGGAGGGATCAATTGAAGAGAAGCCAATTCTGAAAGCCTTTCATCGTTGTCTGAGAAAGCAAGGATGAGGGCATCTTCGTAATACTCCACAGCTATGTTGTTAAGATGGACGTTCAAAAAATTGGAAATTATATCACCAGCCTTGTAAATGATTCTTTTTGAGGTGAAGAGCTGAGTGTTCACCTTTTCCACCTCGGCAGCAAAATCAATCTCCAGCTCCGATTTCTCTATCTTAAGATCATCGACTTGCTTCGTCAACTCCTCTTTATCCTTCCTCTCCTCCTCTAATGAGGCCTCCAACTCCCTTCGTTTGTTATCTCCCTCCGTCTTCTCCCACAACAAAATATTAACCCTATCCGACATCACCCTATTCTCCTCCCTTAGAGTGTTGACCTTGACCTCCATGGTGGAAGCCAAGCCCCGGGAGACATACCAAGTTTTCATCATCTAAAGAAGAGAAGTAGGCTAAGTCTCTCAAAAAAAGGTATATGTATGTATAATACTAAAAGGTGATCCCTGATTTGTTGTCTGTGGAAATCTTATAAATCCAAAGAGGCAGATGTTGTGGTAATATGTAACGACCCAGAAAATCAGAACCAATTTAAAATTGGCTAAAATAATGGATTTTAAATATTTAAAATAAATATTTTAAATAATGGCGATGAAAACTGAGTTTGAATCGACAATTGAAAACGAATATAATTAATTATAATTATAAACAAGGCCTGAAATGGCGCTGCAGTTTCAAAAATTGAATTCAAACTTTGTCGGACTGTACCGGGTGCAGAATAATTCAGATTTTAGTGAAACCAAAAATATTTAAATCTGTTAGTGAATACCTTTCTAACGAATCTGAAAAATCGAAATTTGATAGCGGGAATCAAAAGATATGTCCAGTTGAAAATTCTGAATAGTCGCTATGGAATTCAGGCCCTTAAAAATGGACATTTTGCAAACGATGTCAGAATTCGACGAAACCACTTTTGTTGGATCCGTGATGTCAAATTGTTGCTAGGTTTCAAATTTCATAATTTTTCGAATCAATATGTGAGCGTGGCAAAGGAAAACGTGTTTTGACCATTTCAGTTGAATTTAATCGACTGGAAAATGGCCATTTTTCTAACGATGTCAGAATTCGACGAAACTAGTTTTGTTAGGACCGTATCGTCAATACGAAGCTAGAAAATATTTTTCTGGAATTTTTAGAGTTAGTATGTGACCCCGGTAATTTGAAATGTACGTTTAAAATTCAATATAGTGATTTAAATGTAAATTCAACAGAAACTGATTGTAACGATCAAATCAGCTTGCGATACATATCCCATTGTGTTCGGAATGGGGGTAAAACGCTATGGACGACAGGCGGTGGGCCTCGTTTTGAGGTTGTGGGTAAAAGTCAACTTTATGCAATTAAATTAATTAATAAAAAAAATAACTCCTTCCCTTTTTATCTTTCTGCCCCCCCCCCCCCCCCCGATTTCATTAAATCAGAAATCAAAAAAAAAAAAAATAAACTAAACCCGCCGCTTTCCCCGATCATCCGCCTGCCGCTGCCTCAGGCGAGGCGCCGCCCATCACCGCATCCCCCTCCCCCTCGTCTGTCGATCCCGCCAGTGACATCGCCCCCCCTGAAGCCATCGCGACGCCCCAATTCGCGAGCCCCCCCTCAGTTCGAGACCATTGAAGCCACCGCACCTGGAGACCAACGCCGCGCCACCACCGATGTCAGCACCCTCCTCGCCTCCGTCGACAGCAGCTCCACAACCCTCCCTTCTCCTTTTTCAAAGCGTAGAAACCCCCACCCAGTAGAAAACCAATCAAGGTAAGCCTTTATTTGTTTCATTTATTTACTTTCGTTTGGTTTATTTAAGGGAGATGATTTTAGAAAATCAAAAATCAGTTTTAAAAACATTTTAAATTCAGTTTGTATTTGAGATCGGTTTCTCCATGTAGCGTAGAATAAAAATGAGATTTTTATTATATATAACATCGTATGAAGAAAGTAAGGATTTTTATTTTATGAAAAGATAGAATTTTTATCGTAGCAAAGAGATGATTTTGAATAGTGTAAAAATCAGATTTTTCTATATTGAAAGTCGAAGTAAAAATCAGATTTTTCTATATTGAAAGTCGAAGTAAAAATCAGATTTTTCTATATTGAAAGTCGAAGTAAAAATCAGATTTTTCTATATTGAAAGTCGAAGTAAAAATCAGATTTTTCTATATTGAAAGTCGAAGTAAAAATCAGATTTTTCTATATTGAAAGTCGAAGTAAAAATTCGATTTTTCTATATTGAAAGTCGAAGTCAAAATTCGATTTTTATATATTGAATAGCGAAGTAAAAATTCGATTTTTTATATATGTAGTGGTTACGGGCGAAAGCGACAAAAAGGCGAGAACGGTGAAGATTTATGCAAAGAAGAGTCGTGGGATTGAATTAGCTATTCGGTGAGAATTTCTCGCTCTTCAATTTCTTTTTCTAGCCATATATATATGTGTGGAAATAAAAGTGAATTGCTATATATATATATATATATATATATATATATATATATATATATATATATATATATATATATATACGCCCCCTCGTCCACAAACCATGGACGATATTTATTGATTGAAATTGTTGTGAAAATTGATTGATAGCGAATGGTTGTTTGGGATTGTTTGTGGTTGATATTGGTTGATTGTGGTTGAAAAATACCCATTGGTGATTGAGAAATATTTGATTGAAACCACATAGGATTAGTTTGTGGAAATGAAATAAATATATACATGCCGCCTGCGTGCGAACTAGATGCATGATCCCCATTGTCAAAAACCGCGAGGTTTTAAGGTAGAGCGAGGAGCCGTACTAGGGACGGTCCCGGTTTTAACTACCCTGCCGTTATGCTGCCGAAATTTTGAATAATATTCGTGTGTTTGAATTATTTTCATTTGCTTAAACTATATTTATTCATTGAATAGAAAACCTTCATGTGTTGAATTGATATTCATTCGTTGATTAAAAATTCATGTGTTGAATGGTATTCGCGTTTTAAATATAAATTGTTTGATAATAAAAATCACCTTTTATCGACTATATGAACTGTGTAAAATAATCTCGTTTTGAAAGAAATTGTTTTATGATAAAAATCCTAACCTATATGAACTATATAGAAAAATAGTGTTTTGAAATGAATTGTTTTACAATAAAAATCACATTTTTATTGTATGCATGAATCGTTGAAATGTGAAGTGTTAAAAATAGCCACTTGTTTAAAAAAAAAAAATATGAGTTGAAATATTCATTAATTAGCTAATGAAATGATTTGCACCTATGTATGTAACATTAGAATGAATGGTGTTTTTAAACCAAATAGAAATCAAATATGAAGTCGAATAGAAAATGATAAATGATAAGAACTATATATATGTACATGCATATTCATTGAACAGGTTATAGCAAAGGGGCTAGAGAAGAGGAATAAAATTTTGTGCCCGACAAATAGGTACACATTTACTGTTTTGTTTGGGTGATGATTTTATGAGCCTGTTGGCTAGCCGCTTGGCTTTTTCTTTTTCTTTTTGAGATTAGAAGGACCGGGAAAGCTATTTGCGATTTCCCGATGCTCCCGGTGCAGGGGAGGTTATGGCGAAATTTTCCAAAATTTTAAGGCGTTAGTGAAATATTTGAAGTGAAAACGATATTGAAATTGTTGAAGGAACTATATTTATATAATTATATAAATATAAATAAAATTAAAACGAAACGTGGCCGTGCAGTTCGCATTTTGAAACCGTGATTTCAAACAACTAGTGCGGGAAATCCAGCCATTGGATTTTCCCGAAACCTCAACCGTCGGGTTCGCCTTGGAAATATCTTCCCAACGGCACCAACTTTGTAAAAATCCAACGGTTGGATTGTCTGGAATGTTTAATTCAATTCTGAAGAAAAACAGCGCCAGAAGCGATTATATTTATATATATAAATATAATTATATACTTAATCGAATAACGACGCTGCAGTTCGTATTTTGAAATCGAAACTTCAAACGATCGTACCGGGAGATCCGACCGTCGGATTTTCCCGAAACTGGAACCGTTGGATTCGTTTTGAAAAGACCTTTCTAATGATGTAAATTTTGTGAAGATCCAACGGTTAGATTTTCAGATATGTGTAAATCAAATCCGAAGAAAAACAGCGCCACGGCCGCATTATGGTCCGAAGCGTCGTTTTAATAAATTGGCTATTTTAAAATAAATAAAAATAGCGATAAATCATTATAAAATATCATAAACGATATGGAATGGAAATAAACTGAATTTGCTCGATTTATGTGGCTTTTGATGGTTGAATGTGTTTGGTGTGAAAATTACATTAAAGAACACAATTGGTGTTGTCGAATAATTTAACCATTGAAATAAATTGATTTGAAATTCTAAATATACGTGAATTATTTGAAAAGGCCGAGTTAATTCTCATTTCGAATAATTGACCGACGATTGAAATTCGAAGATGAAGACGATGGTCGAAGACCGGAGATCTTCTCCTCGTTTGGATGGTAACCGAGGTCCTGATTGGGAGGCATCCCGAAATATGGATAATGAGTGGTGATCGTCCAGACGTACGTGAAAATCGATGGGTTTGCGAGGTATTTAGTGCCTCCGGTTTCGTTCAGACCCAGAACGGACTTGTAAATGGACTGTGTGTCTGACATTGGATTTTATTCTGTGTTGATTGATCTCTGTTAAATATACATCTGTTTGGCGGCGGAGAATTTATTCTTTTGCTTAACGCCCTTCTCTGAGATGCACGAGCTCAGAGGTTGTATATCGATGGACATCAGTCGCATGGGATGAATTGTCGGTGTGGCATGCTAAGATGCAGTGATCAGGACTTCTGTTGAAAAGCAAAGTCTTGTGGTGATGATCAAAGCACCGCCTGTGTGGCGTAGCTTTGTGTATAACGTGAATTCGCGAACCTCACACCCCGGTATGAACCAGAAACGGGAGAAGGACCTCAGGGAGGGCATGCGTTTCCTTCTAGCTAGGGTGGTGTCAGTGACCTACCAGCCCTGACATTTATATACTTTTCACCTATGTGGTTGTTGCTGTTGCGAGGCGCCTCGGTTTGATCGGGCAATTCGGGTCCGATGGAGTCTTTCGTTGGCTCGTTTACGCCCCAAAGGGCGGGGAAACGTATTGTTCAGACATTTTAATCCACATCGGTGGACCGGCCCTGACGATCCAAGGGTCACTCGAGCTCTGATCCTGAGACATGGGCTAGATTGTCTCGAATTCGGTAAGGACTATCTTTTGCCTTGGTTCATGACGGAAATCCAATTTCCAAATACGACATCGTGCGGTTTTGATTGTATATAGATATGGCGAATATATGGTACCCATGCCGCCTATGATTGATAGTTATGATTTGAAATAGTTTTCAAAACATATAAACACTAGCAATAATATCAAATGCCTTTGTTTTATTCGTATCAATCATATTTTGGCCATTATAAGGTAAAACTCTATCCTCCGGTTTGCGTTGCATTGTGTGATGGGTACTGAGTCTTATAATGGCTTCATTTTTATAAAAAGCATAGCGATGTTAAAAAGAAAGATTTGTTTTAAAGCACTGGCAATCCAATGGAGTAAACCCGTTCCACGAAAGTGGTGTGGTCCTGTGATTAGCCAAACTATATATGTGTTGAATAGATTTCTCATACCAGTCCCATGACTGACTCGTAGTTTGTTTCACTCTCAAACTCGGGTGCCCCTTTTTCTACACGGGCAGCCTTGTATTCAGGTTTAGCTGGTTCTTTCTGGATAGCTAGAGCTGAAGATGGATTCTATCATTTATCTCTTTTTATGTTGTTCAGCTCCTATTGTACATATTTTATTTATTTCCGCTGTAGACATTTATGTATAGTTGAACTGTATTTGTACTAAGTAAGATCCTGTATACTGTGTAACTTTGATGATTACTTTATCCAGTATATTTTATTGTTCATTATCTGGTGTATTTATTTAATTCTGTTCTGCTATTATATGTTTCTGTGTTATATTCCAAAAGATAACCCTTGTTTCCGTCAAGACGGGATTTCGTGTCGTCTCAACGTGGTATCAGAGCTTTGGTTAAGCCTAGTTCTGGAATATAACATTTGAACGAACTCGTCAGAAATAGAACCAGTAGTGTTCTAGGTCGGGCAACCCAATACAGATAGGATCAGCAATGTCCTAGTATGAGTAAAGCAGAATGAAATTACACCTCGATAGACACATTTACATTTGAAGTATTTGTCTCTATATTTTAATATACCTTTTCTGTGACCTGACACTTGATCTGCTAATTGCAGAAGTACTAGAAAAATGAGTGCCAGAAACAGAAGGAATACAGAACCCGATCTAGAGGCTCTATTAAAGAGATATCGAAATCTAAACGGAGCACAATTCTCTGGCAATGAATCTATAATTCAAACCCAAGCTTGGATGAGTTCTGTCGAAAGAATTTTTTAGCGTATACATCTGAGAGATGACCAGAAACGGTTAGTAGCATCTTGGGCGCTCAAAGAAGAAGCTTTAATCTGGTGGGAAACAATCATCAAAGATAATCCAGAAGGTGATATCACCTGGGACAGATTCAAAGTGATTTTCCTAGAAAGATTTACTCCTCCCGAAGCAACCGAGAGATTATGTGATGAATTTTCTTATCTAATACAAGGTGACATGACCATCCCAGAATATCATAAGAAGTTCAAGGAACTTGCTCACTTTGCTCCTCATCTGATTCAAGATCCAAAGAGGAAAAATCTGAGATTTATTCATGGCCTGCAAAGGAGATATCAGAATAGTGTAATGAGGAATGTGAAGCTTCCTTTTTCTGAAATGATATACATGGCTTATCAGTATGAAGATCTCCATAAGAAAGGAATGTTGCGCGACGAAGAAGAAGTCTGTTCTAGTGACAAAACAGAGTCAGAAACTGATATTCCTGAAGCCAGTACAAGGTCTGAGGTCAACAAGAAGCCCAGTGCCAAGAGGAAAAGGGCCAGATCTGGGAAAGAGCCCGTAACGGCCGCCGTATGCAATAACTGCCATAAGCCAGGGCATTTTCAGGGGAATTGCAAACCCTCGAAAGAGCGAACAAAGAGTGGATCTAAATCCAAGGAGAGATTTCAAGAGAATAGAAAATGTGGCGGATGTCATCAGACGGGTCATCTTTTAAAGGCTTGCCCACTATTCAGAAAACCTGAAATAGTTCAAGTAAATGAAATAGCAGAAGCTTCTGAGCCATCGGCTATTCAGGAAAGGCCAGATGTTTTAGAAGGAACGCTTGCTGTCAAAAATATTCCAGTTAAAGTACTGTTTGACACAGGCGCGTCACGAAGTTTCATTGCCAAAGATGCAGCTAAGAAACTGGATTTGAATTTGAAAAAGCTCAAGGAACCAATGACTGTCCAGAATCCGGTTGGGGGTTCCATTGATCTTGGTTGGATTTGTGGAGTGCCGGTTTCTTTCTCTCGTTATCGGTTTCCTACCATCGCAGCCGTCATGAATTTTAAAGTGTTTGATCTTATCTTGGGGTTAGACTGGTTAACCAAATATGAACCTGAAGTTAAATGCGCCGATAGAGTCGTAAAGGCGAAGATTAAATCAGGCGATTATATAACCATTCCCTGTGAAGGTCAAAATGCTAATAGAAAAGACTTCTGGGCAGCTTTGAATGTTTCTCCATCCCAAATAGAAAATATCCCTGAAGCTACTGAGAATATTCCCGACCTAGTGAAAGATATTCCTGTCGTCAAGAACTATGCGGATGTGTTCGAGGAAGTCGTTCGCTTACCTCCGCAAAGAGAAATAGATTTCAAAATTGCTTTAATTTCCAATGCAAGGCCGGTAGTTCACGCTATTCGAAGAATGTCCTTGAAAGAGAAGGAGGAATTGGACAATCAAACACGACAGCTGGTATGGAAAGGTCTGATCAGGCCTAGTTTCTCTGATTGGGGTGCAGCCGTGGTATTTGTCCCAAAATCTGACGGCACTCTACGTCTATGTGTGGATTATCGTGATCTGAACAAACAGACAATAAAGAACAAATATCCATTGCCGCGGATTGATGATTTGTTGGATCGGTTAAATGGAGCACAAGTATTCTCACGAATGGACCTAGCTACAGGCTTCCATCAACTTCGAATCGCCGAAGAGTGCGTTCCAATGACAACGTTCAGAGGCCCCGACTTATTCTACGAGTGGTTAGTAATGCCGTTCGGCTTATGTAACGCTCCCGCTTACTTCGCCGATCTAATGAACAGAGTATTCAGAGGAGTATTGAATAAATTTGTTCTGGTTTTTATTGATGATATTCTAATCTTCTCTAAATCAAAGGCCGAGCATGAAAAGCATCTGGAACAAGTGTTAGAAATTCTCAGACGGAATGTACTAAAAGCCAAATTTTCCAAATGTATCTTCTGGCAAGATGAAGTAAAATTTCTAGGCCACGTCGTATCAAAAGAAGGAATCGCTGTGGATCCAAGCAAAATCACGGCCATTCAGAATTGGAAACAGCCCAGTACCCCCACTGAAGTCCGCAGTTTTCTCGGATTGGCTAGCTATTACCGGAAGTTCGTTAAAGACTTTTCTAAGATATCGGGCCACTTAACGAAGCTTACAAAGAAGCATTCTAAGTTCAAATGGACTCCAGAAAGTGAGGAGGCTTTCGAAGAGCTAAAGTTAAGATTGACGACAACTCCAGTGTTAACCATCATTGATGGCAACTAGGATTTAAAAGTCTGGACTGATGCTTCTAGAGAAGGCCTTGGCGCCGTGTTAATGCAAAGGGGCCAAGTGTTTGCTTATGCTAGCCGTCAACTGAAGCCACACGAGAAAAACTACGTCACTCACGATCTTGAGTTATTTGCGATAGTATTCGCTTTGAAAATCTGGAGACACTATCTTCTGGGTGAGAGATTTGAACTGTTTACAGACCACCAATCGTTAAAGTATCTGTTCACTCAGAAAGACCTGAATTTGAGGCAGCAACGTTGGCTGGAGTTTCTTGCAGCATATGATTTTGAAATTCTATACACTCCAGGGAAAGCCAATGTCGTGGCCGATGCGCTGAGCGGAAAGAATGAAATGATCACCAGTTTTATTATCACGACTTCATTGCTAGATAAGATATCTGCTCTTCAGGAGGATGATCACTTCATTTAGAAGATCAGAGGGATAATTCAACAAGGCGAACCCTCGAGTTTTCAAGTAGACAATGAGGGGATTTTAAGGCTCAAAGGTCGAATCTGTGTCCCTAACATTCCTGAACTTCGAAAGGAAGTACTGGATGAATGCCACAAGTCAAAACTCAGTATCCATCCGGGAGTAAGCAAAATGTATAATGACATCAAACGCACTTTCTGGTGGAAGTCGATGAAAAGGGACATTTCCTTATATGTTAGCCGATGCCCTACTTGCCAGCTAGTCAAAAGTGACCAACAGAAATTGGCTGGATTGTTACAACCGCTAGAAGTACCTGGTTGGAAGTGGGAACATATTTCTATGGATTTCATTAATGGTTTGCCCAGAACCAGGAAAGGAAATGACAGTATTTGGGTGATCGTAGATCGCTTCACGAAGACCGCCCATTTCATACCTGTCAGATCAAACAGAACCGCTCAGAGTCTGGCGCAGATTTACTTCAGGGAAATAGTTAGACTGCATGGAGTGCCGCTCAGTATAGTAAGTGATAGAGATACGATATTCACTAGCAAATTCTGGGAAGCATTTCAAGTCGAGCTAGGAACGAAGTTGAACTTGAGCACCGCTTATCATCCTCAGACAGACGGTCAGACTGAGAGGGTGAATCGCATTTTAGAAGATCTATTGCGGGCTTGTGTTCTAGATTTCGGTGGATCATGGGAAGACCATCTGCATTTGGCTGAATTCTCTTATAACAACAGCTACCAGGCGAGTCTGACAATGTCACCATTCGAAGCATTGTACGGTAGACCGTGCCGATCTCCTGCTTGTTGGGTCGAGCCTGGAAATAGACTTGTGTTAGGTCCTGATATGATTCGAGAAGCTACCGACAAAGTTGATTTTATTAAGAAGCGATTACTTGCCGCTCAAAGCCGACAAAAGAGCTATGCCGATAGAAGAAGAAGAGATATATCCTTTGAAGTTGGCGACTATGTATATTTGAAGGTATCGCCGATGAGAGGAGTTATCCGGTTCGGTAAAACTGGAAAGTTAGCGCCCAAATTTATTGGTCCGTTTCCTATTCTGGAACGGATCGGAACTCTCGCTTATAGGGTCAAACTGCCTGATTGGCTGCCTGAAATTCATGATGTATTTCACATATCTCAACTTTGAAAGCACGTTCATGATCCAGACTTGATCGTGGAAGAAGCAGCTCAACATGACATTGAAATAACCCCAGAATTAGCTGTGAGAAGAGAGCCGCTAAAGATAATAGGCAAAGAAACCAAAGAGCTGAGGAACAAGAAGGTTCGCTTAGTCAAAGTGCAATGGAGTGGAGATCCGCGGGATTGTACTTGGGAAACGGAGGAGAGCATTCAGAAGGCTTATCCTAGATGCCGAGTAGATATCTCTGATTGACTCCGGTGCAACGTACATTTATCCTACTTTGCACTACCATTCAATTCTCTACTCTATTGTTATTTTCTTTTCATAGATGTGCACTTTTAATTATATAGACTGAAGGATTTTTAAAGGGTATAGGATTTGATTAGTATATTTTTGAAGGTTAAAAACAATTGGATTGGTTGTTGTGTTGAGTGATTGTAGATTTATCAAACCACTTTCGATTTTGTTCCTTTTCGGGGACGAAAAGTTTTAAGTGGGGGAGATTGTAACAACCCAGAAAATCTGAACCAATTTAAAATTTTTAAATTGGCTAAAATAATGGATTTTAAATATTTTAAATAAATATTTTAAATAATGGCGATGAAAACTGAGTTTGAATCGACAATTGAAAACGAATATAATTAATTATAATTATAAACAAGGCCTGAAATGGCGCTGCAGTTTCAAAAATTGAATTCAAACTTTGTCGGACTGTACTGGGTGCAGAATAATCCGAATTTTAGTGAAACCAAAAATATTTAAATCTGTTAGTGAATACCTTTCTAACGAATCTGAAAAATCGAAATTTGATAGCGGGAATCAAAAGATATGTCCAGTTGAAAATTCTGAATAGTCGCTATGGAATTCAGGCCCTTAAAAATGGACATTTTGCAAACGATGTCAGAATTCGACGAAACCACTTTTGTTGGATCCATGATGTCAAATTGTTGCTAGGTTTCAAATTTCATAATTTTTCGAATCAATATGTGAGCGTGGCAAAGGAAAACGTGTTTTGACCATTTCAGTTGAATTTAATCGACTGGAAAATGGCCATTTTCTAACGATGTCAGAATTCGACGAAACTAGTTTTGTTAGGACCGTATCGTCAATACGAAGCTAGAAAATATTTTTCTGGAATTTTTAGAGTTAGTATGTGACCCCGGTAATTTGAAATGTACGTTTAAAATTCAATATAGTGATTTAAATGTAAATTCAACAGAAACTGATTGTAACGATCAAATCAGCTTGCGATACATATCCCATTGTGTTCGGAATGGGGGTAAAACGCTATGGACGACAGGCGGTGGGCCTCGTTTCGAGGTTGTGGGTAAAAGTCAACTTTATGCAATTAAATTAAATAAAAAATAATAATAACTCCTTCCCTTTTTATCTTTCTGCCCCCCCCCCCCCCCGATTTCATTAAATCAGAAATCAAAATAAAAAAAAAACCTAAACTAAACCCGCCGCTTTCCCCGATCATCCGCCTGCCGCTGCCTCAGGCGAGGCACCGCCCATCACCGCATCCCCCTCCCCCTCGTCCGTCGATCCCGCCAGTGACATCGCCCCCCCCCCCCACCATGAAGCCATCGCGACGCCCCAATTCGCGAGCCCCCCCCCTCAGTTCGAGACCATTGAAGCCACCGCACCTGGAGACCAACGCCGCGCCACCACCGATGTCAGCACCCTCCTCGCCTCCGTCGACGGCAGCTCCACAACCCTCCCTTCTCCTTTTTCAAAGCGTAGAAATCCCCACCCAGTAGAAAACCAATCAAGGTAAGCCTTTATTTGTTTCATTTATTTACTTTCGTTTGGTTTATTTAAGGGAGATGATTTTAGAAAATCAAAAATCAGTTTTAAAAACATTTTAAATTCAGTTTGTATTTGAGATCGGTTTCTCCATGTAGCGTAGAATAAAAATGAGATTTTTATTATATATAACATCATATGAAGAAAGTAAGGATTTTTATTTTATGAAAAGATAGAATTTTTATCGTAGCAAAGAGATGATTTTGAATAGTGTAAAAATCAGATTTTTCTATATTGAAAGTCGAAGTAAAAATCAGATTTTTCTATATTGAAAGTCGAAGTAAAAATCAGATTTTTCTATATTGAAAGTCGAAGTAAAAATCAGATTTTTCTATATTGAAAGTCGAAGTAAAAATCAGATTTTTCTATATTGAAAGTCGAAGTAAAAATTAGATTTTTCTATATTGAATAGCGAAGTAAAAATTCGATTTTTTATATATGTAGTGGTTACGGGCGAAAGCGACAAAAAGGCGAGAACGGTGAAGATTTATGCAAAGAAGAGTCGTGGGATTGAATTAGCTATTCGGTGAGAATTTCTCACTCTTCAATTTCTTTTTCTAGCCATATATATATATGTGTGGAAATAAAAGTGAATTGCTATATATATATATATATATATATATATATATATATATATACGCCCCCTCGTCCACAAACCATGGACGATATTTATTGATTGAAATTGTTGTGAAAATTGATTGATAGCGAATGGTTGTTTGGGATTGTTTGTGGTTGATATTGGTTGATTGTGGTTGAAAAATACCCATTGGTGATTGAGAAATATTTGATTGAAACCACATAGGATTAGTTTGTGGAAATGAAATAAATATATACATGCCGCCTGCGTGCGAACTAGATGCATGATCCCCATTGTCAAAAACCGCGAGGTTTTAAGGTAGAGCGAGGAGCCATACTAGGGACGGTCCCTGTTTTAACTACCCTGCCGTTATGCTGCCGAAATTTTGAATAATATTCGTGTGTTTGAATTATTTTCATTTGCTTAAACTATATTTATTCATTGAATAGAAAACCTTCATGTGTTGAATTGATATTCATTCGTTGATTAAAAATTCATGTGTTGAATGGTATTCGCGTTTTAAATATAAATTGTTTGATAATAAAAATCACCTTTTATCGACTATATGAACTGTGTAAAATAATCTCGTTTTGAAAGAAATTGTTTTATGATAAAAATCCTATGTTTGTCACCTATATGAACTATATAGAAAAATAGTGTTTTGAAATGAATTGTTTTACAATAAAAATCACATTTTTATTGTATGCATGAATCGTTGAAATGTGAAGTGTTAAAAATAGCCACTTGTTCAAAATAAACATATATGAGTTGAAATATTCATTAATTAGCTAATGAAATGATTTGCACCTATGTATGTAACATTAGAATGAATGGTGTTTTTAAACCAAATAGAAATCAAATATGAAGTCGAATAGAAAATGATAAATGATAAGAACTATATATATATGTACATGCATATTCATTGAACAGGTTATAGCAAAGGGGCTAGAGAAGAGGAATAAAATTTTGTGCCCGACAAATAAGTACACATTTACTGTTTTGTTTGGGTGATGATTTTATGAGCCTGTTGGCTAGCCGCTTGGCTTTTTCTTTTTCTTTTTGAGATTAGAAGGACCGGGAAAGCTATTTGCGATTTCCCGATGCTCCCGGTGCAGGGGAGGTTATGGCGAAATTTTCCAAAATTTTAAGGCGTTAGTGAAATATTTGAAGTGAAAACGATATTGAAATTGTTGAAGGAACTATATTTATATAATTATATAAATATAAATTAAATTAAAACGAAACGTGGCCGTGCAGTTCGCATTTTGAAACCGTGATTTCAAACAACTAGTGCGGGAAATCCAGCCATTGGATTTTCCCGAAACCTCAACCGTCGGGTTCGCCTTGGAAATATCTTCCCAACGGCACCAACTTTGTAAAAATCCAACGGTTGGATTGTCTGGAATGTTTAATTCAAATCTGAAGAAAAACAACGCCAGAAGTGATTATATTTATATATATAAATATAATTATATATTTAATCAAATAACGACGCTGCAGTTCGTATTTTGAAATCGAAACTTCAAACGATCGTACCGGGAGATCCGACCGTCGGATTTTCCCGAAACTGGAACCGTTGGATTCGTTTTGAAAAGACCTTTCTAATGATGTAAATTTTGTGAAGATCCAACGGTTAGATTTTCAGATATGTGTAAATCAAATCTGAAGAAAAAAAGCGCCACGGCCGCATTATGGTCCGAAGCGTCGTTTTAATAAATTGGCTATTTTAAAATAAATAAAAATAGAGATAAATCATTATAAAATATCATAAACGATATGGAATGGAAATAAACTGAATTTGCTCGATTTATGTGGCTTTTGATGGTTGAATGTGTTTGGTGTGAAAATTACATTAAAGAACACAATTGGTGTTATCGAATAATTTAACCATTGAAATAAATTGATTTGAAATTCTAAATATACGTGAATTATTTGAAAAGGCCGAGTTAATTCTCATTTCGAATAATTGACCGACGATTGAAATTCGAAGATGAAGACGATGGTCGAAGACCGGAGATCTTCACCTTGTTTGGATGGTAACCGAGGTCCTGATTGGGAGGCATCCCGAAATATGGATAATGAGTGGTGATCGTCCAGACGTACGTGAAAATCGATGGGTTTGCGAGGTATTTAGTGCCTCCGGTTTCGTTCAGACCCAGAACGGACTTGTAAATGGACTGTGTGTCTGACATTGGATTTTATTCTGTGTTGATTGATCTCTGTTAAATATACATCTGTTTGGCAATGGAGAATTTATTCTTTTGCTTAACGCCCTTCTCTGAGACGCACGAGCTCAGAGGTTGTATATCGACGGACATCAGTCGCATGGCATGAATTGCCGGTGTGGCAAGCTAAGATGCAGTGATCAGGACTTCTGTTGAAAAGCAAAGTCTTGTGGTGATGATCAAAGCACTGCATGTGTGGCGTAGCTTTGTGTATAACGTGAATTCACGAACCTCACACCCCGGTATGAACCAGAAACGGGAGAAGGACCTCAGGGAGGGCATGCGTTTCCTTCTAGCTAGGGTGGTGTCAGTGACCTACCAGCCCTGACATTTATATACTTTTCACCTATGTGGTTGTTGCTGTTGCGAGGCGCCTCGGTTTGATCGGGCAATTCGGGTCCGATGGAGTCATTCGTTGGCTCGTTTACGCCCCAAAGGGCGGGGAAACGTATTGTTCAGGCATTTTAATCCACATCGGTGGACCGGCCCTGACGATCCAAGGGTCACTCGAGCTCTGATCCTGAGACATGGGCTAGATTGTCTCGAATTCGGTAAGGACTATCTTTTGCCTTGGTTCATGACGGAAATCCAATTTCCAAATACGACATCGAGCGGTTTTGATTGTATATAGATATGGCGACATGATATATGGTACCCATGCCGCCTATGATTGATAGTTATGATTTGAAATAGTTTTCAAAACATATAAACACTAGCAATAATATCAAATGCCTTTGTTTTATTCGTATCAATCATATTTTGGCCATTATAAGGTAAAACTCTATCCTCCGGTTTGCGTTGCATTGTGTGATGGGAACTGAATCTTATAATGGCTTCATTTTTATAAAAAGCATAGCGATGTTAAAAAGAAAGATTTGTTTTAAAGCACTGGCAATCCAATGGAGTAAACCCGTTCCACGAAAGTGGCGTGGTCCTGTGATTAGCCAAACTATATATGTGTTGAATAGATTTCTCATACCAGTCCCATGACTGACTCGTAGTTTGTTTCACTCTCAAACTCGGGTGCCCCTTTTTCTACACGGGCAGCCTTGTATTCAGGTTTAGCAGGTTCTTTCTGGATAGCTGGAGCTGAAGATGGATTCTATCATTTATCTCTTTTTATGCTGTTCAGCTCCTATTGTACATATTTTGTTTATTTCCGCTGTAGACATTTATGTATAGCTAAACTGTATTTGTACTAAGTAAGATCCTGTATACTGTGTAACTCTGATGATTACTTTATCCAGTATATTTTATTGTTCATTATCTGGTGTATTTATTTAATTCTGTTCTGCTATTATATATTTCTGTGTTATATTCCAAAAGATAACCCTTGTTTCCGTCAAGACGGGATTTCGGGTCGTCTCATAATATTAGCAACTTCGGGAGATGAAAGACTAGTTTTACAAGCCTATCAAAATCTGAGACTAGCGAAGGAGGTGCGGAAGAGGAAACACGCTGAGAGGAGGAAGGTGCCGGAAGATCAAGCTTTCTCCCACCTATCTCACCAAAAGCATCAAAGGGGACATGGCTGCTCATGGACTTACCTTTCGGAGAGACTTCGGGGGAAGCATCAACATCAACCACCTGTTCATCAGCTATAGTAGAAGGGTCAAAAGTCTGCCCTGCTTTAGGAGTAGCAGCAGTGTCTCCTGAGAAGACAGCTGGCTCGTCACACTTATACTTCTTCTATGAAGGATCAATGGCGGATTGAACGAGCCTCTTCATGGCCTGGACATCGGACTGGTTATAAGCGGAAAGGGCAGTTGCGTCCTGGTAGGCTGAAGATTTTAAACAAAGACAAGGACGAATTAGACAATGCAACAACCAGAAAACAAGAGAAAGAATGATGGATGTTGCCAAAATGAATGAACAAATCTCATCTAAATCATCTGGATGGATGGGAGAGCCTATGTTGAAGGAATTAAAGTTCAATGGTAATCCTTTAGAGCTAGAGAATTGGATGGGAGGTTGCCCAATTATCTTCTGTCCAAAAGGAAGCAAGCCATATTTACGAAGCTTGTTAGCAGTCAAGAGGAACGACTGGCACATGTGCTTCCTGGTACTTGGAAGATAGCATCGACCACTTGAGCCTTCTCCAGGGTTAAAATCACGTCTTTAGAGGGGGGTACGGCGATAAGAGGAAGATATAAATAAACTAAAACCCCGAGTATAGGACATTTTACCTTCCGATACAAGAAACATACTGTCATCAACAAATTTGCCGGATGTATCGAGGGGACATTTAACAAGGAAATATTGGTCCTCCCACAGCCTAGTTTTGTTAATACCATCACTAACCAGTCTCCTCACGGGATTGGCCTTCCATACCGACAACTCAGAGTTTTTTGAAAATCGGATCATACGCGGATGAGTTTAGGGCTTAAAGAGCCCTGACCTGAAATGAGCGCTAGAGCCTCCAAGCACAAGAGGGTTGTGTATGTATTAGGTGAAAGCTGAATAGGAGCAACTTTCAAGTCAACCAAGAGCCTTTGTAGAAAAGGGGGGAAAGGAAGAAAGCCTCCATGCCAGATATGAATTGTTGAATACGCAAAGTACCCTTTTGGGGGATTCTTGAGGAAATTCGGAGAAGCAGCTATGATAGCATCCATATCCGCTATACAAAAGTTATCCAATATGGCGTCCATAGAACGTTGAGAAACGATTAAGGACGGCTTGGGCACGAACGCCATCTTAGAACGGGAGGCCTTGGAATCTTGGGTCTTCTCCTTAGCAAGGCTTTTATTAGACATGACTCTACCAGGTAACATCATTCCATAACAATGTAATTAGTACGCATATCTCTTACACAAATACACATATCACAATCAAGCATTAATGAGTACCATTACATCATGTTTAACACAAGGGTTGGTTAGATGAAAATCCAAATCAAATCCAAATATGGGGTATTATGAGGATTATATCTATTGTGATTTAGCTAATATATGCCTAAGCCAAACATAATCACCCCAAAACCTAGACAAACCAACACAATCGATAAAGGAAAATCTGCACTAATGATACTGGAACCATTTCATTTCATGGCAACAGCATAGAACTTTGATTTGTGAGAAATCATTTCTGCCTTACCTCGTGAGGGGCCTTACATTTTCCTAAATAGGGTAACTTGTTAAACAGGAAACCACTAATATTGAACATTAAGCACGATGGGAGAAAGATTGACACCTAAACCTATGTTATGGTCATCATAATCCTAACCAACTTTCCTGTCAATTTTGACGCATAATTAAGGTTGCGATTCATACAAGAAGTACGAATACTCAAAAATAATCGGGCTTGGATCTTCAAAAAGGAAAATTTGAGCAGCTTCTTAGAGGAGCAGTAATCTTGTTCAAGGATTTGATTTGCAGGTAAAAGACGAAAACGAGGAAGAAGAAGAATTTATGTTCAAATTTCAAGATCAATCTAGGCCGTACATGCGTAGATCAATCAATGCTTTTGATCGAGGGAGATCAAAAGACCCTGAAGTGACACTTTGGAAAAGACAAAAAGGTTGACTTGAAAAGTTGAAAAACACCCCTTCACTCGAGGGGCAAATGTTACTACCAAAATTAACTCCAAGCCTAGCTGGCGATAAAGAGGTGTCGGAAGAATACAGACACAGAAAAGTCCGCTGAAAACAGAAAGCCAAGCAATAGATTGAACCGAAAGATGGAGAGAGTTATTGGAAAGCAGCACAAAACGGCATCTTCCCGAAGGGAAGAAGCTTAAAGCCTGCAAAATGCCAACGAAGCGCATCCGACGGGATCATTCTGACAGGACCTATTCTCCAGGAAATCCTGTAGCGAAAGGCCACCTAAGACAGGAACTAAGAAAGAAGAAGGCATGAGCTCCCTACCTGAAAACCTAGAAGGGTTATTAGTAGTAACCTGCCTAATGCCGATACATCGGAAGTCGAGGGCATCAAAGTTGCCAAACCAAGAGAACGCAAGGATCATCCATTTGAAAGCTTATGTCCGATTGCCTACACTGAGGAGTTGCTACCAAGGGTTCAAATACCATCCGAAAGCCACCACATCGACAAGCCCATATTTATCCCAAAGAAGCCCCAATTAACGGGGACCCCCACTTCGAAGACTATAATTAGCAATCCGAAGATGGCCGAAAGCCAAACATCTAAGACCAAGGAAAAAGCGGCTGGCAAAGGCCCCTATAAAGGCCCCTGCAGTCCCACTAGCCCAACAACAGAAGGGACCCCAAATTCTCTATAAATACGACCCTAAGAGCTACGTAGTGGAGGACAGGATTTTGTTCCATTTTTCTTGTACTCCTTCTTTTCGAAGGTCTAATTCGGAAAGGAATTTTGGAACTTCTTCCATTATGTTCATACTCCAAATCAAAGATTAATAAGAAGGGAATCTACGTGTAGAACATGGCTCTGTGAGTTCAACATATCATTTCTAATTATCACTACTGCAATTTATTGTTTGTTTTCCAGATAGACATAGATCCTCATCCAAACCTTCCCGCAGATCGGAGGAAAAACCACTTTCCCTGAGTTTAGGCCCCTCTTGGTAGTTTTTAGCGATTCTGCTCCTCCAAACCTTGGTACCTAGGAGTGGCGATGTAACAACCCAGAAAATCAGAACCAATTTAAAAAATTTATTTCGGCTATTTCAAGGAATTTTGAATAGTTAAAATAATTTATTTTAAATAATAATGATTAAAAATATATTTTAAATCTAAGTTAGATCGAATATATTTATTTTAATTTTAAAAGGAATTAGAAATAACACGGTAGTTTGAAAGTCAAATCTGAATTTTGACTGAATGTGCAGGTTCAAAATTAAACGGATTTTAGTGAAACCAAAAATATCTAAATCTGCTTAAAATAATCTTTCCAACGAATCCAAAATATCGAAATTTCATAGCGGGAATAAAAAGTTATGGCCTGTTGAATATTCAGAATAGTCGCTATGGAATATAGTATAATTTATAGCCCGTATAAATGGCTATTATACAAACGACCTCCGTTTTCGACGAAACTACTTTTGTCGGATTCGAATGTCAAATTATTGCTAAATCTAATTTTCCAGAATTTTTGGAGTTAATTGTGAGCGTAGTAAATTAAACTATGATTCGATAATTTCTGTTGAATTTGATCGACTGTTAAAAATGCCATTTTTCAAAAGGTATCCAAATTCGACGAAATTAATTTTTTAGGAACATGTCATGAAAACATAGCTAGATTTATTTTTTGGGAATTTTCGGAGTCCGTATGTGGCGCCGGTGAATTTAAATCTACGATCGAATTATTTAAATAAAGGATTTAAATTTTAAATTAAAGAAATCAAGCCAAAAACAATCGTTTAGGCTGACGAGACCTAGCCCATTAGTTCCGGAACATGGGCAATTAGGGAGGGACAACTCCTGTTGGACTGAAATTGGAGTTGTTAAGAATTTGCGGATTTATTTGTAAAAATTAGAAATAAAATACTATAAAAATCCTTTTTGTCTTCTTCCAAACCATAGAACTACTGTAGCCGCCGCCTACTCCATTTTAATGGCCATGAATGCTCAACTCTTCCCTCCTCTAATTCTCTAAATCCATTCACTAAAAACCTTCACTCCTTTAGACATTATCGAAGAGGTTTCATCCCCTCGAATTCCATACGGATTGATCCTTCTCAGGTGGCACGAACTCCGAGAACCGACGCCCTGAAGCCGCGTCGTTCGCAGTGCCGCCGTGCTCCAGAGGTGCGATCGCACCTGACGTGGCGGGTCCCCCTTGAGCATCGCACCCTCCCCTTCGTCGTGGTGGTGATGGATTTTCGCGAAGCTCACTATATTGGTCGGAAAGGTGAACCCTTGGATTGAACTAAAGGAAATAACCCGCGGCCTTGAAACTGAGTTGAAGAAGAAGGTGTTTTATAAAATATATTATTTAATTAATTCATTTTAAAATGTTATTAACATAAAACAAATCATATCTCACTCATATGAACTCGAAACTGAACGATTTCAGATTCATTGCGATCGTAAGCCCGAGATCTGTGTTTCTAGACTGACTGGAACCAATTCTGAGCTGACGGAATTCAGAGCAAATTTTCGTATCTGAACCATTCAAATTCAAACGACTGTGAGAATTCTATTTCATTTTTATTTTTTTAAAAATAATTAGAATTAATCATGATTTTATTGTCATCGATCCGCTGTAAATTACTACATGCTATGCTACGTGATTTGATCTGTATTTGACATGTTATGTAAATCTGTTATTTTAGTGTTACCGTGTTATAATTAAATTTGCAATAAAAATGGATCAAACAATTTGTTGTTATTTTGTTGAATCAAAATATTCAACAAAAATAGAGTATCACCTTTATTATATTTGGTTGGAATTAAATTTGCAATAAAAATGAATCAAACATTTTTGTTGTTAATTTGTTGAATCAAAATATCCAACAAAAGTAGAGTATCACCTTTATTATATTTGGTTGGAATTAAATTTGCAATAAAAATGTATCATACACTTTGCCTCTTTGATTGAATTAGAATTTTAAATCAAAATGAAATATTCCCTTTTATACATTTTTGTTGAATCAAATTTTTCAACAAAAATGAATCATACATTTTGATAATTGATTGAATTAGAATTTTCAATCAAAATGAAATATCACCTTTGTTAATTGATTAAGTTAGAATTTTTAATCAAAATGAAATATACACCTTTGTTATTTGATTGAGTTAGAATTTTCAATCAAAATGAACTATCAAATTTTGTCATTTTGTCGAATTAAAATTTTTCAACAAAAATGAAATATAAATTTCTATCATTTTATGGAGTTATTATAAAATAGAAATGTTCATGTTTTCAAACAAATAAAAACATTACATTAAAAAGTTCACATTTTTTAATGTAATGTTAGAATATGGAAAATGTTCATGTTTTGAATAAAAACATGATTTCATTAAAAAATTCATATTTTAGTGTCAAGAATGAAAGTAGCGAAAAAAAATGTACATGTTTTAAAATCAAAACATGATTTCATTAAAAATATACATTTTTAATGTAATGTTAAAAATAAGAAAAATGTACATGTTTTAAAATAAAATATGATTTCATTAAAAATATACATTTTTAATGTAATGTTAAAAATAAGAAAAATGTACATGTTTTAAAATCAAAACATGATTTCACTAAAAATATACATTTTTAATGAAATGTTAAAAATAAGAAAAATGTACATATTTTAAAATCAAAATACGATTACATAAAAATTTCACTTTTAATGTAATATTAGAAAATTGGACAATGTTCATGTTTTTAAAGTAAAAACATGTTTCCCGTTAAAAATTCACTTTTCATGTAATAAAAAGGAATATAGGAAAAGATTCATGTTTTAAAATGAAATGTGTTTTACGTTTAAAATTCACTTTTTAATGTAAAAATAGTAATGTAGAAAAAGAAGCATGTTTTAAAATGAAAATATGTTTTACATTAAAAATTCACTTTTAATGTAATAGTAGAAATTTAGATAAAGATACATGTTTTAAAAAGAAATCATGTTTAAATTAAAAATTCACTTTTTAATGTAATAATAGAAGTTGGACAAACATGCATGTTTTCAAAAATAAAACATGTTTACATTAAAAACTTTGTTTCTTAATGAAATGGTTAAAATCACATTTATATTTACATTGCATATATTAGAATTTATATGCGTTGTTAAAATTACATTTATATTTACATCGCATATATTAGAATTTATATGCGTTGTTAAAATTACATTTATATTTACATCGCATATATTAGAATTTATATGCGTTGTTAAAATTACATTTATATTTACATTGCATATATTAGAATTTATATGCGTTGTTGAAATTACATTTATATTTACATCGCATATATTAGAATTTATATGCGTTGCTAAAATTACATTTAGATTTACATCGCATATATCAGAATTTATATGCGGTGTTAAAATTACATTTATATTTATATCGCTTATATCAGAATTTATATGCATTGTTAAAATTACATTTATATTTACATTGCATATATTAGGTCTTATATGAATTGTTAAAATTATATTTATATTTGCATTGCATATATTAGAACTTATATGCATTGTTAAAAGTACATTTTTATTTGCAATGCATATATTAGAATTTATATGCATAGTAAAACGAAACTTATATTTACGTTGCATATATTAGGATTTATATGCAAAGTTAACTTGTCATTGGCTCAATTTTCATGTAAATGAAATGTATTTTGTTTGACAATATGTAGATATGGTATGCCAACAAAAACATTCTTTTATTTAGCATATTAAAAACGTTAGTGGAATCGTCGAAGGGTTTATTTTTGTATATATATATATATATATATATATATATATATAAATTAAATGAATCGCGCGCGGTAGTTCGCGTTTCGGAATCGTAACTTTAAACGATTATTCTGAAAGATCCGACCGTCGGATTTTCCCAAAACTGGAACCGTTAGGACTGCTTTGGGAAGAACTTTCCATCGATATAAACTTTGTTAAAATCCAATGATTAGATTTCTAGATAAGTGAAAATCAAATTATGATAAAAACAGCGCCAAGGCCGCCTATTGACCCGAAGCGTCGTTAAATTAATTTAGCTATTTTTATTTAAATAAAAATAGCTATAAATCATCATTAAATACTATTAATGATCTGAAATGTTTTTAAACTACATATATGCGAGAATCATTTGAAAAGACCGAATTCAATCTCATTTCAAATGATTATACGACGATCTAAATCGAAGATCTTGAGGATGACGATTGAAGACCGACGATCTTCACATCGAAAGGATAACAACTAATGCCCGACACTGGTTAGCTCCCAGTAAAGGGTTAAAGTGGTAGTTGTTCGGACGTACTTGTTGATTGTCTGGATATGCGAGCACCTGTCTTCCGTATTGGACATACGGGACGAGGAATAAGGTGACTCCGGTTTCATTCAAACCCAAAACAGACTTGTAAGTGGATGTGTGTCCGACATTGGATTTCATTCCATGTAAATTGATTTCTATTTAATATACATCTATTGGTGGCGGAGAATTTATTCTCTTGCTTAACACCCTTCTCTGAGACGCATGAGGTCAGAGGTTATATATTGGTAGTTATCGATCGCATGACGTGAATTGTCAATGTCACATGCCAAGATGTTATTGATCGAGGCTTTTGTTGAAAAGCAGAGCCTTGTGGATGATGATTAAAGCATAGCCTATTTCGGCGTAACTTTTTTTATAACGTTACCTCGCGAGCCTCACACCCCGATAAGAGTCAGAAACGAGACAAGGGAACGCATGGAGTGCACACGTTTCTTTCTAGCTAGAAGTGGCATCGGGTTTTTGCAACCCTGACATTTTACTTATGTGGTTGATGGAATGAGGCATCTCGGATTTATTGGTCGATTGTGACCATTTTATAGGTTCAATAGGACCGGGAAGTGTGTGTTCAGAAATTGCCAATCCACTAAAGTATTTATGGACCGGCCCTGCAGTATCCAAAGGTTCACCAACGTCCGAATCCTGAGACATTGCTAGAGTGTCTCGAATCTTATTTTCCGGGTTGTTACAATCTCCCCCACTTAAAAGCTTTTCGTTCCCGAAAAGGAAACAATAGTAAAGTAGGGAACAAAACGGAAAATGCAAGGTATTGTAAATGTACCTCGTCACAAGAGTTACTCGGTGATGTTCACTCTGCACTTGGGATAGGCCTGTTTGATGCTATCCTCAGTCTCCTATGTTCATTCCCTAGGATCCCCGCTCCACTGCACTTTAACTAGGTGGATCCTCTTGTTCCCTAGAACTCGGGTTTCTTTGCCAACTATTTTCACTGGCTACCTTCTTACTGCTAAGCTCAGGGTAATCTCCAAATCTTGTTGTGCTGCTTCCTCTATAACTAAGTCTGGATCACGAACATGCTTCCGGAGTTGAGACACACGGAACACATCGTGAACCCCTGGAAACCAGTCAGGCAATTGCACCCTATAAGTGAGAGTTCCAACCCTTTCAAGAATAGGAAATGGACCAATGAATCTCGGTGCCAATTTCCCAGTCTTCCCAAATTGAATTACACCTCTCAGTGGGGAAACCCTCAAGTATACAAGATCACCAACAGAGAATTCTAAATCCCTCCTTTGTGAGTCTGCATAGCTCTTCTGTCGGCTTTGAGCAGCCAGTAATCACTTCTTAATAAATTCAACTTTATTTGATGTTTCACGAATCATGTCGGGACCCAATACTAATCGATTGCCGGGTTCCACCAAACATGCGGGAGATCTGCATGGCCTGCCATATAATGCTTCAAATGGCGACATCTGGAAGCTTGCTTGGTAACTGTTATTATAGGAGAACTCAACCAAGTGCAAATGATCTTCCCATGACCCGCCAAAATCAATAATGCATGCTCGCAACAAGTCTTCCAATATGCGATTTACCCTCTCAATCTGGCCATCTGTCTGAGGATGATAAGCGGTGCTCATATTCATCTTGGTCCCAAGCTCTTCTTGGAATGCTTCCTAGAACTTGCTAGCAAATATCGGATCGCGATCACTAACGATGCTACTGGGAACTCCATGTAGTCTGACAATCTCTCTGAAATAAAGTTGTGCCAAACTTCGAGCTATTCTATTAGATTTGATAGGGATAAAATGGGCGGTCTTTGTGTAGCGATTCACAATCACCCATATACTGTCATTGCCTTTTCTAGATCGGGGCAAGCCATCAATAAAGTCCATGGAAATTTGGTCCCACTTCCAACCTGGAACCTCTAGCGGTTGCAACAATCCTACTAGCTTCTACTGATCGCTTTCGACTTGCTGGCAGGTGGGACATCTAGCAACATATATAGAAATGTCTCTCTTCATCACCTTCCACCAAAAAGTACGCTTAAGATTGTGACGATCCCAAAATCCGAGGGGCGGTATTAAGGATAATCATTGGAATATAACACATCAATCATCATAGCAGAGTACATATAATAGCAGAACAATAAATAGGATATTTTTACATGGATATGACAGCGGAATCACAACATGTAATAACATCAGAATAGCATAGCGTAGGATATAACTTAGTAAATAAAAAGGAAGTGATCAGTCATCATCGCCAGGGGCAGAATACATACATGCAGTGAGACATAATAAGGGTATCAGTCTACATCGCCGAAGGCGGTACATATACATACAATAAGAAGTACGGAAAGTAAATCAGTCTGCATCGCCCGTGGCGGAATCATAATATAAGTACAATAATGGCGGAAAATGTCAAAGTCGTCTCTGTGAAGTCAGCCTCGCCATGAGCCAAAATGCACTCTATGCAATAGTGCAGAGCCAAAAACAACCTGTCACCTGTGAACTAGGCTGCCCGTGTGAAAATAAGGGCACCCGCGTTTGCAAAGTGAAACAAACAACGAGTCAGTCATGGGGACTGGTATGAGGAATCTATTTAACAGTTAAACAACAGTAATAAGCAAATCATAGGACCACGCCACTTTCGCGGAACGGGTTTACTCCAGTGATTGCTAGTGCATTTAAAACAAAGTAAATTCTTTTAAAACAACGCAATGCTTTTAAAAAGAATGAAGCCATTATAAGACTCAAGTCCCATCATACAATGCAACGCAAGCCGGAGGATAGAGTTTTACCTTATAATGGCCAAATATGCTTGATACGTATAAAGAAAAATCATTTGATATTATTACTAGTGCATATATGTTTCAAAAACGAATAGCATCATAAATATCAATCATAGACGGCATAAGTGCCCCCATACCACTATGTCGCCATACTAGTTCTACAATCGAGTTCGTTATTTCGTATTGGAAATTGGATTTCCGTCATGAGTCGAGGCAAGGGGCAAGCTCCTCTCCGCTTCGAGACATTCTAGCAAATGCCTCGGGACTACACACTCTGGGTAACCCCTGTATGCTTCAGGGCCGGTCCTCTCTTACGTTTGAGGATTGGCAATTCCTGAACACACGTTTCCCGGTCCTTACAGACCTATAATCGAGGCGCCTCGCATTCCAACAACCACAAAGGTGAAAAGTAGATATATATGTCAGGGCTGGTAAGTCACTGACACCACCATAGCTAGAAAGAAACGCCGTGTTCTCCCTGCAGTTCGTATCCCGTTTTTAACTCATACCGGGGTGTGAGGCTCGCGAATCTATGAAATACACAAAGCTAGGCCACGTAGACCGGGCTTTGATCATCATCCACAAGACTTTGCTTTGCAACAGAAGCCTTGATCACAGCATCTTGGCATGCCACATAGGCAGTCCACTCCATACGATTGATTTCTATCGATATATAACCCCTGAGCTCGTACGTCTCACGGAAGGGCGTTAAGCAAAAGAATAAATTCTCCGCCGCCAAATAGATATATATTTAACAGAGATCAATCCGTATAGAACAAAATCCAATGTCAGACACACAGTCCATTTACAAGTCCGTTCTGGGTCTGAACGAAACCGGAGGCGTCAAATTCCTCGTATATCCGTCCAATCAACACATACGTTTAGACGGCTACTACTTCCGTCCCTTTCCGGTAGCTACTCCGGTCAGGAACCTCAGCAGCGCCCATCCAACCGATACGAAGATCGTCGGTCTTGAATCGTCTTTGCATTTTCCAATTCGAATCGCTCGATAAATTATTTGAAATGAGGGTTAGCTCGGCCTTTTCAAATAATTCACGTCATTAGAATTTAAATCGATTCTTTCCATGGTTATATTATTCGACATCCATCTTTCAGTTCTTTAGTGTTATTTTCGTGTCCAGCACATACAACCATCAAATATCAAACAATTCAAGCCCAATTGGTCTATTTGCAATCTATGTTGCCTATAATATTTTATAACGATTTTTCGCCATTTTTATTTATTTAAAAATGGCCATATTTAATTAAACGACGTTTCAGGTCGTGCCGTGGCACTGGCGCTGTTTTTCCTCTAATTTGTTTTACACATATCGGAAAATCTAACCGTTGGATTTCTACGAAGTCTATATCAGTGGGAAGATATTCCCAAAGCGAACCCAACGGTTGCGGTTTCGTGAAAATCCGACGGTCGGATCTTCCACACTAGTCGTTTGAAGTTACGGTTTCAAAATTCGAACTGCAGCGTCGTTATTCGATTTAATTTAATTATATTTATATTTATATATAAATATAAACGATTCTGGCGCTGTTTTTCTTCAGATTTGAATTAAACATTCCGGACAATCCAACCGTTGGATTTTTACAAGGTTGGTGCCGTTGGGAAGATATTTCCAAGGCGAACCCAGCGGTTGCGGTTTCGGGAAAATCCGATGGTCGGATTTCTCGTACTAATCGTTTCAAATTTCGATTTCGAAACACGAACTGCACGGCTTCGATTCCTTTTAATTTTATTTATATTTATATATATAAATATAGTTCATTCAATAATTCCAACTATAGTCCATTCTATATTTCCAACTTCGTTTTTACTTCAAATATTTCACTAACGCCTTAATATTTCGAAAAATTTCGCCATAACCTCCTTTATACGGGGAGGGTTTTGGAAATTTATTGGGCCGTATTAGGCACCCAATAAATCCTAAAAAGCATCCACATATTTATAGTGATATAATTTGGTGTTTACGGGGGAGCATGTATAGATAATCACTCCAGAGAATAAATTCTCGTCACCCTGTTTCCGTGTGGAAATAAATAGTCCATGTGCCGTATCTAATAACTAAAGAGACGTGATTATTGTCAACTCCAGACCCGTGTGGGGTTTTTATTAATCTGACAGTTTATCGTTATATTTTATATAGTCCATATCAGTCATCAGTTCAACCTGTAGTATATAGTCATTGCCATACAAGCCTCTCGCTCGTATGGTAAATCTTCCACCTCGTCACACAAGCTCCAGTTGCTTATGTGGAATATGATGAAGTATGCCTATCGTCAAGAAGTATGCCATGTAGTGTAGTTCAAAATTAATTGTTACTATCCTATGGCGATGTTTATTATTTCACACAGAATAACCGGTACTCCGCATCCAATGGCATTCACAGGAGTTGATATAAAAATAAAATTGTGCAGCCAACTCATCAAGGCTTACCTATTTGTCGGGCACGCAAATAATTTCTTTACTCTACAGCTAATCCATTTTCCTGTTCAACACATGTATATATATGCAGAACAAAGCTAATAATAATATTTCTAGCATACTATTATTTATTTCAACACGTGTGTATTTTTATCAAAGCATATACATGATAAAAGAAATATTTTTATCGTCAAAAATATTTATTCAACACGTGAATGTTTTTAACACTTCATATTCACAATAAAGGTGTAGTTTTTTTTATTGTAGATTCATTTTATTTTAACATATGATAACATTCAACACATGAATTTCAAATCGACGAACGAATTGCAACTCAACACATGAATATTCTATATAGTTTGTATATATATAAAAATGTGATTTTTATCGCTAAAGCTATTTGTTTAAATTCAAATAATATCCAACACATGAATTTCAACTCAACGAATGAATTGCAACTCAACACATGAATATTCGATATAGTTTGTATATATATAAAAATGTGATTTTTATCGCTAAAGCTATTTGTTTAAATTCAAATAATATCCAACACATGAATTTCAACTCAACGAATGAATTGCAACTCAACACATAAATATTCGATATAGTTTGTATATATATAAAAATGTGATTTTTATCGCTAAAGCCATTTATTTAAATTCAAATAATATTCAACACATGAATTTCAACTCAACGAATGAATTGCAACTCAACACATGAATATTCGATATAGTTTGTATATATATATATATATATATATATAAATGTGATTTTTATCGCTAAAGCCATTTGTTTAAATTCAAATAATATTCAACACATGAATTTCAACTCAACGAATGAATTGCAACTCAACATATGAATATTCGTTATAGTTTGTATATATATAAAAATGTGATTTTTATCGCTAAAGCTATTTGTTTAAATTCAAATAATATCCAACACATGAATTTCAACTCAACGAATGAATTGCAACTCAACACATGAATATTCAATATAGTTTGTATATATATAAAAATGTGATTTTTATCGCTAAAGCCATTTGTTTAAATTCAAATAATATTCAACACATGAATTTCAACTCAACGAATGAATTGCAACTCAACACATGAATATTCGATATAGTTTGTATATATATATATATATATATATATATATATATATATGTGTGTGTGTTTTTTATTGCTAAAGCTATTTGTTTAAATTCAAATAATATTCAACACATGAATTTCAACTCAACGAATGAATTGCAACTCAACACATGAATATTCGATATAGCATATGTAATTTATTTCAACGAATGAAAATTATTCTAACACATGAATATTTCAGAAAATTTCGGCAGCATAACGGCAGGGTAGTTAAAACCGGGACCGTCCCTAGTACGGCTCCTCGCTCTACCTTAAAACCTCGCGGTTTTTGACAATGGGGATCATGCATCTAGTTCGCACGCAGGCGGCATGTTTTATTTTCAATTCCATAATCCTATTCTAATTTGTTTCAACCGCAAGAGGGTATTTTTCAACCACAACGGTATTTTTCAACCACAATCTCAACCACAAACAATTATTTCCAACCATTCGTCATACAATATAATATCACATCAATCACAAGCAATAAATATCGTCCATGGTCTGTGGGCGAGGGGAGTATATATATATATATATATATATATATATATATATATATATATATATATTATAGTTCACTTGCATTTCATCACAATTCAAAGCATATATGTTTCATTCAACGCTTGTATAATTTATACATCGCTAATATAACTTATACAACACATGTAAATGAGGTATACAATGCGTATATAATTTACACTTCGCTTATATAATTTAAACCACGCGATTTCATTCACACAATTTGTTTAGATTCCTCACATTGGTTATTGCAGTGCTAAAAATCCTAGGAAGATCAGAAAAATCCGCGGCTTCTTCTAGAATGTAGAGAGCCTCCTTGCGGTCACGGTGTCTCCTGTTTCATCAAATTTCGTTAAAGAACGAAAAAGATATTATTTTTCAAAGTTTTGCAACGCTTTATAGTGTTATTATCAATTCAGAATTATAAAGGTCGTACCTTTATTTTTGCTTCGAAACTAGGTTTGGGATTTTTGCAAAATCCGTGAAGTATGGGGATGATCGGCGGTGCTGACGTGGAAGGGGGCGGCGAGGGCTTCACGGCGCTGGTGGTTTGATGGGGTGCGATGGCGAATCGGGGCGGCGGCGGCGCTGGGAAATCGACGACTTCCTTGACGTCGTTCAGGCGATTCCGGCGATGGCAGGAGGCGGCGTTTGGTCGGATGTGGAGAGGAGGCGAAGGGCTGTCGACTGGTGGTGGTGGCGCGGCCTAGCGTCGCCTGTGGCAGTCGGAAAAGGGAGGAGAAGCACGGAGCAACGAGGATCGTCGGTTTCGTCTCTAGCGGCTAGGGTTTTGAGATTTTTTTTTTTAAGAAAAATTCCTATTGGTCGAAGCTATATAGGAAATTTTAAATAGTGTTTTCACAAACGGACTCGAAATCAAACCCAACGACTGTCACCCCTAGCTAAATACCCCCATTCCGGACAAAATGGGATATGTTTCGTTGGCCAATTCGACTATTACAGTCGGTTATTTTTCAAATTAAAGTATAAAACATTCAATATTTAATTTGAACGTACATTTCAATTTGCCAGGGCCACAAACTGAATCGAAAAATTCCAGAAAAATAAATCTAGCTTTGTTTTGACGATACGGTCCTAACAAAACCAATTTCGTCGAATTCTGAGCTCATTTGAAAAACGACCATTTTTAGGTCGACCCATTTTAACAGAATTTGACCAATCACAATTTCTTTTGCCCCGCTCACATACTAGCTTCAAAAATTATGAAATTTGAAACTTAGCAATTATTTGACATCCCGGACCCAACAAAAGTGGTTTTGTCGAAGTCCGAGGTCGTATGCAAAATATCAATTTTCAAGGGCTATATATGCTATATAGCGACCTTTCTGAAAATTCATTTGGCCATAACTTTTGATTCCCGTTATGAAACTTCGATTTTTCAGATTCGTTAGAAAGGTATTCATAGACAAATTTAAATATTTTCAGTTTCGCTAAAATCCGTTATATTTTCCACCCGGTACAGTCAGACAAAGTTTGTATTCAAAATTTCAAACTGCCTTATTATACCCAATTCTTTATTTTATTGAAATATGTTATTTCAACTATTCAAATTCTTTGGTAATAACCAAATTTAAAATTTTTAAATTGGTTCACATTTTCCGGGTTATTACAAAGATCATGATACATCTTGCTTACTCCTTGATGAATTCTGAGTTTAGATTTGTGAAATTCATCCATAACTTGTCTTTTTAGCTTAGGAATATCTGGCACACATATTCACCCTTGCAGTCTAAGGGTTCCCATGCTATCTATTTGGAAGCTTGACGCTTCACCCTTTCGAACTCGCTCACTAATCATCTGAATAAATTTATCATCTTTCTGAAGGGCAGAGATCTTATCCATTAATGTAGGCGTAATGATAAGACTGGTGATGATAAGATTAGTGTTGGTCGTATTCTTTCTGCTGAGCGCATCAACTACAACATTGGCTTTTCCCAGAATATATAAGATGTCCAGGTCATAGGCCGCAAGAAATTCAACCCAACGTTGCTGCCTCAAGTTCAAATCTCTTTGGGTGAACAGATACTTCAAGGATTTGTGATCAGTATACAGTTCGAACTTCTCACCCAAGAGATAGTGCCGCCACATCTTTAGAGAAAATACGATGGCCATCAACTCAAGATCATGAGTGGGGTATTTCTTCTCATGTGGTTTCAAGTGACGGCTAGCATATGCGACTACTTTGTCCATTTGTATTAGCACCGCACCAATACCTTAAACAGTTAAAAAGGATAAAATGTTAAAATAATATTTAACATTAAAGAATGTCATCTCTGACATGGTTGTTTAGATAAAAGGAATAACCTTTAATGGAAGCATCTGTCCAGACTTTCAAATCCTGATTGCCATCAATAATGGTCAACACAAGAGCAGTGGTCAACCTCCATTTCAGCTCTTGGAAAGCTGCCTCACATTCAGGTGTCCAAAAGAACTTTATATGCTTCTTAGTCAGCTTCGTCAATGGACAAGATAATTTCGAAAAATCCTTAACGAATTTCTGATAATAACCAGCCAATCCTAAGAAACTTCTGACTTCTGTGGGAGTGCTAGGCTACTTCCAATCTTAGATGGCTGAGATCTTTCCTGGATTTATTGAAATGCCTTCCTTTGATACAACATGGCCGAGGAATTTCACCTCTTCTTGCCAGAATATGCATTTGGAGAATTTGGCTTTCAACACATTTCTTCGCAAAATCTCCAAGACTTCTTTCAGATGTTTTCATGCTCAGCAATGGATTTAGAAAAGATTAGGATGTTATCGATGAAAACCATCACAAATTTATTTAAAACATCTCGGAATACTATGTTCATCAGATCAAAAAAGTATGCTGGAGCGTTGCATAAGCCGAAGGGCATTACTAGCCATTCGTAGAATAAGTCCGGCCCTCTGAAAACTGTCAAAGGAACACATTTTTCGGTAATGCGTAATTGGTGGAAACCTGTAGCTAGGTCCATCCTAGAGAATACTTGTTTTCCATTCAAGCGTTCTAACAGATCATCAATGCGTGGCAATGGATATTTATTTTTCAGTGTTTGCTTATTGAGGTCACGGTAGTCCACACATAGTCTGAGGGTACCGTCTGACTTTGGGACAAACACCACTGCTGCACCCCAGTTTGAGAAGCTAGGCCTGATCAGACCCTTCCAAAAAAGCTATTTAGTTTGATTGCTCAGCTCCTCTTTTTCTTTCAATGTCATTCTTCGAATAGGATGCACCACGGGCCTTGCATTTTGAACTAAGTCAATTCTTAAGTCGATTTCTCTGCGCAGAGGTAAGCTGTCAACTTCTTCAAACACATTCGCATAATCTCTGACAATAGGAATATCCTCAATAGAAGCAGGAGTGACTTCTAGAGAAGGCCAAAATTCTTTCTTATCTATGGTTGAGCCGTGGCATGGTATAGTCATCATATTTCTGAATTTGGTTTTAATTCTGACTACTCTTTCAGCGCATAGTAACTCAGTCTCATACTTTGTTAGCCAGTCTAGCCCAAGTATGATATCATATCCAGAAAAACTCACAACGATCAAGTCAAAAGGGAACCGAAAGTAGGAATAAGAAATAGGCACTTTACAATACCGATCGAGCATAAGTGAACCTCCTATTGGACTGTGGGCCCTTATCGATTCTTTAAGTTTTCTTGGTTTTAGTTTTAGTTTTTTTATTGTGTCACTATATATGAAACTTCTTGATGCACCAGTGTAAAAAAAACTGTAATAGGAATGTTCTTAATATTAAGAGTACCTCCTAAAACAACAGGTTTACTTGCTACCTTGGAAAAAGTCGGTGCAGCCGCTCCATTATAGACATGTGCTACCTCAGATTTCTTTAGCAATGGACAATTTTTGATCAGATGCCCTGGCTTGTGGCAATTAAAGCACTCCCTGGGGCCACGAGAATTCTGTCCGCTGTTCTGACTAGGTCCAGATTCATTCCTACTTGGTCTCTTCGGGGCTCGGCATTCGTAGTCAAAGTGCCCCATCTTCTGACAATTGAAGCATTTCACCTTGGATTTGTCCCTCTTCTTTTTCCCTTGGGGCTTGGCAGTAGAAGAATCGCTCGCCTCTGCTTTCTTGTCAGCTGGCTTTTTTTTTTGTTATTCTGATTCTTTTCACGCTCCTGCTGTGCATTTCTATCATTATCCTCATAACGGCAAGCCATCTCGATCACTTCATTAAACGGGAGCTTGATGTGAGCAGTGACCCTATTCAGGTATTTCTTGGAGAGGCCATTGATAAATCTCTTGTTCTTCTGCACTGGTTCTTGAACTAACTCTGGGGCGTAGCGTGAGAGTTTCTCGAACTTCCGCACATATTCTTAAATAGTCATATCACCTTGCTGCAAATTTGCAAATTGATCATGGAGCCTCTCTACTTCCTGCGGAGGGATATACTTATCGTTGAAGAGTACTTTGAATCTGGCCCAAGACATATCGGCCACATTGTTGCCAATTTTGACTGTATCCCACAAATTTTCAGCTTGGTCTTTCAATAGCCATGTTGGCAAAAAGCGCTTGCGTTGATCTTCCAATTCCAGGCCTTCAAATATTTTCTCGCAGTTCTTTAGCCATGCTTGTGCCTCAATCACAGTCTCTTGCCCGGTAAAGGATACACCCCCTAGATTTCTGAACTTCTTGGACATTTTATCCAAGTCAAACGGCTGTGGGGGTGGAGGTGGCGTTACAACCTCCGGAATGGGCGGTCCCTGAGCTGTGGGAGTCTCATCTCTAGCTGTGCCTCTAGCCCCACCTCTGCCTCGGGCTCTAGCTCATGCTCTAGTGCTCGTGTTCTAGTTAGTTCTGTACCATCAAGGAAAGAGTCAGACTAACCGAAATGATAATTTTAAAGGAAAGGCTAAAAATAGAGACATATGATAAGATGATAATGATGTAATGGCTGATTAATATATGCTATTCTGCTGTGCTCATTCTAGGACATTACTAATCCTATCTTTGATGAGCTACTCGTCTTAGAATACTACTGATTCTATCTAGACGAATTTTTCTAAAAATGTTATACTCTGAAACTAAGGTTAACCTTTAGCTCTGATACCAACTGTGGCGACCCAAACTTCCGTAGTACGAAAGCAAGGTTAATCATAGGAGTATAACATAATTACAACAATAACATATCTCAGATAATAGCATAACACATAAATCATTGCAACGGAAATAAGAATGTCGTCACAACATAACATCAAAGACATCAGAGTACGCAGTAACAGGATACACTTAGTAAATAGAAGTCTCAACAAAAAGAGAAATAAGTCTCAACTCCATCTAATAAATCAAAGATTAATAATGTCTAAATGTCTCAAGCAGAAATAAAAAGGAAAATGTTCTTCAACTTCTTCTTTAACCAAGCTCCAGTCCAGAATGTGTCCATACCTAAACCTATCATTTGGTTGCCCGTGTGGAAAGTGGGCACCCGAGTTTGTAAAGTGAAACAAACTACGAGTCAGTCTTGGGACTGGTATGAGAAATCCTTCTTAACTAACAATATGGCTAATCACAGGACCACGCCGCTAACGTGGAACATGTTTACTCAATTGGATTGCCTGTGCATATGTTTAATAAATTTCAAAAAAACGCAATTCTTTTTAGAAAATGAAATCATTATAAGACTCAAGTCCCATCACACAATGCAACACAAACCGGAGGATAGAGTTTTACCTTATAATGATCAAAAATGCTTGACACGTAGAAAATAATATTTTTAATATTATTATTAGTGTATAATAGGGTTTCAAAAATACTTCAAAGTAAATGTATCAATCCTAGATAGCATAGTACCCCATCTTACTATGTCGCCATATATAGGTTTACAATCAAAACCGTAACGTCGTATTGGAAATTGGGTTTCCATCATGAGTCAAGGCTAGGGATGATCTCCTAACCGATTCGAGACACTCCACCAATGTCTCAGGATTCGGATGCTGGCGAACTCTTGGATACTGCAAGGATGGTCTACAAATACTTTAGTGGATTGGCAATTCCTGAACACACGCTTCCCAGTCCTATTGAACCTATAAAATGGTCATAATCGACCAATAAATCCGAGGTGCCTCATTTCATCAATCACATAAGTAAAATGTCAGGGCTTGGAAAACCCTGATACCACTTCTAGATAGAAAGAAGCATGTGCAATCCCTGCGTTCCCTTGTCCCGTTTCTGACTCTTACCGGGGTGTGAGGCTCGCGAGGTAACGTTATACACAAAGCTATGCCGAAATAGGCTATGCTTTGATCATCATCCATAAGGCTCTGCTTTTCAACAAAAGCCTCAATCAATTGCATCTTGGCATGTCACATTGACAATTCACGCCATGCGATCGATAACTACCAATATATGACCTCTAAGCTCATGTGTCTCAGAGAAGGGTGTTAAGAAAGAGAATAAATTCTCGGCCACCAGCAGACATATATTAAATAGAAATCAATTTACATGGAATGAAATCCAACGTCGGACACACATCCATTTACTGGTCTGTTCTGGGTCTGAACGAAACCGGAGTCACCTTATTCCTCGTCTCGTATGTCTAATACGGAAGAGAGGTGCTCGCATATCCGGACAATCAACAAGTATGTCTAGACAACTACCACTTTAACTCTTTACTGGGAGCGTACCAGTGTCGGGCATCAGTAGTTATCCTTTCGATGTGAAGATTGTTGGTCTTCAATCGCCGTCTTCAAGATCTTCGATTTAGATCGTCGTATAATCATTTGAAATGAGATTGAACTCGGTCTTTTCAAATGATTCTCGCATATATATAGTTTAAAAACATTTCATATCATTAATAGTATTTAATGACGATTTATCGCTATTTTTATTTATATAAAAATAGCTAAATTAATTTAACGACGCTTCGGGTCAATTGGCGGCCCTGCAGCTGTTTTTATCAAAATTTGATTTACACTTATCTGGAAGTCTAACTGTTGGATTTTAACAAAGTTTATATCGATGGAAAGGTCTTCCCAAAGCAGTCCTAACGGTTCCAGTTCTAGGAAAATCTGACGGTCGTATCTTTCGAAATAATCATTTAAAATTATGATTCTGAAACGCGAACTACCGCGCGTGATTCGTTTAATTTTAATTTATATTTATATATATAATTATATATAAATATAAACCCTTCAACAATTCCACTAAAGTTTTTAATACGCCAAATAAAAGAATGTTTTTGTTGGCATATCATATCTACGTATTGTCAAACAAAATACATTTCATTTACATGAAAATTGAACCAATGACAAATTAACTTTGCATATAAATCCTAATATATGCAATGCAAATATAAATGTCGTTTTACTATGCATATAAATTCTAATATGTACACTGCAAATAAAAATGTAGTTTTAACAATGCATATAAGTTCTAATATATGCAATGTAAATATAAATATAATTTTAACAATGCATATAAGTACTAATATATGCAGTGTAAATATAAATGTAATTTTAACAACGCATATAAATTCTAATATATGGGATGTAAATATAAATGTAATTTTAACACCGCATATAATTTCTAATATATGCGATGTAAATCTAAATGTAATTTTAACAATGCATATAAATTCTAATATATGCGATGTAAATATAAATGTAATTTTAACAACGCATATAAATTATAATATATGCGATGTAAATATAAATGTAATTTTAACAACGCATATAAATTCTAATATATGCGATGTAAATATAAATGTAATTTTAACAACGCATATAAATTCTAATATATGCGATGTAAATATAAATGTGATTTTAACCATTTCATTAAAAACAAAGTTTTTAATGTAAACATGTTTTATTTTTGAAAACATGCATGTTTGTCCAACTTATATTATTATATTAAAAAGTGAATTTTTAATATAAAACATGTTTTCTTTTTAAAACATGAATCTTTATCTAAATTTCTACTATTACATCAAAAGTGAATTTTTAATGTAAAACATATTTTCATTTTAAAACATGTTTCTTTTTCTACATTACTATTGTTACATTAAAAAGTGAATTTTAAACGTAAAACACATTTCATTTTAAAACATGAATCTTTTCCGATATTCCTATTTATTACATTAAAAGTGAATTTTTAATGTGAAACATATTTTTACTCTAAAAACATGAACATTGTCCAATTTTCGAATATTACATTAAAAGTGAAATTTTTATGTAATCATGTTTTGAGTTCAAAACATGTACATTTTTCTTATTTTTAACATTACATTAAAAATGTATATTTTTAATGAAATCATGTTTTGATTTTAAAACATGTACATTTTTCTTATTTTTAATATTAGATTAAAAATGTATATTTTTAATGAAATCATGTTTTGATTTTAAAACATGTATATTTTTCTTATTTTTAACTTTACATTAAAAATGTATATTTTTAATGAAATCATGTTTTGATTTTGAAACATGTACATTTTTCTTATTTTTAACATTACATTAAAAATGTATATTTTTAATGAAATCATGTTTTAATTTTAAAACATGTACATTTTTTTCCCTACTTTCATTCTTGACACTAAAATATGAAACTTTTAATTAAATCATGTTTTTATTCAAAACATGAACATTTTCCATATTCTGACATTACATTAAAAAATGTGAACTTTTTAATGTTTTGTTTTTATTTGTTTAAAAACATGAACATTTCTATTTTATAATAATTCCATAAAATGATAGAAATTCATATTTCATTTGTGTTGAAAAATTTTAATTCAACAAAATGACAAAATTTGATAGTTCATTTTGATTAAAAATTCTAACTCAATCAAATAACTAAGGTGCATATTTCATTTTGATTGAAAATTCTAACTCAATCAATTAACAAAGGTGATATTTCATTTTGATTGAAAATTCTAAATTCAATCAATTATCAAAATGTATGATTCATTTTTGTTGAAAAAATTGATTCAACAAAAATATATAAAAGGAATATTTCATTTTGATTGAAAATCTAATTCAATCAAAGTGGCAAAGTGTATGATACATTTTTATTGCAAATTTAATTCCAACCAAATATAATAAAGGTGATACTCTATTTTTGTTGAATATTTTGATTCAACAAAATAACAACAAAAATGTTTAATTCATTTTTATTGCAAATTTAATTCTAACCAAATATAATAAATGTGACACTCTATTTCTGTTGAATATTTTGATTCAACAAAATAACAACAAAAATGTTTAATTCATTTTTATTGCAAATTTAATTCCAACCAAATATAATAAAGGTGATACTCTATTTTTGTTGAATATTTTGTTTCAACAAAATAACAACAAAATGTTTGATCCATTTTTATTGAAAAATTATTTACAACACAGTAACACTAAAATAGCAGATCTACATAACATGTCAAATACAGATCAAATCACGTAGCATAGTATGTAGTAATTTACAGCGGATCGATGATAATAAAATTGTGATTAATTCTAATTATTTTAAAAAAAATGAAGTAGAATTCTCACAGTCGTTTGAATCTGAATGGTTCAGATATGAAAATTTGGTCCAAATTCGATCAGCTCATAATTTGTTCCAATCAGTTTAGAAACGCAGATCTCGGGCTTGCGATCACAACGAATCTGAAATCGTTCAGTTTCGAGTTCATACGAGTGAAATATGATTTTTTTTATATTAATAACATTTTAAAATGAATTAATTAAATAATATATTTTATAAAACACCTTCTTCTTCAACTTAGTTTCAAGGCCGCGGGTTATTTCCTTTAGTTCACTCCTAGGGTTCACCATTCCGACCAATACAGTGAGCTTTGCGAAAATCCGTCACCGCCACGACGAAGGGGAGGGGGCGGCGCTCAAGGGGGGACCCGCCACGTCAGGTGAGATCGCACCTCTAGAGCACGGCGGCGCTGCGAACGATGCGGCTTCGGGGTGTTGGTTCTCGGAGTTCGTGCCACCTGAGGACGATCATTCCGTATGGAATTCGAGAGGATAAAAATCTCTTCGATAATGTCGAAAGGAGTGAAGGTTTTTGGTGAATGGATTTAGAGAATTAGAGGAGGGAAGACTTGAGCGTTCATGGCCATTAAAATGGAGTAGGCGACGGCTACAGTAGTTCTAGGGTTTGAAAGAAGACAAAAAGGATTTCTATAGTATTTTATTTCTAATTTTTACAAATAAATCCGTAAATTGTTGACAACTCCAATTTCAATCCAATAGGAGTTGTTTACACCTAATTGCCCCTATTCTGGAACTAATGGGCTAGGTCCCGTCAGCCCAAACAATTGTCTTTAGCCTGATTTCTTTAATTTAAAATTTAAATCCTTTATTTAATTAATTCGATCGTAGATTTAAATTCACCGGCGCCACATACGGACTCCAAAAATTCCCGAAAAATAAATATAGCTATGTTTCGACGAAACAGTCCTAAGACAATTAATTTCGTCGAATTTTGAGACCGTTTGAAAAATGATCTTTTTAACAGTCGATCAAATTACACAGAAATTATCGAATCATAGTTTAATTTATTACGCTCACAAATTAATTCCAAAAATTCTGGAAAATTAGACTTAGCAATAATTTGACATTCCGGATCCGACAAAAGTGATTTCGTTGAAAATGGAGGTCGTTTGTATAATAGCCATTTATACGGGCTATAAATTATATTATATTTCATACTGACTATTCTGAATATTCAACTGGCCATAACTTTTTATTCTCGCTATCAAATTTCTATTTTTTGGATTCGTTGGAAAGATATTTTTAAACAGATTTAGATATTTTTGATTTCACTAAAATCCGTTTAATTTTAAATCCTGTACATTTAGTCAAAGTTCAGATTTGACTTTTCAAACAACCATGCTATTTCTAATTCCTTTTAAAACACTAAAATTCGTTTAATTTTGAATCTTGTACATTCAATCAAAGTTCAGATTTGACTTTTCAAACAACCATGCTATTTCTAATTCCTTTTAAAATTAAAATAAATATATTCATTCTAACTTCGATTTAAAATAAATTTTTAATCGTTATTATTTAAAATAAATTATTTTAACTATTCAAAATTCCTTGAAATAGCCAAAATAAAAATTTTAAATTGGTTTTGATTTTCCGGGTTGTTACACGCAATCCAATTTGACTCGCAAAAGCCGAATAACCTATTTTTCTATTTAGGTATGCTCCGTTGACCCATCTCCGGTGTTAACGAAAAATATCGTTAACAGATACTACGTAGAGTTAAGAGTAAAAATATATATACCTGCTCCAACGTCTAAATATATCGAATCTTCATCTTCAGATGGCACACATACTCGATCCACTAGATGGATGCATTTTAGCTCACGTGCAGGGTTAGGTATCTAAGCTTATTAGCTTTATTCAGGTGTCGAATGCTGCTTCACTTAACCTTTGGAAAAAGCTGCTTTCACTTGGAACTTTCTGTTTCTTTGAAGCAAAATGTATAGTGCAACTTACACTAAACAGTCTCTGCTACAAAGTAGGAGAAAGTTGCTAGTGAAAGCAGCTTTTTACTAAGGTTAAGTGAACCAACATTTGACACTTGAATAAAGCTAATAAGCATGGATACCTGACCCTGCATGTGAGCTAAAATGCATCCATCTAGTGGATCGCCTATTGAATTCTTAACCAAGAAGTCGAGTAATCATCCATCTTCCTGATTTTCAGCAAACCTGTTAATATATTTTCAGTGAACATGTTTTCTCTCAAAAGGGCATAATAAAATTAATCATTATTTTCTATGCTTAGTTATAATTTAAGAAAGATCATTCAGTAGTTAGTATTAGTAACTGTATACTAAAAAAAATTTGAACTCAGGGAAAGAACCGGAAAAAGTAAGATATAGTATGGCAATAATATAACAAAAGCAGCAATCATGTGAAAATCAAACTGTAACAACTTGCAATTTCTTACCAAAAAGAATTCAAAATCCTTTAGATAATACATACCAATTGGAATTAAAATAAAAATGTCACAATAAGACTAGAACTTGTAACATACTATGACTTGAACTAATTCAAAATCCTCAGCTAATACACTAATACATACCATTAAAACCAGTATGATTTTTCACAGTAAGACTTCAACTTGTGACCTACTATCAGGCATGCATAACACAATTCCATTGAAACCAGTGGCAGAGCCACACTGAGGATGGGGAAGGAACGTGCCCTCCCCAGGATTTAAGAAAAAAAATGCATTACAAACTCATATTGCACCCATTTTTCTTTAAATGCATTACAGACAAAAGACAAACCATCCTAGGATTCAAAGTCTAAAATGCGTTACAAAATTGTATTTCAGGATTCAAAGTCTGAAATGCATTCAAAGACAAACCATCCCAGGATTCAAATTCTGAAATGCACAAACTCATATTTGAGACAAGGTAAAAACAGCTAGAAAAAAATGCATTACAAACAAAATATTGAAATATTTCAATGTGTCATCGCCAACAAAATTTCCTAGCTACGCCACTGATTGAAATACATACCGACACACTTCAGTACAATTAACATCTCTAAATTCATTTCATTTTAATCTTAGAGACAAAAAATCAGTTTTCATTAAATATGAACTATACAGCCACATTACCTGCTGTCGAAGGAGGGATAGGGATCAATGAAACGTGGAGAGGGTGGCTCGTCTCTATCGGAGGAGGCAATTTCAGAGAAACGTGAGGGCATGATTTGGTGATCGAAAACACTAATTTTGGTTTTCGGTCACCATTGAAGTAAAATAAAGGGAAGGGGAGCGACCAAAAATTTATTTTTGAGTGTCATGTGGGGTGCACAATATGATACGCGTTCGATTCGACCGGTAACCATATCAAATTAACTGATCCAGAGCTTTGTTGATGGATGGTCAGATTTAAGGTGTTTGGTGTGGTGCAGATCACAAAAATGTGGTTTGATACGGATGTGAGTACTATCAAATTTGATATGGCTTTAAGCCGTATTGTGTCTCCGCATCCTCGTGTACCAAATTTGCTGTTATGATGTAGTATTAATTTTATTTACTTATAAAAAATTAGCTTGGGCTAAACCATAAAATTTTCAAACTCTTTTTCTTAACAACCCCTTAACTTGACAAAGTTTTAAATATTTGGTTCATAACCAATTTAAATTCTTTTCTCAGTAACATATGACAACAATTCAAAACTTATAGTTATCTTTTACATAGCAGATTATTTAGAATATATACCATCTCAATCCAATTGTAAGTCAATAGAAATGTTTCCACACAATTACTTTTATATTACTTTCCCCCTACAATGTCTGTTAACTTGATCGTAATATCAAGTAGCCGCGCCATTTACCATTTTATACTTCTAACTTAATAGCTGCAACCATTCCTCAACTTGATTGTACGAGTGAGTGTTTTAAAAATACCGCTTATGTCCAAAATTGTTTTAAATTTCAAAACAGTTATAGTTTATGAAACACTAATATTTATTCTCTTTAAACTTATCATGGCACAAATTTTCACAAAATAATTCTTTAATTCGGTTTGAGTAATGATAAACCACCCATTGGTATAAATTTATCACGTAGTTGGCTGCGATGTCGACTCGAGATTGCTATTGTAATGTCCCGGATTTTTGAACGTTAATTACGAATATTTAAATTTGTTTAAATATTAATTTGGCGATATTAATGAATTACACATCGAATTGATTTATCAGAAAATAAAGCTCGAATTTATATATTTATAAATTAATTAAAACGAGCTCGAAATGGCGCGACAGTTCGTAATATTGAAGTTCGAATCTTAATTGAATATTCAGGATCCGATATAAATTGGATTTCAGTGAAACGAGAAACGGTTGGGTCGACTAGATGATAATTTTCTAATGTAAAAAAAAAATCGAGATTCCATCATATTGATGTTAAGATATGTCCAATTCAAAATTTCAGAAAGTCGTTGTGGAATCGATTATCGACCATAACGGTTTATTTGATATAACTAGATATCGGTTGCAAATCTGGACAGGGTACTTTTGAGACGTAGGGATAATTTAATTTTTAGAATTTTACTGTAATTTTTAATTAATTAAATACACAGCTTTTTATTTGGAGTATTTGACACCCTGTATCAGCATTTCGAGGTTTCAAAATATAAGCTAACATACCAATATCATTATATTTTTGGAATCGTGGGGCATTGGTCGATACAACAGTATTTTTATTTCGGTCTGTAGCGGTCCTGAGATGATAAAAATTTATAGAGTATGATACCCTAAAATATCTTATCATATAAAACAAAACGTTGAATCAATACACTGAAACTCATATAAAACCCATTCCCTATAGTTAATACACGCACGTCCTAAATAAGAAAAATCACACCCTATTCATGGATTTGCGTCGCTATTTCAGGGATGCAGCACGTCTTATGTGTACAGTTACCTTAATATTAAAATTTATATATGGTTCTATATATATAACCCATCGTCCACTCACTTTCTTTCCAAACCTGAACACTCCTTCTCACTACCTTCTTCGCACTACCTTCTGTTTCTTTCCACAAAACGAGATCTGAGATTCAAAAAAAAAAAGTTGAACTGGGTTCGGACTTTGGTGATTAGGCGGGGGAACCGTAGAGCCGTGTTGAGGCGGATGGAGGGAGCAACGTTGGTATAGAGATGGGGAAAAGTTGTACGCTTTGAGGGCAGGTAGTAGCTCGCTTTCTGATGGGGGGTGGTGAACTCGAAGTCAGAGAGTTCGAAGGGGGCTCGAGTTCAGCGTCATGGGATGGATGTGCGAAGAGGAGGACGAAGCGAAGCCACTGCAATTTCCGTCCACGTTGAGGAGTCAGGAACAAAATTGGATAGGGTGTTGGAGTTTCATGGATGGGTGCAGTGAAGTTTTTTCTCGAAGTATGATGGTACATGAAAGTGAATTGGAAAGGTGAAAGTTTAACGTGAGATATGAGAGGAGATTCGACGGTTTAAGTGTTGATGCAGTGTTGGGTTGAACTGGGGATCGCGGAGTGTTCCGCGTGAACTGTTGGAATATTTCGACAATTGGGTCACATATGTAAAATAAAATGTGTTGTGCTATTTTGGTGTAAAGCCTAATTAAAGTGATCTAATTTTAGATTAGAATTAATAGGCTTAAAGTTTAAGTTATCATGGGCCTAATGTGTAGATACCGGAGCATTTTATAATTTGTTGAAGGGCCGAATTACAAAATGCCAACTCTATAAATAAAGGGTTATGGTCCCCAAATTACATAAGCCTTAGCAACTCTCTAACCTCTTCTACGGAGAGCTGATTTCAAATCTAGGGTTTGTGTCAATTTGGAAGCCCAAACCAAATTACATCTTCTTGTTAGCAACCAAATATGGATTCAGGTATTGCCATGATTAACTACGGATTCAGGTACGCTTCCGCTAATCTATTTCTGTTTTGTTCTCAATTAAATCAATATGGGTTACATATTTGGATCTAGGGTTTCACAATTGGATATTGTTAAAGTATACTGAAATCCTAACAAGTGGTATCAGAGCCAACCATTATTGATTCTATTGGAAAAATTTTGTTTTTTTTCTTTTATACATGTTGTTTTGCCATTTCAGAACAAAGGTTAAATTGTGTTTTCAGTTCATACGGTTTATATGTTATGTTTTCATTTCACAATCAGGTTGAGTTTATTAACTGCGGCTAATAATTTAAAAAAAAAGTTTTTTTTTAATTTGGGTTAAGTCTCAGATCTATATGGATTAAGGTCTATTATCTCCTTCACGTTCTTTCATTGGTTCTATGGATCCAGCATGAATAATGTTAATATAACATAGTTTGCCAATATGTTAATTCAACGGGTTCTGGTTTTTTGTTTAAAAAAATATGTTTATTACGTCTAGTTGTAAGTTGCATTCTGCAGCCGCCGGTCTATTGTTACTTCTGATGTCATATATTATACTATATTATTTGTTTTGACCAAGTCTTGAACCCGTTTTATGCATAAAGTTTCGGAAGCTCTACTGAGCGAATCTCATGCTATCCTTACAGGCTTTCAAAAAAAAAAAAGTTTTTTTTTAATATACCATGTGTACTGTTTGGAACAATTATTGCTTATTGTATGGATGTTGGACATGCCACATTAACTTATTTGCCATATGCAAATAATGTTTCATGGCATGTGTATGATGCTTCGGTAACCTGTCATGATGCTTCTATTTTATGTCTTTTGGGATTGGTATATAAAATTTTGCATTTGTGTTGCTTAATCTAAATAGCTATCATGTTTGAACCTTTGACCATTTCACCTACGTTTTATGATGATGATCAGTAGGTTACTTTATTATGGTCAAACTACAGTAACTTCTACGGGTTTTTTTTTTAAAAAAAAGTTTTTTTTTGTTTGGTTCGGTTGACAGTATAAAAAGGTACATGTTATATTATGCTTCGGATATACATCATGGTTACTTCAGTCATTCAGGTTATTCAGTATGATATTTATTATGTCATTTACACATAATTTTATGTGGTAATTGATCATGACATTCATCTATGATATCGTGATTTATTTATGATGTCTTATATCATATTTATTAAGGAAATGTCATGAATGTAACTACATACCTAAAGAAACAGATTATGACAACTATGACTAAAACTCGTTATGCTATTATTATAATTTTGAGTTTTTCAGATGTCATATAGACCTAAAGCATTGAGAGTGTTTTATAACACTCAAAATATATTGTACATATATTAAGGATAAATTCAAATATAATTTTGGCGTCTCTTTACAACTGTAAATATTTTACATTAGTAGTGAATTAACTTTAAAATAATATGTCACCAAAGTGACCTCTATATTTTGGTGGTTCATGAAAATGTTTAATATTTGTGTGTAGTTATTCATGCGAATATTAGTCGGCCCAAAGGAAGGCTAATGTTTGGCCGAATCACTTACACATGTGTGATGATAAATACGTGACAATTATAAAGTTTTTCGAGTGAATAATTAATTGGCCCAAAGGAAGGTTGTTATTTGACTTGAATTTATTGTCAGTGTTTGATCATTACAACAAGAGTACCACTTACAGTTAATATTACTGTCCAAAGACTTGATATTAATGTGTACTAGGTATTTTGAGAAGAGACTTACCAATTATTTGAATTTACTATGGTTGATATTTGGCTATGAGCATATACGATCAATCTTCATTTTATTTTTTGTTCATTTTCAGCTAATTTAATAGAATTATCTGTCAATTTAAAGAATATTTCCATCTTGTTTTGGGATAAATATAAGGTTTTGTATGAGAGCATGTTATTTGTTCTTGACTTTATAGATTTAACTCTTGTAATTAAGAGGGTTACAACCAACCCTACTACGGTTAAATATTCTTATAATGTTATGAAGAATATTGAAAGGTGATAGAATTCAAAGGCAAGAGTTAAATGATCATTAAGTAAATACTTCAGAAGTTTTCAAGGATGTGCTATAGGTAACGATAACTAGTTTTGTATAAGTTATCTACAGAGAATGGAAACGGTTTTTGTGAAAACAATAAGGGAAATCAAGCACTCTTTGTGGTGCTTGATTACATAAAGTCAGAGTAAAAGAAATATAAATGAGTACTATACGGAAAAAGATATTGCTTCAAAAGCTAAAGACGCTCAAGTTATCGTTATTTTTGGTGCTATCTTCAGTATATTCATTTAAATATTAAAATTATTTTAAGAATAATATGTTATTTTATTGGGCTAATTTAGCGCTTTGGTAATTAAAATAGAGATTGAAGTTTTTATGATTGAAAAGTACTCATTTGATATACATTGTAAATAAATGTATGAATAAGGATTAAGAAGTCGCTAAGGATCTCAAAGAAAAGAAATAACATAAGGATATATTTATAGTTATTTCTTTATTGGGATATATAGACATATAAAGTTATTATTGAGATTTAAGTCAAACTGCTTGAATTTATTCGATACTTTTTATGATGTCATTTAGATAGATTTCGGTTTTATATTTCTAATATGAACATATTCATCAAGTAATAATAGTGTCGATTTATGAATAAATTCAAATTTTTATGTAATTGAAGCTCTTAATGTCTGATATATAAGTTATGGCTACTTGTGCTAAATAGCTTGTAATGATATCTCAAATCTTGTTTTGGTGATTAATATAATTATTTGTTTCAGTTTACTAAGGAGTTATAGATTGAGATATCATAAAGATAGAAAATACTTTATTGATATTCTAAGCGATTTAAAGTTTATAATTTTTTATGAACCCACACTAATGAAAATATTTAAAGCGGGAAATGCAATAGTTTTTTGAGGATGTTGAGTTTGTGGGGAGAAATAAAGTAATACCATTGTCTTTAAAGAGAATCATTATCTTTGATTCAATTGCGGTTGCTTCTTCGCTTAAAGTTTAAGATTTGTTTTCTTTTATTAAGAAGAAGTAAATTAAGAACCATAATAAGACGATGTTGAAGATAATTTTTCTTTAAGCTAAGGATACTGCTTCAAGAAAACAAACTCAACAACCTCAAAGATACAAGATCACTAAGGAAATCCACCTAAATGGGAAGAAATGCTATTTTAGATTATTGTGTAGTATTTCTTCATAAAGATAAATAATGGATTGATAAAGATGACGCTACAGACTTACATCAATCCATGTAAGGTACCAATTTAAAATGTGGATTTAAGAAATGAACATATAGTATAAATCTATATGGATAATAAAGTTTGAAATTTCCCTCTAACTTAAGTGATAAGATCATTGGTTATGAATAACTATTCAAAACCAAAAGGGATCAAGTGGGTAATATTGAATTTTATAAGGCACTTTATTGAATAAAAGGAAATTTTATTTTCTTTTAAGAATGTTTCATTTTGGACTTAGTAAACGATTCTGAATCGATCACTTTGGAGCTTACTACAGTTTGTACTTTTGAGCATTATCTGATGGAGGTTAAAGTTATATTTCTCAATGGAGACATTGGTGAAACTACTTAAGAAACTCATTTATGGATTAGTCTTTTGTATTTGGGATTCAAATTCACCATTATTGTTCATGGGGTGATATTTTGGATTATTACAAAAGAATTAGAAAGATAAATGTTTCAAAGGTTAAGTATGTAAACTACGATTCAGTTGATTTTCTTTTACCAAAACAGATAAATGTTGCCATCCTTGAAACTAAAGAAACAAAAAAGATTTTTCATGCATTTGCAGTTTGAATTCCAATGTATACTAATGTATATACACATATGGATATGCGTGTATTATTTGGCAGATACCTTACTGATATTAAAAGTGGATCACTGATTTAGTAGCCAAAATGGTTATGAGATATCTTTAAGGAATAAAATAAAAGATCATATGCTCATAGATAAAAGATCGGATCGGTTGGAGATCATAAAGAATTACGATCCAGATATTTTGGATGTCATTACTGTAAAAGATCCACTTCTAGCAATGATAATATATTTTATGGGTGAAACTACATAAGGGAAAAGTGTCACTTAGGCACTTATAGTTTTCACCACTTTGAAAATATCGTCTTTGGTTAATTATAAGACATCCAAATATGGAAAATAATAATGAAATTTTGTCACAAGACTCCAGTTATTGATAAAGAATTGAAAGACCAAGTAATATTGTGACAGTAAAGTATATATTATTTTCCAATAAGGGAAGAGTGCAAAATATATTGTAAATCATAGAACATATTTAGACAAACTCCATTATGGCGGATCCGCTTACCAAAAGACTATCACCTAAGGTCTTTCATGAGCATATAGCTCAATTGGTGTTACTTTTATGTAAGGATATCCTGGTTCAGGGGGAGTTTGTATTTGGTATTATCGTATGACTCACTGCTCTATGTTTCGGTTACAGATATATGTAAATCAAGTTCTTTTTCTGATCAGAAATAAAGTAATGAAGTTTTCTTTGCACTCAGGTTGTTTAAATATTAAACGTTTTGATCTCACTAAAGAAGGACCAGTTGGAAATAGACATGTATAGATCACATTTCATGTAATTTTCATGCTACGCATCCATGATTGATCTATGTCATTTGATTGTATTGATATATGTGACCATTGATGGGTTTAGTTATGATAAATGTAACGAACGCCGCATTGATCCTTTGTCAACGCAATTAATGGACGAGATTGTTTCAGATACACCGTATGTTATAAATAGCAAATTTTGGAGCTCATAAAGTTAAACACATTTTAAGGTTATTTCATATGTGGCCCAAGGGGAGATTGTTGGAATATTTCGACAATTGGGTCACATATGTAAAATAAAATGTGTTGTGCTATTTTGGTGTAAAGCCTAATTAAAGTGATCTAATTTTAGATTAGAATTAATTGGCTTAAAGTTTAAGTTATCATGGGCCTAATGTGTAGATACCGGGTCATTTTATAATTTGTTGAAGGGCCGAATTAAAAAATGCCAACTCTATAAATAAAGGGTTATGGTCCCCAAATTACATAAGCCTTAGCAACTCTCTAACCTCTTCTACGGAGAGCTGATTTCAAATCTAGGGTTTGTGTCAATTTGGAAGCCCAAACCAAATTACATCTTCTTGTTAGCAACCAAATATGGATTCAGGTATTGCCTTGATTAACTATGGATTCAGGTACGCTTCCGCTAATCTATTTCTGTTTTGTTCTCAATTAAATCAATATGGGTTACATATTTGGATCTAGGGTTTCATAATTGGATATTGTTAAAGTATACTGAAATCCTAACATGAACGCCTCTGGAAGGAGCGGTGTACAAGGTGTATACTGGAGGGTGTAGAAGTGGTACAAGCATGGATGAACGGGAGGGGTTCTTGATGTTCACGGGGCCCATGTGAGCTCGCAGGTGGGGTTATATATGTCTGTAAGGAATCAAAAGAAGTATAAGGGGAGGACTGATATTTAAACTGTGTATCCGGAGAAGAAATGCAGTGGGGATGCACGTGTTGGTCAAAGGGAAAGTGAAGAAGAACATGTAAGAGAAGTGCCCTTGCAGCTGAGCACGGTGAGGAAGCTTTCATGGTACAGGGAAGGCTCGCGTGAAATAAATAATAATAAATAAATAAAATAGAAGAAGAAGAAGTAGGCGAGGCGTTCATGGGTGTAAGGGGGGGTTCACGTGAAATAATGGTATTGGGTACAAGTTGAGTTTTCATGGGAACGTTGTAGTTCTGTTCATGGGGTGATAGCCTGAAGACCTGAAGTGTTGAGGACATAAGAAGATGAACGTGACGGTGGCAACTAATGTGTTTGCAAATGGGGAAAGGGCACACAAGTACACAGTAGACAAGTGAAGCACTGGGATTTTTTGCAGTTAGAAGAAGAAATCGCATTGTTAAGGAAATGATTAGCCGATGGGGATTAGAGTTTTAATGAAAACAAATGTTGTTGGGATCATGGAGCTGAAGGCTGTGCTGTCAAGCTGGAATGGAGTGAAACAAAGTGCGATCGTCAGTCGAATAAAGGTGAGTTCATTCTCACACTTTTCTGAAATTCTCTGCAGTGTTAAATTCATATAAAATATAATCCGTCGTTGATGATAATAATTAGATGACTGCATGCCTTAGTTGATTGGTTGTTTTAATGATTGTCGACAAATTATACTTGTCGTATTGGCCGATTTTGATTTAAATAATTATTTAAATATTATTATCTGAAATGCAGGGACGAACAGGTTGGAGGGATCCGACCGGATTCCTCAAATACACTGTATATTATTTAAATATAGAACTGTTACCCAATGATGATTGAACGTTGAATTGACCTTCACATTTATGTGATGTTTTAAATAAATAAAACGTATTGATTTATTAGTTGGTGCCAATGATCAGAAAACCTGTTTTAAAACGTTAGTGTACCGACGGACGAATGGAAGTAATTAAAGTTACAAAACTTGTTCCTCTGAACCAAAGTGAAGTTATAAATTATAGGGTATTATAATGCGTCGATGGTTACAAAATAAATTATATAATAATGCTTTAAGTATGTTTTATTTAGATTAATTATATTAATATTAGAATAATTAATCGAAATCAGTTAAATAAGCAATGGTGGTTAGGTTAACTAATCAGAATTAGTAATTAGATTAATCAGTCTTCGATTAATCTAATGGAGAAGATTTAACGAATATTTGGTTTAATGTAATGATTAAAAATCTTTTTATTTAACGAGGTTTAAATCTGATTAGTAAATTATAATAATCATTAATATGATTAGCAATTGTTTAAGTAAGTGATTAACTAATCTGTTTCCAATCACTAACAAAGTAAGCTAAGGTTGATTATTATTTTAATTAATGATAATTAAAATAATGAACTTTCTAAATGAAAGAAGGAATCAGGATTTGAAACAAAACTTAGTGGTACTATGAAGCAAAGATATTATATCGGGTCGTGAAGCAAAATAATAATGATTGAGTGAAGTACAATCAAGGGGATCAAAAAGAGTTTTATACATATATAAGGATGTTGAATGGGTTAGAAGTTTTAACGAAGTAAACGTAGATGGTGGTTTAAAATAAGTATTACATAAGTAAAAAGGTTTAAGTAAATGTTCATAAGTTGAAAGGAGATTAAAAATAAGCGACGTATGATTTGACAAATCTTTGACTCGAGTTTAAAGAGTAAATTTGTTTATACTTGAATTCAGAGTATAGGGTTTTTCCAAAGTATAAGAAATGGAAAAGATTAGTGAATAGCGATGTTTCAAATTAAAGAATTAAAGTGAATTAGGTAAGTACATTATATAAGAAGGTGGTTATAGTTATAATCATAAGGAAATGATGGGATTTAAAATAGGAATATAAAACGATTTAAAGGATTGAGGATATGGTCTAATGAGTAAAATGATCTGAGCTGCCAACGTACTTGACCATAATGTTTTGACATTGATAGTTAAACCACCAAACTATCAATGAAATATATTGGACCCTTTTGACGTGTTGTTTCGAAGAGACCGGGATGAGACTGGACCAAAATCCATTTCGATTCAACGTTACGTACGAAGCTAACTGGAAGAGAATAAAGACAGAGCATTGAAGACCCGTAGAATATCATAAGCGGAAGGATTACTTATAATCTCTGGGTCGCTCCCAAACAAAAAGAGATACTGCGATTCTGTCGTGGTTGATATCTAAGGGATTGCAAGGACTTCTCGCTACTGGTCCTGGGGGTGATTCCTAAACAGGAGGTGGTAGGAGAGTGCCTTCGGTTCATCCTGTTCCTGGATGACTTGTATAGACGAGTGTCTGACAGAGTATTCCTAACGAATCACGCACGATTGACCTCCAAAAGTTATTATGTCTGGTGGCGGAGAAATTCGTTTCTCTTAGCTTTTTAAACCCATAATATTTTAAGGAAATCGATTAGTGATTTGACGGGTTTGACGATGTGGCATTCAAAGTAAATGATGGTGTGTTGTTCTAGAAGATAAGCGTAGCCTCTAGCCTCACAACCGGGAAAGACAGAAGTTGGGCAGGGCAGCATGGCTAGTTGGGTCATGCCCAAGCAGGGTGTCTTGTCACCGATCTAGAGAAAATTCATATTTGTTCTTCTTTTCGATTCTTTATATTCGGATGACGGTTGGATGGCCAACAACCGGGGTGACAATATATTCGATACACTCAAGCTAAATGAGTGGTCGGTCATGTGAGGCCGGGTTGCAAGACGTTCTTGTTGAACCCCAGTGTATACCCTCTAGAGTACACTGATCGGAAGGTGCTCCCATACCTTGTCTATTGGAATCCAATCTCCAATAAGCACCCTACGGTTTTTGATTTTATAATAAATATGTAGAGCGTGAGATGCAAGCATTCTACTACTTGGTTAATTATTTGTGATTGATAGACACTATTATAATATCACTGGATCTTGATATATCAAAACTGTTTATTGTGAATTTACCACTGAAAGTATTCTAGACTGATCCGGGTGAATTTTGTTTTAAATCAAATGTGCTCGGGTCAGACCGAGTATATTTCCAGGTCAGGTTTCGCTGGAGTTTCAAGAGCTGGAAGCAGGAGGCTTCACCGGTAGCTATCTAGAATTTATTTTCGCTGTATCTGATATATGATGTACTCTGATGATTGGTATGTATATATACAGTTTCTTTTTGTATAAAGAGTTTTGGTATATTATACTTTACTCGTTCCGTTGTGAGATACTGATGTTCTTCTTACTCTTTTATTCTATTAGTTCTATCTTTCCTATCTCATCCTCTAACTTTTTTCTACTAACATTCTGCTTGTCTGTATAATTTGGGTTGACTGGGGTAGTAAAATATCAGCTCAAATTGGTACGGAAAAGTGGGACGTTACAGCTATCGCATCGCCATCCAAATTTATTATCTCTAACTAACATAGTGATCTAATACCATCCTCAAGAATATTTTCCATTATTATATCTAAAAAAATCATTCTGTAATCCACAAATAATATGTTTAATCATCTCATGTTAAGTGTTTAAGAAATTCTTATCGATATCGTTGATCAGACGTATCAATCGGAATCGCTTAAAATACCCAACGGACAACCCAACGCAAAAGATAACCAACATATTTATTAACTTCACATTTGGTTGTTTCTATTATTTATTTGTTATCACAAATACTTCAAATAAAAACAACCTAATACTACACTTCACCAATAATCTGGTAGATTTATATTCCAAGACAATTAATCGCTTAACAATCATTTAATCATCAGCATTATTTACCATCTTTTAATCCCACTAATAGATTTATTAAATTTTTGCACAGCCAAACAATTCACTTGTTTCCGTTGCGCAACTCTAATTTTTTATCAAAATAGTGCTCCTTTATCCCAACAAGAATTTCATATATAAATTCGTGGATTTAATTAATTTACCCCTCCCAATCAATCTACAAATTAAACAATCAACTTAAACATTAAAAAATGCACTACAAGAAAAGTTACTATTTATAATGGTAATAGATAACACCTTTTTGAATTATGTTATTGATCTTCTTAGTTTGCTTTATTTAAAATTGAAATTAGCTCATAATGCATCGGCTCCACGATTATTTTCATTGCCCGCCTATTGAATTCGTTTCCCTCTTCCCTGTTCCAAAACCTTTTCCCCACTCCCGCTTCCAATCCAAAAAGAAAAGTTGAACCCTAAAAATCAACACGGTCTGCAACCCTCAAAGACTTCCAATTTCTCAGCTTCCTACTTGGTTATGACCTCGACCTCGAAGAAGTTAAAGCAAAGGAAACCATAAATCCTAATCTGGACAACAACGCTAGTGTCAAAGACGTCGAACATATTTTTTTTGAAGAGATTCAGTCGCCAATCAGCGCTTCACCATAAACAACGTTAAATTTGAAAATCGCCTATTATTGCCCTTCGTCAAGACCCCTCTTCTACAACTACTCTAGCCTAAATTTCTCCCCCATATGGCTGCAGATAGCTCTAGATGGCGAATCCCTCATTGCATAGCTACTGCACACCTTCTTTTCATACCTGCCATCAATTCCTATCCTACATCCATAAATCAACCCGTGATCTTCTTAATTTGAGGAATTGTAAGCCTCTCCGACAATTTTCACATGCGAACCCTGCAACCAACGTGAAGGTGTGTAATAACCCGGAAAATACGAGCCAATTTAAAATTTTTAAAATGGTAATTTCAAAGGAATTTGAACCATTGAAATAGAACATTTCAATAAAATAGTGAATTAGGAATAGTGAGTCAGTTTGAAAATTGGAATTCAAACTTTGACTGACTGTGCAGGGTGGAAAATATAACGGATTTTAGCGAAACCAAAATTATTTAAATCTGTTATTCAATACCTTTCTAACGAATCTGAAAAATCGAAGTTTCATAACGGGAATCAAAAGTTATGGCCGAATGAATTTTCAGAAGAGTCGGTATATAGAATATATAGCCCTGGAAAATTGATATTTTGCATACGACCTCGGAATTCGACGAAACCACTTTTGTTGGATCCGGGATGTCAAACTATTGCTAGGTTTCAAATTTCATAATTTTTGAAGCTAGTATGTGAGCGTGGCAAAAGAAAATGTGTTTGGTCGATTTCTGTTAAATTGGATCGACCAGAAAATGGCCATTTTTCAAACGACCTCAGAATTCGACGAAACTAGTTTTGTTGGGACCGTAGCGTCAAAACATAGCTAGATTTATTTTTCTGGAATTTTTCGAATCAGTTTGTGGCCCTGGAAAATTGAAATGTGCGTTCAGAGTTAAAAATTAAATGTTTTATACTTTAATTTGAAAAATAACTGACTGTAACAGTCGAATTGGCCTACGAAACATATCCCATTATGTCCGGAATGGGGGTATTTAGCTAGGGGCGACAGTCGTTGGGTTTAAAAAGGAGTTCGTTTGAGAAAACACTATTTAAAAATTTAATATAGTCCTCGGCCGATCATATTTCTCCATTCATAAATTAAAAAAAATTATCAGAACCCCCCCCCCCCCCCCCCGACCCCGACTTCGACGACGGAAAAGCTTTCCCCCCTTCCCTGGCGATTTTCGATCGCCACAGCCCGAATTAGCTCCTCCCCCAGTTCAACTTTTTGTAGCTCTCCTTCCCCTCTTCAAATCCATATAAGGAGCTCCCCCTATCGTTGCTTCTACGTCGAGATATCCCCTTCCAAAGTTCCGACCTTTAAACCGTCGTCGCCGATCTGGACCACCGAACACCACCAAACCGCCGCGTGCCTGTAGCCCTCTCGAAGCTCTTCCACGTCCAACTCCCCGATCGTCCCCACGTGCCACTGATTTCGCGAAAACTGTAAACCTAGCTTTGAAGCTTCGTGAAAGTGAGTTTTTCTTTGATCTTTACACTTTGAAAAAACATATCTTTTTGGTGTGTTGACGAAATTAGATGAAACAGGAAACATCGAGACCGCAAGGAAGCTCTCTACCCAATAGAAGAAGCCGCGGATTTTTCTGACATCATATCGATTTTTAGCACTCCGAAAATCGAGGTGAGAAATCTAAATTAACGTGAAATTGAATGGAAAATGTCGTGTATAATTTATATAAGCGAAATATAAATTACATACGTGTTGTATACCTCATGTACATGCGTAGTGTAAGCTATATAAGCGAAGTATGAATTTTTACATGCATAGAATAATTGATATATATGTTGAAATGCTAGTGAAATATAGCAAATATATTATATATATATATATATATATATATATATACTCCCCTCGTCCACAAACCATGGACGATATTTATTGTGGTGAATTGTTGTGAAATATTGGATGAAAAATACGAATGGTTGAATAATTGTTTGTGGTTGATATTGTTTGGTTGTGGTTGAAAAATACCCTTTGGTGATTGAAATGAATTGGAAATATTTGTGGAAATAAAAATAAACATGCCGCCTGCGTGCGAATTAGATGCATGAATCCCTATTGTCAAAAACCGCGAGGTTTTAAGGTAGAGCGAGGAGCCGTACTAGGGACGGTGCCGGTTTTAACTACCCTGCCGTTATGCCGCCGAAATTTTGAATAATCTTTGTGTGTTAGAATTATTTTCATATGTTGGAATTATTTTCTTGCGTAGAAATTAAAGTCATATATTGAAACTATATCCATGTGTGGAAATATTCATGTGTTGAAAAGTGTTATATGAAGATTAAATTCATTTGTGAGTGAATGAAGTGTTTAAACAATAAAAATCACATTTTTTTTATATATATATGAAGTCTGAAAAATATTCGCCTTATATAAATAGTTTCAACAATCCAAATTTCATCTTTCTAATATGAACAACATAAATAAAATGTCCATGTGTGGAAATGCTCATTTGTTGAGAAGTGTGTGTAGTGGAAAAGTTCATGTGTTGAATAAAAAGATCGAACGATAAAAATTACATTTTTATTGAGACTATGAAGTGTTGAAACATCCATTTGTCGAATAAATATTTTGAATGATAAAAATATCATTTTTATCATATTTGTGATATGCTAAAGATATGCGGACGTTGAAATAAATATTTGTGAAAGAAATATTATTTTTAACATGCATAGGAACTAAATAAAATAGTCATGTGTTGAAATCTATTTTAGTTCGCCAAAATTATCATCTTTGAAATGTGAAGTGTTAAAAATAGCCACTTGTTCAAATAAACGTGCATGAGTTGAAATATACATTAACTAGCTAATGATATGATTTTAGCCTATGCATGCAACATTTGAATGAATGGTGTTTTTAAACCAAAGCAAATCAAATATGAAATTGAATGGAAAATGATAAATGTTAGAAATTGTATATATGTACATGCATATCTATTGAACAGGTTAAAGCAAAAAGGGGCTAGAGAAGAGAAATAGAATTTTGTGCCCGACAAATAGGTACACATTTACCGCTTTGTTTGGGTGATGATTTTATGAGCCTGTTGGCTAGCCACTTGGCTTTTTCTTTTTCTTTTTGATATGAGACGCCCATGTGGCTATTTGGGAATTTTCCCATACCCTCCCGTACAAAGGAGGTTATGGCGAAATTTCCCAAAATTTAAAGGCGTTAGTGAAATAATTGAAGTGGGAACGATATAGGAATTTTTGAATGATTTATATTTATATAAATATATAAATATAAATGAAATTAAAATGAAACGTGGTCGTGCAGTTCATGTTTTGAAACCGAGATTTCAAACGACTAGTGCGGGAAATCCGACCATTGGATTTTCCCGAAACCGCAACCGTTGGGTTCGCCTTGGAAATATCTTTCCAACGGCACCAACTTTGTGAAGATCTGATGGTTGGGTTGTCTGGAATGTTTAATTCAAAACTGAAGAAAAACAGCGCCAGAAACGATTATATTTATATATATATATATATATATATATAATGAAATTAAATCGAATAACGACGCTGTAGTTCGTAAATTGAAATCGTAACTTCAAATGGTTAGTGTGGAAGATCCGACCGTCGGATTTTCCCAAAACTGAAACCGTTGGATTCGTTTTGAAAAGACCTTCTTAATGATGTAAAATTTGTGAAGATCCAACGGTTAGATTTTCATATATGTGTAAAACAAAATTAGTGAAAAGCAGCGCCAGTGCATCGACACGACCTGAAACATCGTTTAATTAAATATGGCCGTTTTAAATTAAATAAAAATTGCGATATATCGTTATAAAATATTATGGACGATATAGAGTGGAAATAAACCAATTTTGTTGTGTTTGCTTGATATGTGATGGTTGAATGTATTTGACATGAAAATTATAACTAAATAACTGAAATATGATTGTTGAATAGTCCAACCATGTGATTGATTGATTTGAAAATCTAAATATACGTGGATTATTTGAAAAGGCCGAGTTTATCTCATTTTTAATAACCGATCGACGTTTAGAAGTCGAAGAGTCAAAGACGACTGAAGACCGACGATCTCCACATTGGATGGATGGGCGCTACTGATGCTCGTGATTGGAGTAGCTACCATGAAGGAATTGAAGTAGTAGCCATCCACACATACTGTTGATTGTACGGATATGCGAGGAATTGGTGCCTCCGGTTTCGTTCAAACCCAGAACGGACTTGTAAATGGACTGTGTGTCTGACATTGGATTTTATTCTGTGTTGATTGATCTCTGTTAAATATATATCTGTTTGGCGGCGGAGAATTTATTCTTTTGCTTAACGCCCTTCTCTGAGACGTACGAGCTCAGAGGTTATGTATTGACAGAAATCAGTCGCATGGAGTGGATTGCCTGTGTGGCACGCCTAAGTGGCAGATGATCAAGGCTTCTGTTGCAAAGCAAAGTCTTGTGGTTGATGATCAAAGCATGGTCTGTGTGATGTAGCTTTGTGTACAACGTGAATTCGCGAGCCTCACACCCCGGTATGAGTCAAAAACGGGAGAAGGACCCAAGGAGTGCATGACGTTTCTTTCTAGCTATGGTGGTGTCAGTGACCTCCCAGCCCTGACATTTATATCTACTTTTCACCTGTGTGGTTGTTGGAATGCGAGGCGCCTCGATTATAGGTCTGTAAGGACCGGGAAACGTGTGTTCAGGAATAACTAATCCTCAAAAGTAAGAGAGGACCGGCCTTGGAGGATCCAGGGGATTGCTGTGTGCGGTCCCGAGGCATTTGCTAGAGTGTCTCGAATCGGAGAGGAGCTTTCCCCTTGCCTCGACTCATGAAGGAATCCAATTTCCAATACGAAATATGCGGATGTGATTGTATTACTAGTATGGCGACATGATATATGGTACCCATGCCGTCTAGGATTGATATTTATGATTGAATTTGCTTTTGAAACATATATGCACTAGTAATAATATCAAACATTTTTGTTTTATACGTATGAAGCATTTTTGGCCATTATAAGGGAAAACTCTATCCTCCGGCTTGCGTTGCATTGTGTGATGGGACTTGAGTCTTATAATGGCTTCATTTTATAAAAAGCATTGCGTTGATTTAATCATTTATTTTATTTCATGCACTAGCACTCATTGGAGTAAACCCGTTCCGCGAAAGTGGCGTGGTCCTTTGATTTGCCTTATTATTGTTGTTAATAAGTTGAGTAGATTTCTCATACCAGTCCCATGACTGACCCGTTGTTTGTTTCCACCTTTTTGCAAACTCGGGTGCCCTCATTTTCACACGGGTAGCCTAGTTACAGGTTTCTGACGCACCTTTTGGCTCATGGCGAGGCTTGACTACACTGTGCTGACTTGGATTTTCTCCGCCATTATTGTATCTATATTATGATTCCGCCATTGGCGATGTAGACTGATATTCCTTTTGTGTACTCTTTATGTATGATTCCGCCTAAGGCGATGGTGACTGATTATGTATCATTATGCACTAAGTAGTATCCTGTACTGTGCTTCTCTGATGTGATGATATCTATATGATTCCGTTGTCATATGTGTGTAAATTATTCTATTTTCTGTTTATGCTATTATCTGTGATCTGCTAATGATGATTAATGTGTTATATTCCAATGATTATCCTTAACACCGTGTCACGGGGTTTTGGGATCGTCACAGCTGGTATCAGAGCTTTGGTTAACCTTAGTTCTGGATTCTAACACATTAAACACTTCGTCAAAATAGAATCCGTAGTATTCTAAGGCGAGTCACTCATTAGAGATAGGACTAGTAAGGTCCTAGAATGAGCTGAGCAGAATAGCAAAAACAATTGATCAGTCCATCGTTATCTTTCCGTAGAATTTTCTGCTTAACTATGCAATAGACTATCATTTCTGTTAGCTGACTTTTTCGTTGCTTATACAGAATTTGACAAATGGCTAGCAGAGCAACCGCCGCTAGAGGAGGCCGTGCCGGCCGAGGCCGAGGAAGGGGAGAAATCCCAGCTCAAGAAGGACCTTTGATACAACCTCCGGCAGCTCAATACTTCGAGCTTGACCGTGTAGCTAAGAGATATAAGAACTTAGGAGGCAAGACCTTCTCGGGAACTGGCACCGTAATAGAGGCCCTTGCATGGCTTAAAACATGCGAGAAAATTCTTGAAGGCCTAAGGCTAGGAGACGAAGACAAAGCTATTATGGGCGCCTGGCTTATGCAGGAACAAGCTGAATTATGGTGGGAATCTCTTACCGCCGGGAATAGAGAAGCTGGAAGAACATGGGATGGATTTAAAGAACTCTTCAAGGAGAAATGTGTCCCAGAACAAGCTCTAGAAAGAATGCATGATGACTTCGCCAATCTCTAGCAAGGGGATCTTTCCGTGCAAGATTATCTGAACAAATTTACAATGTTGTCGCCCTATGCTCCAGAGCTCGTTGCTACCGCAAAATCCAAAAATAAGAGGTTTATCCTTGGACTAAGACGACAATATCATGATAGAGCCATGGCCCATGTCAAGCTGGAATTCAACGAGCTGGTGGAAATGACATGCAACTATGAAGACCTTGATCAAAGGCATCTGGATCAGGATCGCGCTAGGAGCCAAGCCGGAAACAAGCGCAAGCCTGCTGTAAATCAGGGCGAGTCAAGCCAAGCAGCATCTTCAAAACCTCAGACTGGCAAGCTGCCAAGAGGAAATTGCTTTAACTGTGGTAAGCCGGGGCACTACTCAAACTTCTGCACAGCTCCGAAGAGGCAGAAGACGAATTCTCAAGGCTCGAGCCAAGGCTCTCAGAACCCTCGCTCGTGCTTCAACTGTCGCAAGACCGATCATCTGGTCAAAGACTGTCCTTTGTTGAAGAAAGCTACAGTAGCTCATGTCTATGACGGGTCTAGCCCGCCAACTGCTTCCGATGGAGCAGGTAAACCCGATGTTTTGGGAGGTACCCTTACAATTAAAAATATTCCTGTTTCTGTATTGTTTGACACAGGTGCGTCGTGTAGTTTTATTGCTAAAAACACAGTGCACAAATTAAAGTTAAAACAACGAAAGCTTAAAGAATTGGTTGGAGTTCATAACCCGATAGGGGGTCCTGTTACTCTCAATTCCTGTTGTAAAGTGCCAATCTCTTATTCTTTCTACAAGTTTCCTTTCAATCTAGTCGTTATGGATTTTCCAGAATTCGATATTATTCTCGGGCAGGATTGGTTAACGAAATATGAAGCCGAAGTGAATTGTGCGGAAAGAATCGTTAAAATCCGAACGGAGCTTGGACATATATATATACCCTGTCATGGTTCGAATCCGAATAGAGAAGAATTTTGGTCGGCATTGGAACTTATCCCCACTTCCATAGAAAAGATTCCGATTGTTAGCAACTTTGCGGATGTGTTTGAAGAAGTTGAAAACTTACCTCCGCAAAGAGAAATAGAATTCCGAATCGATCTAATTCCCAATGCCAGACCAGTGGTGCATCCAATTCGCAGAATGACTCCAAAAGAAAAAGAAGAATTAGGCGATCAAACTCGTCAACTGTTGTGGAAAGGTCTAATTAGACCGAGTTTTTCTAATTGGGGTGCAGCTGTTGTGTTTGTCCCGAAGTCAGACGGTACTCTTAGATTATGCGTTGATTACCGAGACCTCAACAAACAAACGCTTAAAAATAAATATCCATTACCCCGCATTGATGATTTGCTAGACCAATTGAATGGGGCGAAACTATTTTCCCGAATGGACCTAGCCACAGATTTTCATCAATTGAGAATAGCAGAAGAGTGTGTTCCTTTGACAGCTTTCAGAGGTCCAGACATATTTTATGAATGGTTAGTAATGCCGTTTGGCCTATGTAACGCTCCAGCATACTTTGTCGATCTAATGAATAGAGTGTTCAGGGGAGTTCTGAATAAATTTGTCCTCGTATTCATCGATGATATTTTAATCTACTCCAAATCAAAACCCGAGCATGAAAAACACTTAGAACAAGTATTGGAGATTCTAAGGAAGAACGTCTTCAAAGCCAAATTCTCTAAATGTGTCTTCTGGCAAGAAGAAGTCAAATTTCTTGGCCATGTCGTGTCAGAGAAAGGAATTTCTGTTGACCCAAGCAAAATAACAGCGATTCAAGACTGGAAACAACCCACTACTCCCACAGAAGTTAGAAGTTTTATGGGGTTGGCTAGTTATTATCGAAAGTTCGTTAAGGATTTTTCGAAGATATCCGGTCCGTTAACGAAGCTCACAAAGAAACATGAGAAGTTTAAGTGGACTTCCGACTGTGAAGAAGCTTTCCAGGAATTGAAATCGAAGCTGACCATCGCTCCAGTGTTAACCATTATTGATGGCAATCAGGATTTAACGGTTTGGACAGATGCTTCTATTAGAGGTCTTGGTGCAGTGTTAATGCAGAGAGGCCAAGTAGTCGCTTATGCAAGCCGCCAACTGAAACCGCATGAGAAGAATTATGTGACTCATGATCTTGAGTTGCTAGCCATCGTTTTTGCCTTGAAGGTCTGGAGGCATTATTTATTGGGCGAGAAATTTATACTATACACAGATCATCAATCATTGAAGTATTAATATACCCAGAAAGATCTGAATCTGAGACAGCAGCGTTGGCTAGAATTTCTTGCAGCGTATGATCTTGATATCCTGTATACGCCGGGGAAGGCTAACGTTGTAGCGGATGCACTTAGTAGAAAAACCGCAATTGTTGCCCATCTTATAATTACACCTAGCTTGATCGATAAGATGTGTGCTCTCCAGAAGAATGATTATTTCATTCAAAAGATCAAGGAAAGAATCCAGAAAGGAGAACCCTCAAGCTTTCAAGTAGATAAAGAAGGAGTTCTGAGGCTGAATGGGAGAATTTGTGTTCCCAACCTTCATGAGCTCAAAAGAGAAGTGCTGGATGAATGCCATAAATCTAAATTTTGCATCCATCCTGGGGTGAGTAAAATGTACAACGATATCAAACGCACTTTCTGGTGGAAGGCAATGAAAAGAGATATTTCTTTGTATGTTAGCAGATGTCCTACTTGTCAATTGGTCAAGAGTGACCAACAGAAGCTAGCTGGACTGTTGCAACCGTTGGAAGTCCCAAGTTGGAAATGGGAATAGATTTCCATGGATTTCATAGATGGTTTGCCGCGAACCAAGAAAGGTAATGACAGCATTTGGGTAATCGTAGATCGTTTCACGAAGACTACCCATTTTATACCTGTCAGATCCAATAGAACTGCTCAAAGTCTAGCACAGATATATTTCAGAGAAATTGTTAAGCTGCATGGAATTCCCATCAGCATAGTCAGTGATAGAGATCCCCTATTTACTAGCAAATTCTGGGAGGCTTTCCAGACAGAATTGGGAACAAAACTGAATATGAGCACCGCTTATCATCCACAAACAGATGGCCAAACAGAGCGGGTGAATAGAATTCTAGAAGATTTATTGCGGGCTTGTATAATCGATTTTGGTGGATCATGGGAAGATCATTTGCATTTGGCAGAATTCTCATATAACAATAGCTATCAAGCAAGTTTGAGAATGTCACCATTTGAAGCATTATATGGAAGACCCTGCAGATCTCCTGCATGTTGGGTAGAACCTGGCAACAGACTTGTACTAGGACCCGATATGATTAGGGAAGCATCTGATAAAGTGGACTTCATCAAGAAGCGATTGAAAACCGCCCAAAGCCGACAGAAAAGTTATGCAGACTCTAGAAGGAGAGATTTGACATTTGCTGTTGGTGATTATGTTTATTTGAAGGTTTCTCCGTTGAGAGGAGTAATCAGATTTGGCAAGACTGGGAAGTTGGCACCGAGATTTATTGGTCCCTTTCCTATACTTGAGCGAATTGGAACTCTTGCTTATAGGATTCAATTACCAGATTGGTTGCCTGGAGTGCACAATGTTTTTCACGTATCTCAACTTAGGAGACATGTGCATGATCCGGATCTTGTTGTAGAAGAAGCAGCGCAACGGGATGTGGAGATAACTCCAGAATTAGCACTCAGAAGAGAGCCATTAAAAATTGTTGGCAAAGAAACTAGAGAACTCAGAAGCAAAAAGGTTCATTTAGTTAAAGTGCAGTGGAGCAGTGATCCTAGAGACTGTACTTGGGAAACTGAGGAAAGCATTAAACAAGCTTACCCCAAATGCAGAGTGGATATCTCTGACTAACTCCGGTGCAAGGTACCTTTACAATACTTTGCATTTACATTTTATTTCCTACTTTACGGTTGTTTCCTTTTCGAGGACGAAAAGTTTTAAGTGGGGGAGATTGTAATAACCCGGAAAATACGAGCCAATTTAAAATTTTTAAAATGGTGATTTCAAAGGAATTTGAACCATTGAAATAGAATATTTCAATAAAATAGTGAATTAGGAATAGTGAGTCAATTTGAAAATTGGAATTCAAAATTTGACTGACTGTGCAGGGTGGAAAATATAACGGATTTTAGCGAAACCAAAATTATTTAAATCTGTTAGTCAATACCTTTCTAACGAATCTGAAAAATCGAAGTTTCATAACGGGAATCAAAAGTTATGGCCGAATGAATTTTCAGAAGAGTCGGTATATAGAATATATAGCCCTGGAAAATTGATATTTTGCATACGACCTCGGAATTCGACGAAACCACTTTTGTTGGGTCCGGGATGTCAAACTATTGCTAGGTTTCAAATTTCATAATTTTTGAAGCTAGTATGTGAGCGTGGAAAAAGAAAATGTGTTTGGTCGATTTCTGTTAAATTGGATCGACCAGAAAATGGCCATTTTTCAAACGACCTCAGAATTCGACGAAACTAGTTTTGTTGGGACCGTAGCGTCAAAACATAGCTAGATTTATTTTTCTGGAATTTTTCGAATCAGTTTGTGGCCCTGGCAAATTGAAATGTGCGTTCAGAGTTAAAAATTAAATGTTTTATACTTTAATTTGAAAAATAACTGACTGTAACAGTCGAATTGGCCTACGAAACATATCCCATTGTGTCCGGAATGAGGGTATTTAGCTAGGGGCGACAGTCGTTGGGTTTAAAAAGGAGTTCGTTTAAGAAAACACTATTTAAAAATTTAATATAGTCCTCGGCCAATCATATTTCTCCATTCATAAATTAAAAAAAAAAAATCAGAAACCCCCACCCCCCCCCCCCCCCCCCGACCCCGACGATGGAAAAGCTTTCCCCCCTTCCATGGCGATTTCCGATTGCCACAGCCCGAATTAGCTCCTCCCCCAGTTCAACTTTTTGTAGCTCTCCTTCCCCTCTTCAAATCCATATAAGGAGCTCCCCCTATCGTTGCTTCTACGTCGAGATATCCCCTTCCAAAGTTCCGACCTTTGAACCGCCGCCGCCGCCGATCTGGACCACCGAACACCACCAAACCGCCGCGCGCCTGTAGCCCTCTCGAAGCTCTTCCACGTCCAACTCCCCGATCGTCCCCACGTGCCACTGATTTCGCGAAAACTGTAAACCTAGTTTTGAAGCTTCGTGAAAGTGAGTTTTTCTTTGATCTTTACACTTTGAAAAATCATATCTTTTTGGTGTGTTGACGAAATTCGATGAAACAGGAAACATCGAGACCGCAAGGAAGCTCTCTACCCAATAGAAGAAGCCGCGGATTTTTCTGACATCGTATCGATTTTTAGCACTCCGAAAACCGAGGTGAGAAATCTAAATTTACGTGAAATTGAATGGAAAATGTCGTGTATAATTTATATAAGCGAAATATAAATTACATACGTGTTGTATACCTCATGTACATGCATAGTGTAAGCTATATAAGCGAAGTATGAATTTTTACATGCATAGAATAATTGATATATGTGTTGAAATGCTAGTGAAATATAGCAAATATATATTATATTATATATATATATACTCCCATCGTCCACAAACCATGGACGATATTTATTGTGGTGAATTGTTGTGAAATATTGGATGAAAAATACGAATGGTTGAATAATTGTTTGTGGTTGATATTGTTTGGTTGTGGTTGAAAAATACCCTTTGGTGATTGAAATGAATTGGAAATATTTGTGGAAATAAAAATAAACATGCCGCCTGCGTGCGAATTAGATGCATGAATCCCCATTGTCAAAAACCGCGAGGTTTTAAGGTAGAGCGAGGAGCCGTACTAGGGACGGTGCTGGTTTTAACTACCCTGCCGTTATGCTGCCGAAATTTTGAATAATCTTTGTGTGTTAGAATTATTTTCATATGTTGGAATTATTTTCTTGCGTAGAAATTAAAGTCATATATTGAAACTATATCCATGTGTGGAAATATTCATGTGTTGAAAAGTGTTATATGAAGATTAAATTCATTTGTGAGTGAATGAAGTGTTTAAACAATAAAAATCACATTTTTTTTATATATATATGAAGTCTGAAAAATATTCGCCTTATGTAAATAGTTTCAACAATCCAAATTTCATCTTTCTAATATGAACAACATAAATAAAATGTCCATGTGTGCAAATGCTCATTTGTTGAGAAGTGTGTGTAGTGGAAAAGTTCATGTGTTGAATAAAAAGATCGAACGATAAAAATTACATTTTTATTGAGACTATGAAGTGTTGAAACATCCATTTGTCGAATAAATATTTTGAATGATAAAAATATCATTTTTATCATATTTGTGATATGCTAAAGATATGCGGACGTTGAAATAAATATTTGTGAAAGAAATATTATTTTTAACATGCATAGGAACTAAATAAAATAGTCATGTGTTGAAATCTATTTTAGTTCGCCAAAATTATCATCTTTGAAATGTGAAGTGTTAAAAATAGCCACTTGTTCAAATAAACGTGCATGAGTTGAAATATACATTAACTAGCTAATGATATGATTTTAGCCTATGCATGCAACATTAGAATGAATGGTGTTTTTAAACCAAAGCAAATCAAATATGAAATTGAATGGAAAATGATAAATGTTAGAAATTGTATATATGTACATGCATATCTATTGAACAGGTTAAGCAAAAAGGGGCTGGAGAAGAGAAATAGAATTTTATGCCCGACAAATAGGTACACATTTACCGCTTTGTTTGGGTGATGATTTTATGAGCCTGTTGGCTAGCCACTTGGCTTTTTCTTTTTCTTTTTGATATGAGACGCCCGTGTGGCTATTTGGGAATTTTCCCAGACCCTCCCGTACAAAGGAGGTTATGGCGAAATTTCCCTAAATTTAAAGGCGTTAGTGAAATAATTGAAGTGGGAACGATATAGGAATTTTTGAATGATTTATATTTATATAAATATATAAATATAAATGAAATTAAAACGAAACGTGGCCGTGCAGTTCATGTTTTGAAACCGAGATTTCAAACGACTAGTGCGGGAAATCCGACCATTGGATTTTCCCGAAACCGCAACCGTTGGGTTCGCCTTGGAAATATCTTTCCAACGGCACCAACTTTGTGAAGATCCGACGGTTGGGTTGTCTGGAATGTTTAATTCAAAACTGAAGAAAAATAGCGCCAGAAACGATTATATTTATATATATATATATAAATATAATGAAATTAAATCGAATAACGACGCTGCAGTTTGTAAATTGAAATCGTAACTTCAAATGGTTAGTGTGGAAGATCCGACCGTCGGATTTTCCCAAAACTGAAACCGTTGGATTCGTTTTGAAAAGACCTTCCTAATGATGTAAAATTTGTGAAGATCTAACGGTTAGATTTTCATATATGTATAAAACAAAATTAGTGAAAAGCAGCGCCAGTGCATCGACACGACCTGAAACGTCGTTTAATTAAATATGGCCGTTTTAAATTAAATAAAAATGGCGATATATCGTTATAAAATATTATGGACGATATAGAGTGGAAATACTATTTCCCATATTTATTTGTTTATTAGATTAGAAGTTTTGACAATTTTGCAATGGGCTTTTATTGTAGATTTCTAAAGTGAACTGGTTTAGGAAGCTACCTCAGGGGAGTGATGAGGTGAATTATTGTTTTGTAGCTCTTTGAAGTTTGACATAAACATGTTATCCAATAGTGCTATATTCACCCTTTCTCTTGTATAATGCTTCAACATTCAAAACATATGCTACTTTTGAATATATTTAGAAAAAGATAGGCTGCATAAACGAATTACTAGAATATATATTTTACTTGGGATTATAAATTTAACATTCATTATTGTTGGCTTCACCTAAGATGTAATTATTCATTTAGAATATAGATGTTTGTACACTTTGATTTCATTTTATGATCCTTGCAATTTGGTGAGTGAATTGTAGGTTGTGATAACGATTGTCCCAATTATGCAACTTGCCTTTAGCTTAGTCTTTTTTGTTTTGGGGTGACGGTTCAGTTTGACATTGAGGATATCAGTGGATCTGGAGTCTCTATTCTCGTGGAGCACTAAATAGGTAATAATGAACTGCATACTATTTATTACAGTGAAGCTCTTATTTGGTTCCAGTACTAAAACTCATTTGCATGCCTTAGACTATATATTCTAGGCATTCACTAACACATAGATGCTACATGTATAGGGAAAAATGTTTGTGCTTGTAAGATGCCTTCTTGTCGGATGCCTTCTCATTCATAGCGCCACATGAGTGTCCCATTACACATACATATCTACCCTTCTTTTTTCCTTTTTCATAAGATAATAATTTAACCTATGTTTCCCATCTTTAGTCCTTTTTCTGAAAAATAATACAGTTTACCATCAATACTTAAAAAAAATTGCATCGTAATAAGACAATGGCTAATAAAAATCTGTTTTGTTATATATAAAATTGGATATGGACCATGAATTCATTTAGTTTATTGTTGATTCTCAACTCAATTACTTAATTATTTGAATTTTGCATCAAATTCTTTAATTAAGCCAGTTTGCTTTAGTTAAATAATTTCTTAGTTATACTTTGCACTACGTGTTGACAAACTATTATTCACTAATCCCCTTTGGTTAAAAGTTTAATAACGTTGTGGTTCTACTGCTATCCCTATTTACCCCTTTTTCAATCCAAGCTGGTTGAAGATTAAATCAAATTTCTTATTAACACAAACACTACACTATTGATCATTACTCATTAGCACTCAAGCTATCGATTTGTTTAATCTAGTTTCTAGTTCGCGAATAAGATCTTAAATTTGGTTGCCCATTTCATAGTTCGTGATGCCGAGTGGCAAAGTGTAAATGAGAGACAATTTGGCTAATGTGGAATGACTTTATTTGTTGTAGTTTATTGTAGAAATTTAAATTCTAAAATAAACCCCTTGAAATAAAATATCAATATACAAAATAAATAAATTCTTTCATATTCAATTTCGTATACGTAACATAATAGGTTTGTTGAATATTGCTAGATCGAGTATTTTCATTATACATGAACTCACACATTTCTACACCCTTCGAGAACAGCGTGATTTTGATTAAACAATATCGTAAAGCTCATCGTATGAGACACAAAGACATATGAGATCAGTTAATTCCAAACTCATCGATCGAAGTAATTTATTGATTTCTGGTGTGAAGTAGACTAACTTGTAGTGAATAGACTAGTGAAACATGTGATATGGGATGCATTGCTTTCACTTTTCGAGTTACTATTTGCAGCTCTATGAGACATTTAGTGTTATTTCTAGCACTTGCTTGGACGTGAAGCAGGACTTGTGGCAGTCTTATATACATATTCCCTTGACCGAAGCGGTAAGGTACGCTTGACCGAGGAGGGATGTGGTGAGGTTATACTCGATTGAGGCAGGTCTTTGTAAAGTTATAATCAACTGAGATGGGTTGTAGTGAATTCATGTTCGACAGAGGCAGGTCATAGTAAATACATTGGATCGAGAGGGGTCATATGGTGGTTATAACCAACTGAGATGGGTCGTAGTAATATTACACTTTGCCAAAGCGGGTCGTAATGAAGCTATACTTGACTAGGACAGGTCATAGAAAAGCATACTCGATCAAGACGGGTCGTAGCAGAATTATATGTGACCATGGCTGGTTATATTTGAGTATACTCAACCGAGAGGGTTGTAGTAATAGGTGTTTGTTACATATATAGTACTTAGCAAAAAAGTTTTCATTTATTGATACTTGTGCAATTTGGTGTTTTGGATCCATTTTTATGATGTTTTATTGATTTAGTAGTAATTTTTTGTTTTGGATCCAAATTAATGCTTTCATTGATATTATTGTTTTGGACCCTTATTATATTGATTTGGTTGGGTTGTTCCCAATTGATGCTTTGGGTCTAACTTATGTTGGGTCATTGAAGTTAAAACCATTTGTAGCCTTAAAACTAACTGATGTCTGTTTAAGTATAGTGATCACTTTTTGGTTGAATATACTTAAATACGAGTTGTATGTTGTCTTTGAAGAAGTTTTTTGTTATTTCTTGGTGTCGTACCTTTGTTCTTAGCTTGATACTTAGCACCCTCTTTGTTAGAAATAAATACCCCGTTGCAGTTACTTGTGATCGTTTATGAGATCATTTAAGTTGTTTTAGGCCGTGATTATCTCATGAAATAATTGTTGATTTGGGCTTAACTTATTCTTTTTTATATAAAAAGGAATTCTTGTCTGACATTATATTCCTGTATCATATTACTACTAATGTAATTGAGCTAGACTGACCCGTGTATGTAGTTCTCGAGTCAGACCGAGTTGTTCCAGGTTGTAACTTACTGGTACTTCATGGTTAGATGGACTTATCTCTTACGAGGCTATTCCCGAGTTGTATTCAAGTATTTGAGTCATTTTTGTACCTATTCTTTGAGAGAAGTTGTATTAGTATATGGTTTGTGTTTAGCCATTAAAGTCTAGCACATGTATATATTGTATTCTGATGTTGTATCTATATGTATTCTATTCTATGATATGTTATCTTTGATGTATTGTAAACTGTATTGAATACAATCCTTATCCATAATAGTTTTATATTATATGAATTGAGTACGTTGATCCACATGAGGTAAGAAAGAACAAATTTTTACACCCAATCGACAAATTCGATACTTGTTTAATACAAGATTACGAATAGTCGCTCCTATCCATCCATATTCTCCGCTCTAATAGACAGCACTACTTGTTAATGTTATCTGTTAGGGTAGGTCTCAGGGTAGGGTATTACGAATCTCAGGTGAATTGTTCAACTCACACCTTCTAGTTTACATGGTTTTAGCTTATGAATTAGTTTACTGTTTGTAAAAATTTGTAGCTTCTGTTCATGATTTTCTTTTGTTGTGCAAAACATCCAAAGTGCAACTTTGAGCTGCTATAACTAGTTCAATCTTTGATGAAATTGGATAATTTTTGTTGCAATTCAAAGTTCGAGTTTCTTGTTTATGTGCTTGCAAAGTTTCAGATCATTCTAACATGTTTGCTACTTGAAATTAATCAGTGTAGTTGCAATTGGATGTAAAAAATGCATGTAAAAATCCCGTAGTATAGACCGACCCATGAGTCGACCCATGCCATAGTACTAGGGTCAACACACTTTAGGGGGGTCGACCCACACAACATAAAAATTCAAAGGAAATTGTTTTGCCTACTGCATGCGTTGCTTAGCGATTCTGCCTGTTCTTGGGTTTTTTTGTTAAATTTCCTAAAGCCTACTTATTATGATTTTCTATGGTTTCATCCTAGCAACATAAACTTATATCTTGAGCAATCCATATTATGGATTTGTTGATTTGAATGATGTATATGATGTGTTTTCATGATGGGTTTGATTACTTTTTCCAAATGCGTGCATGGTTTAGAAACTGTTTTCTTACCTAGCTATACACATATTGATTTCTCTATAGCTTTAGGACAAAACGATTTCATTTTTTGGGTTTACAATTACAAATGGTATCAAAGCAATAGTATAAATATACTTTGAAATTATAAAAGGATTTAAAGAGATAAATTAAGTGTTTCCGAAATCATTCTATAATCTTGTTTTCACAAAACCAATTATTTTCCTTATATAAAAATACACTTTCTTACACCCTTCAAGAAGGTGTGATTGTGATTATATGATGTTGTAAACCTCGTGCTATGGGACACGAAGGTATATGATATCAGCTAATTCCAGACTAGTTGATCGAAGTAATTTACTGATTTAAGTATTCTCTTATGTAAAGAAGGTTGATTGGGAGTAAAACAATTAGTGAAATGTGGGGTATGGGATGTTGCTTTCATTTCTCGAGTTACTGAGGTGATTCTATTACACATTATTTGGTGTTTGGTGTTTGTTGTTGACGGTACTTGGACTATGTGGTCCTAAATAAGTAATTTTCATTCCTTTTACTCAAATGTTTATATAACAAAGTTCCTTTAGACAAATATTTTTATAATAAAGTTCCTTAGAACCCATGAGTCCTAAAATATGTAATTTATATTATAAGCCGTTAGCTTGATATTTTTACAGTAAAGTTCCTTTATAGACTGAAATCGTTGTTATTATGATTATCCATTGCATTACAATATACTCATACATATACCCCACCCCCCCCACATATATATATATATATATATATATATATGTGTGTGTGTGTGTGTGTGTGTGTGTGTGTGCGCACGCGTGTGAAATCAGTATCGTCTACTGTGATGCTTCAAAAATTATTTACTTTAAACTTCTTAAGTTTTTTTCATTTCTAGACAATTTTCCTTATAACATTAATAACTAATAAAACAGACCAAAAAATTTATTGAAAGGATTAGTAAATTTTGAAAGCAAACACTGCAAGAAATAATAATAGAATTATAGTTTATTCTAAACTAGGGTTTATGCACAAATTAGGATTTGGAAAAATGACGAAGACGAGTGGCGAATTAGAGTTTATGAAAATCCATATATAAACTCAGTACCGAGCCATATAAAATAAAGCGAATTCAGAGAAATTCACACCATTGGCGAGTAATATGTTGAAATCTTCGATTGATGGAGAGCATTAGCGCATATTCAATCGACTGTGAAGAGCGTGCATCAGAGAGGATTAAATTGACTATGAAGAGAAGTAGCATGACGAAGACAACGGAAGATATATGAAGTGGACAATGAGAAATTAGGACATATAAAATTTTGGAAGTAAAGAAAAATTACACAAAAACTAAAACGAGAAACGTAAAAACTAAACTTTGGCATAACTTTTGGAAAAAGCCAAGAAACACGCATAGGCACGGTTTGTTGCTGCATTGAAATTAGGTATAAATCAATAATAGTTGCACGTGCTTTTGAAACACTGCTAATAAGTGCAAGCAAAAACATATTTTCGTATAGTTCCATTGTCCTAAAACACTAGGTGTCGTGAATTTGTATAACCCACTAAAGTATTTTAGACCTTTTTCACTCTATTTAGACCTTTTCTACACCAAAGACTTACCGAAAAGTGAAATTCATGTAAAGCGACGACCTTACCTCAAGAAAAATCATGGAAGACATTTTTCCCATGGACGAATTGGAAAATGCATTTCGATGAAACAATACTGTGAGCTTTAATATTGCAGACTACTCTATAAGAAAAAGAGAAATTGATATAGAAATAGACAAGGAGGAAATTTCATATGTAAAACAAACTGCAGAAAATGCACTTATAGTTAACATGAAATTGAATTATAGTGAGTTATATACAGACGATAAAGTGGATATTTTATCTCCTAAATGTTCAAAAACATGATTGGTAATACCTATAAAAATATGATATCAAAAAGCTAACTTGGTGTAAGATTATAGTGGTGCATCAACAGTTGTAACCGAATGATACAACAAATCATGAAATAAACTATTATGTAGTGTGGTCCAACTGAGATTCTGGGATGATTCCATATGATACTACGAATCATGAAATAAATTATTATGTAGTGTGGTGCAACTGAGATTCTAGGATGATATTCCAAAGAATTATGAACCAAACTTATGTTCTAGATTAGAAAAAAAAAGTAGGAACCATGTTAATAGCTACTTAAATGGGCGTGTTTCTTCTTCAATTGTAGATAATAATAGTATCAAGTCAATGTAAGAATAAACATAAAACTCGTAGTCATATAAGTAGTATAGCAAATAATATAACAATAAATTGTTAAATAAATTACAAAATATTTTTATTTTCATAATTCTGAACTCTTGCATTTTAATGTTACGGTTTCAATTGAAAATAATCGAAAATCAGTAGAAAATATCTATTTCGGCTGGGAATAATATTGAATAGGGCAATATAAATGCCATAAAAATAGAGGACATCATACCCTTGACCCTAAGGTGTCAAATGATAGTATTACCCCAACATTTGTGGATGTAGCTCTTTGTATTGACAATGCAAGATCGGTTGGTGTTCCTTTTCTTATGAAAGCAAGAAAAGCGTTGCATAAAGGAGGATAAATTCGTTTTGATTAAATGTTTGTTACTTTTCTCCTATTATCCAAAGTATTAAAAACATAGAAACAAATAAAAAACCTAAAAATAAAATAAATAGAAAATGAAACAAACGAAAGACCCAAAAATAAAATAAATAGAAAACAAAACAAACAAAATGACATAACTAGCTATACCTACGTAGCAAAATGCAAACTTCTAGTAAAATACAAAATGCAATCTTCTAGTAAAATACAAAATGACATGCAGATGTTACAACAAAGGGAGCTACTTAAAATCATTCTAGTTGTAATCAAAATAGGGAACTCCATAAGTTGCAAACCAAACATAAGAATTGTATTATTGTCACATAATTTAAAATAGAAACTTTTACTAGTTAGAAATAAGCCAAATTCTTTTCTTTCTCTATGATCATGCTACCTATTGGGTGAATTGAAGAAGCAACTACTCTAATTGCATTTGTAGTGACCTACCTTTTTAATTGCTTTAAGTCCCTAATTAAACCAACTCAAACTGTTCAAAATGACAGATTTTTTTGCTTATGAGGTTTAAACAAAATGAATCAGACACACAAAATCACAACACAGAATAAATACAACAATACCCCATAGCGGAAATTTTTATTCAAAAATCGGAGTTTATACAATATTTATTACACAGCGGAATTTGTACATAAATTTGAAAGGAAACTAAATTACAGATGACGAACCCATGGTGAGCGTGTTCACCACTCTCAAATTTCAACAGCTGAAGTCTTTAAATCTACAACACTTGGGTCTGACCCAAGCGGTACATGTAAAATACAAAACACTCGAGTTAGGATTAACTTGTTTCTAGTAAATTAACTTCGATAAATTACTAAAATATAATAGTTAATCCTAGCAAAGTATTAAATATTCGAGTATGTTAAATATCCAAATATACTGCCGAAAATATATTTGGACAAAAATCGAACAACTTGGTACAAGACAAATTTCAGGGCAGCATATATATATATATATATATATATATATATATATATATATATATATATATATATATATATATATATATATATAGGATGCTGCTAAAAGCACCCAAATTTCTTCTTCCTAATACCATGCATGGTATTAGGAAGTGTAAATCTGGGTGCTTTTAGCATCACATGGTGGTGCAGTGCTAAAAACACCTAGTTTTACACTTCCTAATACCACTCATGGTATTAGGAAGAAATAATTTGGGTGTTTTTAGCAACACACTATATATATATATATATATATATATATATATATATATATATATATATATATATATATATATATATACACACACACACACACGCGCACACATACACACACAAAGAACAACGAACATAACAAACTTTTAACTTTTTGCCATATCCAAACAAGAGAATAACGAACATAACCAAATTTTAACTTTTTTGTGGCTACCCCACATAATATCTTGGATAAGAACAACCTTCCAATCTTCGGATAAGACCAGATAATTGATAAGGATCCAGATACATACATTACCGTCGCTATCAATTCACGGATCAACGTCATGTTGCCACGGCCAATTTGGATTTCGTTACTATAGCAATTATTCTCAATATTATCCAGTATGTCATAATCAGACAGTACAAACTGAAATCCAATATAAACTCTTAAACAATAATGTATGGTCTCCCTTTTGGTGCTTCCCTTTTAGGACTATATTTCATTTAATGTTTTAAGAATTACATACGCACGTACTTTCATTTCTCAACATCACCCAAATATTTCACTGTCTGTAATTTTCCCGAGAAAAAAGTGCCGTGCAAGCATGTGTATGATAATGCGTGTAAATTACGTAAGATAAAAGATCAACTTAATCGGTTATCTTATCAACAAATATAGAGTATAGGTCTGATTTTAAGCTCTACACATTTCAAAATAAATGAAAATTTTATTATATTCACTCGTTCAAAACTGCATGGACTATAATTATCTTCGATTTTGTTAGACGCAAGCGAACAATGTTACTGTCATCTGAAGAAAAATTAACGTGAAGGAGAATAAACTAAAGTTACTAATTTCGAAAAATTGATCTTATCTCCAATATATACTTTTACACATTTGCTATTTCCCGTATAATAATGTCACTTTTGAAGCTCCAGAGAGATATGAAGGCTCAAGCTGCTAAACGCATAAAGGGCAAGTTTGCAAACTCAAGAATGATAATATTAGCAAACCAAACGACTCGGTTTTAATGAATCAGCAGATATTATGATCCATGTGACTTCTGCCTCTGTAACTTCCTTTATATGTGGGATCATAACCATTCCCATTCTCTAGCAAATTCATAAGCACAGTAAGTAAGTAAAAAAAAAAAAAAAAAAAAAAAAAAAAAAAGTCTTCTTTTGATCCAATATTCATTCCCCCACTAATTCTTTCTCTCAGTGACACCTCTATTTTGCAGTACCACTTTAGCACGTTTATGTTACACAAATCCAAATCCAACAATATTTGGTAAATGTTCAATCCACATATATATTATCATCTATTCAAAATTTGAGCTCGTTCCGATATTCGTAACATTATCATAATATTAGCTCAATTACTCACCGTTCAGACATTTATTCGAACTAATAAATTTAAACATCAAATATATTATTCTACGAATATCGGAACGAGCTCAAATTTTACATAGATATAATATAAATGTGAATTGAACATTTACAAAATCTCGTTAAATTTGGAGAATAAATTAACTTTGTAAATTTGATCTTTTACCTCCAATAAATACTTTTACACATTTGCTATTTCCCTTATGATAATATCGCTTTTGAAGCCTCCAGAGATACGAAGCTGCTAAACGCATAAAGTGCAAGTTTGCAAACTCAAAAATGGTAATATTAGCAAACCAAACGTCTAAACGTGGGCTCCATTTTTTTAACCATTTATTACAACGCCTACCGATTAGGCATCATGTCACGTTTCAGGACAAAATAGCACATAATTTACTATTTCGCTGAATAGAGCTAATTTTTTATTTCTTAATTAATCAAGTATGTTGCAAATATAGCTATTTACTAATAGAATACATTTCTGATACATTATATATACACACTCAAAGCAAGTGGACTGTCTTGCTTGCTTGTTAGACAAAAGAATTCGATTGCTTAATTACAACGTGATAGCTTAAATATTACAAAAATTTGACCTTTCAGAGAATGGAAACTAGAATTCAAAATTGCCAACAAAAGAACAACACTAAATGCAAAACTGATTATGATGCAGTTTGAAAAAATAATATGTAAATTATTATAATCATGATACCCTTTTTTTTTCTCACATATACCATGTATCTGTTATCTGCATCATCTCAGCTTTACCTTTTTCATTTTTTTTGAATTAAAAAAAAAAAAGACATGTAAGTATCCACATTAAAAGAAGACCACCAAATATCACATTTTCGGACTAACTGTGCCAAAAATGTCAATGATATATATGAATTCAAAATAGTAACACACAGAAAAGTCATTTGATGTATAACTGGATGATGGATCATATACTTGCTGCATCAACGAAAGCAATAGCTCTGTAACATTGTTAATTATAAATACACCAGAAAATTGAACTATAATACATGTATTTGATTACTATTGGGAGGAAAAGATAAAACAGTATGAGGAACTACGTAAAGCAATTACTGGGTGCTTTGCTATTGCTGTGTTATGCATCATATACAGAAGCAACTTATATGAAGTACAAGGATCCAAAACAACCTCTTAATGTTCGAATCAATGATCTGGTGAAGCGAATGACTCTGGACGAAAAGATTGGTCAGATGGCTCAGATTGAGAGAAAAGTTGCTACCCCTCAAATCATGAAGGATTACTTCATAGGTTATTTTCTTCTTCTTTCCTTTTCCATAGTAATTTAATATACTTAAAGTTTTAAATTATAAAACAATATGTTATAGATCATAGCCCAGAAATTTACTTATTAAAGCAACTTCAGACACTCTTTCTTGTTAGTGATTTGCATTCTGGGAAAATGGAGTACCTATAAACGTCTCATCTCCAGTAAAGAAACTTTCATTTACACTTGATTTTTTTTTTTATAAACAGTTTCATTCCACTCCATTTTATGATTCTCTCCATTTAATACAACATCTCAAACTTGTAAATGAGTCCATGATAGAAGATCAATATAAAGGCTACATAAAGTATTATTATAACAAAGGACATGTTAACTTGTTCCCACCAGGAATACATTTAAGGTTACATACATTCACATAATAACATTATGAGAAGCACTCATATGTAATCGATATAGACAGTTTAGGACATATCTCTCTCTCTCTCTCTCTCTCTGTGTGTGTTTGTCTGTGTTGGCATTTTATAGTTTAGAGAGCTAAATAGTTTGTTCACAAAACCAATTGGTTGATTTGAACTGTAGCTTCTTAGTATATATCCAGGATTTTAGTTGAACATTTCCCGATGTGGGACTTATATTTTCATCACTCCCCCTTCACATGTGGCGTATTTGAGTCATATACGTGAACATGCTATTTTGGATGGAGTGGCGCACGTATGGCGGTTAAGCACATACGTATTAGTTGAACTAGTTGAATTAGTTGACCTGGGCTCTGATACCACTATTGACATTTATATTTTAGAGAGCTACATAGTTTGTTCAAAACCAATTGGTTGATGTGAACTGTAGCTTCTTAGTATATATCCAGGATTTTAGTTGAACATTTCCCGATGTTGGACTTATATTTTCATCAGTCTGGTATATCTTTTGAATTACAGTGAATAATGCTTAGTTATTGTTTATTGGGTTGGTTTTAAGTTTCAACATGTTTCAATGGGTATAACCCTTATTACTACTTGAGTGAACTTAAAAGTACCATTTACCCTGCATATTAAAAGGAAGTGTAGTGAGTGGGGGAGGAAGCGTACCAAAGCCAAAAGCGACAGCTAGGGATTGGATGGAGATGGTTGATGAGTTTCAAAAAGGAAGTCTTTCGACACGCCTTGGTATTCCTATGATTTATGGTATTGATGCAGTTCATGGGAACAATAACGTTTACAAAGCTACCATCTTTCCACATAACATTGGGCTTGGAGCTACAAGGCAAGTGTACAGTATTATGTATTATGTCTACCTGAATGACGTAGAGTTTAGGAAATATGTGATTTATCCTGATATTAAAAAAGAAAAAGAAAAAAAAGGACCCTGCTTGTAATTCCCAGGATTTATCTTATCTAAATTAAGAATCAATTGGTAAAATATCGCACTAGGCAATCAAAGTTTATGAATACATTAAGATTACTTTATAGTTCTAAGCTTATTTTATAAATTCATGACCAGGGAACCTGAACTAGTGAAGAAAATTGGTGCTGCAACAGCACTGGAAGTTAGAGCAACGGGAATTCAATATGCTTTTGCGCCCTGCATTGCGGTAAAACTAATTATATTCATAGTTGCAAACACTGCTATTCATTATACTAAACTATAAGCACGCATGAACTATAGGTATGCAGAGATCCAAGATGGGGAAGATGTTATGAAAGTTATAGTGAAGATACAAAACTTGTTCAACAAATGACAGAACTTATTCCTGGCCTACAGGGAGATCTTCCTGATAATTATCCCAAAGGAGTACCATATGTAGCTGGGATGTAAGACAATTATTAGTATTCTTCACATACATTTTCAACAATTCTTTCATTTTGGTCTTAAGCTGAAGAGTAAGCCGAAGAGATACACATATCATATTTGTCATTGTATGGTCTAATTTGTGTTTTCATGTTATGAACAGGCATAAAGTAGCTGCATGCGCTAAGCATTATGTAGGTGATGGAGGTACCTTCCATGGAATTAATGAAAACAACACAATAATCAGTCCTCGTGGACTCTTTAGCATACATATGCCACCTTACTATAACTCGATAATGAAGGGTGTATCTACAATTATGGTTTCATACTCCAGTTGGAATGGAGTAAAAATGCATGCCAACCGTGAGCTGATAACTGGTTTCCTTAAGAACACTCTAAAATTCAGGGTATGTACCATGATACACCTGTTATATATCGCTTGTTTTTAAAGTCCAAAACCAATTGAAAATTAGAACATTCGGTAAGGTTATAACCTTACCTGTTACCAACATATACTTTACAGTCCAAGCACATGTGATACATGGAAACTGCTCTTCCGCAACACCACATCCCTAATCATGTCGAACCCTAATTCACATTCATTACTCCCATTACCCTCAGAAATCATGCCCAGTCTGACCCTAAAAAATATTGCGTAGCTTGAAAACTCTCAGTCAAGCCCAACCATCAAAAATCCAATTTTTGGTTTATACTTTATTCCTCTTCTCGACAGAGGGAAAAATGATTTATCTACGTACTTAGGATAGCAGAATATTTATCCTGTTTGATTTTATTTTGGTTTAAGTTTTTAAACATGGGTAGAAATTTATGCTGGATTTTATGTCAAATATATTTCTTTTAAATTTCTCAAAACGGGAACGGCATTTTTCTCAGATTCTAGTCAGGTCACTGCCGGAACATGACCAAAATGGCCGAAACTCTGGCATACCGGCCAGATTCTGGTACCTTGCTTTGAATTTTATGTTGCATTCGTTTTGTAGTAAGAAGTCTTGTTTTTGATTGGTTTGTTATGGGCAATAACTACATTGATATCTAACTAAAATGAACATACTTTTCCAGGGCTTTGTGATATCAGACTGGCAAGGTATTGACAGAATCACTTACCCTGCGGGTATAAACTACACATACTCAGTTCAAGCTGGAGTTAATGCTGGAATTGATATGGTTCGTGTTTTGGTACTAAACTTTTACTTAATTATGTCGAAGTGATATATATTTCCTACATGCAAACTTCATTGTAGATTATGATCCCAACCGACTACGAACCATTTCTCAATGATCTAAAACTACTGATCAAGAAAAAGGTCATCTCCATGGGAAGAATCAATGATGCAGTCAGAAGAATATTGCGGGTTAAGTTTACAATGGGGCTTTTTGAAAACCCCATGTCAGACTATAGTTTGGCTAATCAGTTGGGGAAGAAGGTAAAATCATTGTAATCATGCATTCACCAGTAATTCAAAGTTAGAGGTGTAAGCATACTCCTTTTTTTTATCATAGGAACATAGAGAACTGGCCCAAGAAGCAGTGAGGAAATCACTTGTGCTATTGAAAAATGGAAAACATAATGTACCTCTGCTCCCTCTTACAAAGACGGCGAAGAAAATCCTAGTAGCAGGAAGCCACGCTCATAACATAGGCCTTCAATGTGGTGGATGGAGTATAGAATGGTATGGTGCTAGCGGAAATATTACTGTAGGAACAACAATCCTAGACGCGATCAAATCCACTGTCGATCCCTCAACCGAAGTGGTCTACTCCAAAAACCCAAGCCTCAAACTAATCGAAAAGGGCAATTTCTCTTACTCCATCATCGTGGTCGGAGAGCCTCCATACGCCGAAACTGTAGGAGACAACATGAATCTCACATTACCCGCCCCAGGTCCAGCCATAATAGAAAATGTCTGCGCATCTGTTAAATGCGTAGTGATTATAATATCTGGAAGGCCATTGGTGATCGAGAAATATGTTCCGAAGATGGATGCTCTGGTGGCGGCGTGGCTGCCTGGAACGGAAGGGAAAGGGGTAACAGATGTTCTATTTGGGGACTATGGATTCAGTGGAAAACTTCCGAGAACTTGGTTTAGGACTGTGGATCAGCTGCCGATGAACGTTGGTGATAGCCATTATGATCCGTTGTTTCCGTTCGGGTTTGGGCTGAGTACTACTGGGGGTAGTTATTTGACTGGGTTACAACCGCATTTTGGCAAATCTGATTTATAATTTAACCGCCATTTGTTTCGCCATGTGCATCCCATGTAGAAATTCAGACTTTGTGAATTAAAACTGAAAAAAAAAATATAATAATAAAACACTATACCTTTTTATTTTAATTCTAATCAAAATGGAACTTATGCTTATCAAAATTCTTCAGCTTGCTTATCAAGATCGACCACAATAAGGCAGAAACCTTAACTGTAATGTCCTACATCATCTAGTATGGTACCGATGATGACTATATGACCAACTATATATTCGTTCTCCATAAAACTTTTGTGGATGAATTTTACTAGGACTGATTAATAATAAGTGGTATTAGGACTTAACTGGAAAGGTTCGAAATACGTTGACGAAATATACACGCATGGACGACTTGTATGACGTGACATTGACATTGTTCGAGTAGTGTTAGTTTAATATAACTCAAACGTGAACGTTGGACTATGAAAGCGTGGTGACAAGTAATGTCCCACATCGTCTAATATACTGGTAAAATCTCACAACAGTAAAAATAAATAATGATTGTTTGAATATATCATTTGAATAAGTATTTTTATTTATTGCACTTCTAGATTAAATACAAATGATGACATGTTCGAGAAAAAAAGGTCACTGAAACTATAAGCAACGAAATGAATATATTGAAGAATAAATGTACAGTAAAGAAGTATTTTGAAATAACATTTAAATGATGGAAAGTACATTTTAATAAATTACATCTTAGACCAAATGTCTAATTTTAATATTTATCCAATATGTAGGAAAATGATTTTTACACCATTGAACATATTAAATCCAAACAAAATAATAATTTAGCACATAAGTGTAACTTGTTGACAATAAAATTTGAAAAAAAGAAAATCAAATAAAAAATAAACTAAGACTCGATAGATAATTTTTTCAATCATTATGTCTTTATTAGTAACTAGTAGTTCTAATAATTTTATTCTGAGCTGAAACATGTTTTCCTTTTAGAGTTTTCATTTCTTCAACCATCCTAAGAATGAGCTATCTCTTAGTGCTGTCAAGCCAAACTGTTTTTGGAATTGGAATAAATCTGTGAATAAAACTTGAATGCATGATTAAGCAGAAACATTTATTAGACGAACCTAAAGCCCTGTCCATCCTTTGCTAGAGTCATCATGTCCATTATTTGACTCATTTGTCTAATTCCACAAAATTATTTCCTATTTAATAGGATCAAAAAATAATTTGGAAGCATAAAAATTCCTTTGCCATACCTTAATCCTCACTGCTTTTATGTAATGATTTGAGAGAGTCACACAGATACGGTTTAGGAGAGTAGTCATGTGATATGCATGCTACTAACCCACCTGCACATGAAGGCAACTCAACTAAAGGCCCAAAAGAATAATTCGACCACTCAAAGGATTCATTGAATGATGCAACACTACTAGATAATGCAAAATATTAAGAAATTTATGTAATTTTCTTTTGTCCCTTTGTTTGTTATTTGTGTTACAATGCATTTTTTTCCCGCAAGCTTGTTAGGAAGAATGGTCCCTTAGGGACACGCAGGCAACTTTGTTAGGAAAAATACTATATATGTATGCACAAAGGAATAGGGAAATATGAAGAATATTACTTGAATTCTCTTCTATCTTGAATCTTCTTCCTTCTGCTGCTACTTTTCTCTCCTCCCAAACTTTGCACCGCATCATTTTGGTGCTTTCACTCTTGTTCTCACCTCCTTCAATTTTGCTGCTACTTTTGATGCACCACGACAAACATGCGACATGCACAAGGACTGCAACACCAGCCACATGAATACTAGATCCAAAAGAACCATTGTTAAACCTGCAACATTCCAAAAATAAGAAGACTCTAAAAGGGACCAATGACACAATTAGTTATGCTGAATTAAGTAATTAGTTATGCTTTTTCTTTATTATAGTATGAGGTGTCAAGAGTGGAATGGGTTAGTTATTAGAATTTGTCTTTTCTGAAAAGTAGAATTCTTATATGTGTAACGTACAGCTTATAGAAATGCATGAAATGAATGAAATTATCACCTTCCTTACCGCCTTTTCTTCCTCTTTAATGTTCTGCTAGTATTCTCCCATCAATTAGTGCTTTTATTTGTTGAAGTATGCGATACTATTGTAGAGAATATTTTGGATCTGGAGAATATTTTGGGTCTGGAGGATATTTTGGATATGGAGAATATTTTGGATCTGGAGGATATTTTGGATCTGGAGAATATTTCGGATTTAGAGGAAATTTTGGGAATTTCCATATACTTCTCTATGCCTATATAAGCTACATCAAATCCAAAAGGAGATAGGAAAAATCAAGAGATTAGATCAAGATTTATTCTAATTAGGGTTTTGGCAATCCTAATCTTCTTTAATTCTTTTCTCCACAAAATCAAAATTTTCTAGTAAATTTGATCATTGTAATCAATCTCTTGTACTCTTCTATTGATATTAATAAAGGTTTCTCTCTCAAAGTGGACGTACACTGACAAGACGTCGGTGGAACCACTATAAATTCCTGTGTGATTTAGTTTCTCGTTATTGCTCTATTATTTCCATTATTTGGTGATTTTGATTGGCTTGGATAAGATTGAGATTGTTCGATTGGTTGTTTTTGCACTATTACCACGATCTCGTTTTCCGCGGCGTTGGGGATTTTTGATTTGAGCGGTCTTGAATCAAAATTCCTCCACTACATTTGGTATCAGAGCATTGGTGTTGGTAGATAGTTGTAGAAATGCTGGAATTAGGTTCAAATAATTCATCAACAGTTGGTCCAAGTGGTGTAGCTCCTTATGTACGTGGGTCGTACGCAGCTGCTGGTTCACAATTGGTTATCGACAAGTGGAATGGCGATAATGATTTCGAAAAGTGGCAGTGGAAGATGAAAGCGGTTCTTAGGCGGAATCGGGTACATCGCGTAGTGTTTGATACACATTTATTGCCAGAGGACATCTTAGATGTGGAGAGAGAAGAAATGGAAGAGTGGGCATTCACTACACTTCAACTTGCCATGGGAGAGAATGTTATTTCCGAAATTAGTGGTGAGACGACTGCTAAAGGTATTTGGAACAAGTTGGAGGAGTTGTATATGAAGAAATCACTCACAAATCGACTGACCTTGTTGCGGACTTTCTTTACCTACAAGATGAAGGAAGGAACTTCGCTAAAGGCGCACTTAAATGTGTTTGATGATTTGCTAATGAAGATGAAGGCGGTAGATTTGAAGATTGAGGAGGAGCAGAAGGCGATGATATTGCTATGTTCGTTGCCTGAGCGCTATACTGGGTTCTCAAACAGTTTGATCTATGGCCGGGATACATTGACTCTAAATGATGTCAAGACGGGTCTTCTTAGTGAGAAATTGCGAAATCAGATGAAGGAGCTGAGTGATGGTAGTAGTGGTGCTGGTAATGGTCAAGGTTTATTTGCGGAGAAAGAAAAGTCAGAGAAGAAGGGAAACCGGGGGCGTTCTAAGTCTAAGAAGCCCGGTGGAAGAGGAAAGTCAAAGGAAAGAAATGGCAAGTGCTTTATATGTAAGAAACCTGGTCACTGGAAGAATGATTGTCCAGAGAAGGGGAAGAAGGAAGTAGCATCTTCATTAGTTGCGGTGGAGAGAGATGTTGGTGAGGGAGACGTAGATGTTTTATCGGCAGTAGCATCAGATGTTTCGGGCAGCGATCATATCACATGACGCCTAATAGGAATTGTTTTTCTTCTTATATTGAACGGGAAGGAAAATCAATTGTTATGGGAAATGGTGCAGTTTGCAAGTCAAAGGGCATTGGATCCATGCAAGTTCGAATGTTTGACGGAGTGGTTCGTACTCTCACTAATGTGCGCTATGTTCCGGGACTACGGAAGTCACTTATCTCTTTGGGACAGTTGGATTCTTTAGGTTGCAAGATCACGATTGAGAGTGATAGCTTGAGGGTTTCGAAGGGTGTGCTTATGGTTATGAGGGGTGCTAGAACTCATGGTATTTATTTGCTTCAAGGAGTGACCGTGCAAGGCGAAACTTGTGTCAGTGTTGATAGTTCTCGTGGCTTAGATGCTACACGGCTGTGGCATTTGAGATTGGGTCATGTCTCGGAGAAGAGTTTAGATGTTCTTCGTCGAAGGGAGATGATTGATGGTGAGAGTTTCAGCAAGTTGGAGTTTTGCGAGGAATGTGTCATGGGGAAGCAAACTAGAGTATCATTCGGTGAAGGAAAACATGATTCAAGAGGGATTCTTGAGTATGTGCACACGGATGTTTAGGGACCAGCGCCTGTAGCTTCTTTGGGAGGAGCAAGATATTATATTTCTTTCATTGATGATTTTTCTCGGAAGGTTTGGGTGTATGTAATGAAGGCCAAGTCGGAGGCATTTGCAAGATTCAAAGAATGGAAGGCTCTTGTTGAGAATGAGAGTGGAAAATCTTTGAAGGTTCTTAGGTCCGATAATGGCGGCGAGTATGTTCCCGGAGAGTTTCTGAATTTTTGCAAGCATCATGGTATTCGGAGGCATTTTACTACACCGGGAGATCCGCAATCTAATGGAGTGGCGGAGAGAATGAACCGAACTCTACTAGAGAAAGCTCGATGCTTGAGATTGACATCGGGTTTGTCTAAGGGATTTTGGGCCGAAGCTTTGTCAACCGCGGTGCATATTATTAATCGAATTCCATGCTCGGCTATTGATAACAAAATTCCGGAGGAAGTGTGGAAAGGGAAGAGCATTGACTTGAGTTATCTTCGTGTATTTGGCAGTCCTGTTTATGTGCATGATCCGGGGAATGATAAGCTCTCGCCTAGAGCTTTCAAAGGGATTTTTCTTGGATATATGGATGGCGTCAAAGGCTATCGGATTTGGAATCCGGAAATGAAGAAGGCTATGGTTTCTCGTCATGTTACTTTTGATGAGTCGGCTATGTTCAAGGAGAACGAAGGCTCATCGGATGTTCCGGATTTGGTTCATGGTGAATCAAAGGAGAAGGAAGTTATTCCCACTTTCAGACCTAGAGAGAGTAGAGTTGTTGGAGGTGCTTGCGAGGTGAATGCGGTTGATGTTACATCACATAGTCCACAAGATTCCTCTAGTAGTGTTGGTGATGTGCACGAGCCTAGAGAAGATTCAGTTCAAGGTGGAGCTGAAGGAAGACCGGGTGATGGTATTGCTACTCGGGTTGGTCGGCGTACTATAAGGCCACCCGAAAGATATGGTGATTGGAACTATCTTAGCTTTTGTGAGAATTTGGACTATGCTCTTCATGTAGTCCAAAATGAGCCGATGGACCTTGATGACGTCATAGGTTCGAGTGATAGCTCGAAGTGGATTTGCGCCATGGAGGAAGAGATGCAATCGTTGATGAAGAACCAGACTAGGGAATTGGTTCCACTTCCTCAAGGAAACCGTGCTATTGGGTGCAAATGGATATATAAGGTGTAGGACGATGGAAGATACAAAGCTAGTCTAGTGGCTAATGGGTTTGCACAGAGGAAAGGAAAGGAGTATGATGAGATCTTCGCACCAGTTGTGAGGCATACTTCTATCAGGATACTACTTGCATTAGTTGCTATTTACGACTTGGAGTTGGAGTAACTAGATGTGAAAACCGCCTTCTTGCATGGAGACTTGGATGAAGACATCTACATGGAGCAACCGGAAGGGTTTGTTGTAGAAGGTAAGTCAGAACTAGTTTGCAAGTTGAAGAAATCACTATATGGTTTGAAGCAATCACCTAGGCAATGGTACAAGAGATTTGATCATTTCATGCTTGAAAGTGGCTTCCATCGAAGCATCAAGGATGCTTGCGTTTACTTCAAGAGGTTAGGAAATGATTGTTGGGTGTATTTACTCTTGTATGTGGACGATATGCTCATTGCTTCTAAGGACAAGGCAGAAATCAACAAGTTGAAAGAGAAATTAAAGGCGGAGTTCGAGATGAAAGACCTTGGAGAAGCAAAGAAGATCTTGGGCATGGAGATTGTAAGCGACCGAAAGCGTTTTGAGTTGAGATTGACTCAAAAGGAGTACATTAAGAAGGTGCTTTGCCGGTTTAACTTGGAGAATGCAAAGGCGTTAAATACACCTTTACCTTTACAAATGAAGCTTTCGGATAAGGGATCACCTATCGGAGAGAAAGACAAGGCTTATATGGCAAAGGTGCCATATGCAAGTGCGGTTGGTAGCTTAATGTATGTCATGGTGTGTACAAGGCCCGATATTGCAAATGCCATCGGGGTGGTTAGTCGATATATGGCTAATCCGGGGAAATCGCATTGGGAAGCCGTGAAGGCTATATTGAGATACTTGAAAGGCACAGCATCTCATGGTCTTGTTTTTGGTGGTAGTGATGGATTGAGTTGCAAGTTAGTTGGTTATTGTTACTCGGACTACGCCGGTGATAGGGATCGGAGGAAATCAACTTCCGGATATGTCTTCACACTTGGTGGTATGGCCATTAGTTGGAGATCGAGATTGCAGACCGTAGTTGCTTTATCCACTACGGAGGCGGAGTTGATAGCCGCTGTGGAAGCGGCAAAGGAGGCACTCTATTTGAAGCGACTATTATGTGACTTGGGTTTCGAACATGAGAGTATTGATGTTCGATGTGATAGCCAAAGTGCTATACATTTGGCGGAGAATTTGGCGTTTAGCTCACGAACGAATCATATTGAAGTGAGAGAGTCATTTCTAGTAGCCATGGACGAAGACAAGCAAGTATGCCTTCGGAAAGTGCACACAAAGGATAACGCGGCGGACATGTTCACTAAGACATTGCCGGTTGGGAAGTTCGAGCATTGCTCGAACTTAATTCGCTTGGAGAGATGCTATGTGCCACGAGGTGGCACAGTTGAGAGAGAAACTTGGGTGTAGAAGAGTATCGGTGAGAGGTTGTTGTTCTATCTTCATGGTAAGTACTCGTTTTCACTCCCGAGTACATTGTCTTTCGGTGGGACTGGTTTAGGAGTTGGATGTTTCAACACTTTATTGACGGGTGGGGGCTATGCCTGAACTCGTTAGTGAAGTGCAATGGGCGGTGGCTATGCCGGAGTTCATTGGGGAAACATTCAAGCTTTCCTGATTGAAGATAGAAAGAAATGCTTGGGTGCATTGAAGGTTGTGATGTAGATGGATATAGTATCGAGGTGGAGTGTTGATGTATGCGATACTATTGTAGAGAATATTTTGGATATGGAGAATATTTTGGATCTGGAGGATATTTTGGATATGGAGAATATTTTGGATCTGGAGGATATTTTGGATCTGGAGGATATTTCGGATCTAGAGGAAATTTTGGGAATTTCCATATACTTCTCTATGCCTATATAAGCTACATCAAATCCAAAAGGAGATAGGAAAAATCAAGAGATTAGATCAAGATTTATTCTAATTAGGGTTTTGGCAATCTTAATCTTCTTCAATTCTTTTCTCCACAAAATCAATTTTTTCTAGTAAATTTGATCATTGTAATCAATCTCTTGTACTCTTCTATTGATATTAATAAAGGTTTCTCTCTCAAAGTGGACGTACACTGACAAGACGTCGGTGGAACCACTATAAATCCCTGTGTGATTTAGTTTCTCATTATTGCTCTATTATTTCCATTATTTGGTGAATGTGATTGGCTTGGATAAGATTGAGATTGTTCGATTGGTTGTTTTTGCACTATTACCACTATCTCGTTTTCCGCGGCGTTGGGGATTTTTGATTTGAGCGGTCTTGAATCAAAATTCCTCCACAACATTATCATGGTTGAAACTCAAGCTGCCCGCAACCGCTAAGTCGATGACACCCTCCAACGACACTAAAATCCCATCAACACCATCACCTCTAGCCTAGACTTCCCAAGAACTCAACTTAGCCTCCCAACAAACCGAAATATCGGACATTAAATCCATCCTACAAACACTCACTCAGTCCATCGCTGATTTACACCTCAAAATACCCTCCCGACCATCGTCCCCGCCCTCTCCAATTAGAGCACCACCAACACCCTCCTAAACACTCTGCATCATACAACTTTCCACCAAATTCTCATTTCCATCCGCACTCCTAAAAGCAAGCTCACCCGTTTTGATGGCTCCTACCCACTTGACTGAACATTTCAAAATAAAAGATTCTTCACCTACCACTTTACACCGGAAAAGCAACGCATCGAACTAGAAAGCTTCTACTTATCGTTCAAGCACTTACGCTGTTTCAATGGATGTATAGAAATCAACAACTAATGTAACACCCCACACCCGCTAAGGTCACTCACTAAGGGAATGCCTTAACTTCGGTGGAGTATTTTAAGTGAATATAGAACAGAAAAATTACAACAAGACAGATATAAATAATACTTGAAATCTAAAACATCATTTCATTGCAGCAGAAGATAAACATGTTTGGTTACATATCAAAACCAACTAAAACAAGAGTCAAGTACTAAATATCCATCCTGATAAAACATAAGTACATAATCCCACTACATAACTAATAGCCATAATAGAAAAGATAAGTTGGGCTCTACATCACGGTCCAAGCTCCAAAAGATAGATAAAGCAATCTGATCAAAGCCCACTAGTGCTAGGCCCACTCTGAGAACCTGAGGGTTGGGGAAAAAAAAATAAAAACAACGGGGTCAGACATAAGTCTGAGTGAGCCCTATAACTTTAACAATACAATCATTAAAGTAATTAGGGTATGATATAAACTTGGTACGGTGATGACTGGGGATAAAAGACTACACTAAGCAGCCAACTAGACATAGGATGAACTAAGATAACGGTAAAGACGCATCTACCCACCCAAGGGTAATTACTACACTGCACCACACCAGTCATTCCTACTTAGAGGTTGATCCCACCCAAGGACTTAGAAAATTTAACTAGTAGTTTCGTGTACCCCTAGCTGACTACATAGGTGTCGTCTGCCCCTATCTCCACTAGGTGTACCCACTACTCCCCAAGCGATCGGCTCCCTACCGTAGATACCCGTGCTGGCCCCACAGTGGGGTGTATCACTCCCCAAAGTGGCAACCCGATACAATCAACGGTGCACGGCTTATGCCTACACGATGCAACAACGTCTTACCTACCAGCCCGGGTCCACACACGCATATGAAACCCGTTGGACTTGCGTTGCCACCGCTAACCCGTTTTGGCCTCTTATAGTCAAGCCCAGTACGCGTGTCCCGTCCTCGACATGGGTCGAGCCCAATAAGATACATATGGGTTACTGGTTGAAATGGGCCCCCACAAGCTACCCACCTAAGCTTGTCCCTTTTTCTAGTGCATCCCACTTAACCCTTTAATCATGTTTAATTACATGTTTCCACTTGGTTAAGTATTCTAATCGTATTTTCTATTGCCACCCAAGGCAACCCACTAGATTTCCACATGCCACCCAAGGCACTAACTTGATTTCCACATGCCACCCAAGGCACCCACTTAACCCCTCATGCCCCACTACATGCTTATCTGGTTAAGTGTTTCTTAATTGATTAAGACCGTAACCTTTGCAAAGACCTCTCACATTAGACTATCTTTTATGGCAGCTGGATTTGCCGGTTGAGTCCGGGCAGCCTTACGCCATAACTGAGTCTAACCTCGTGTCTTTACACTTGTCACGTATTTAGTTTATGCCTAAGACCTCTCACATTGGGCCAATCATTTGTAGCCGCTGGATTTGCCGGTCGGTTCCGGGCAGTCTTATGCTACAAAAGGGTCCAACCTCGTGTCTTAGTCGATTAATTACACCTAATTAATCACCCCCATAATTTGTATTAATTATCCCTAATTAACTACAAATTTAACGATGTACATAATTGACTCAATTATGTCCATCCACTTTATGGTTTGCATAATCATACCAACTTCACACCATTTCATTAACATGAATATTAACCCCATCGTTCCCCACGTAATACGTTGACATGACATACTTAAAAGGGAAGATTCATCACAAACACAATGGGTTCAACTTGCATAACATTAGCATCAACATGGGTTTTAAAGGTGTCAACATGCATATATGACCATGGCATCAAACCCAACCAACATAAATAATCAACCCAAACTTGCATGAATCACATATGTCATAAAGAGGGTAACTTACATAAGTTACTTATGTCATACAAAGGGGTAAACTTGCAAATGTATGTATGACATATAAAGGGGTTAACTTGCATATGTATGCATATCATACAAAGGTGTAAACTTGCACATGTTACTTGCATATAATCAAACACCAAACTTGCATAACATGTCATATATGAACTTGCATATAATCAAACACCAAACTTGCATAACATGGTGTCATAATGGATCAATGTTTATCATAGTGATTTGCATAACTAGCATCATGAGCACATAGCATATAACTTGCATAACTAGCATCATGAACATATAGCATAAAATTTGCACAACTAGCATCATGAACTCATAGCATATGACTTGCATAACTTGCATAACATCATGAACACATAGCATATGACTTGCATAACTTGCATAACATCATGAACACATAGCATATGACTTGCATAACTTGCATAACATCATGAACACATAGCATATGACTTGCATAACTTGCATAACATGATGAACACATAGCATATGATAACATAACTTAAATTCATCCACATACATAACCATAACCTCATTATATCCTATCATAATTAGTTTAGCAATTGCTTGCTAAAGGCATAGAAACTCACAACTTGTTTATTAGCACTCCTATGAAGAAGATTAAGTTGCTAAAGTTGATTAGAAGTTGATTTCAGAAGCTATCTTCTTCTACAATTTGATGGAGGCTCCTTCAAATTGCATTTTGACGGCATAACGACGTTGTATCTATTTTTAGTATGAATTAGGGTAGTCTTAGGGTGTATTTATAGAATTAGGATGTAGTTTAGGCCCTTAGATTAACCCTAATTTAGTTTAGAGCCATCAGATTTCGTCACAAGCCACCAAAACACAGCCCAAAGCTCAAATCAGTGCACCCAGGCCAAACTGACCGACAGGGGGGGTCGACCCCTTGGGGGGGGGGGTCGACACCCATGTCGACCCTTGTGTCGACACCCTCTGTCTGGCGGGAATTTTCCCGCCTCTTCTGAAATTTGAATATTTTAAATCTGTTTTGAATTTTCTGAAACTTCGGATGGCCATAACTTCTTCGTACGAAGTCCAAATCACGCAAACTCGGACTCTATCTCAACCAGAATTCCGAGACGAACACAATGGCGCAACCCGTTTCCCTTAATTCTCACGTCTGGGATTAATTATTCTTTAATTACTAAACCTTAATATTAAGTGAAATTCGGGGTGTTACATTCTCCCCTACTTAAAGGATTTCGTCCCCGAAATCTCCAAGTCAAGAAGAACGTATCCTACCAACCAAACAACCATCTACTCAAACCATCAACCACTGGCATCCATTGTCCTTAAAGTTTCTAATGCTGTATGAACATATGCAAAAAGTGTGTGTATATGTTTCCTGTCTAATGCAAAATCAGGCGGTCTACTGATTCAGTTGACCTCCTTAATGCAAACCATGATAGTGCCATGCATCCAATATGTATGCGAAAGAACCCTATCAACACGTACTATTTCTACATGTGTGCACAACCATACACCAAAATGCATCATCCATATGATAACACAACCATTATACATCCATTAATATAGCTACCTACACACAATTATATGCAATATGCAATATGAAGTGACTGAGCCGATCTAGTGTCTAAAGTGTGTGCATATGCATCCACGAGCAACCACTAGCAACCACTTGCACCCACATGCATCCATCAATCATAACATGTCTCAAACACATGTTTCAACCATAGGTTTATCCTATCTAAAGGTCAAAGGTACTAATGAGAGGACATACTATAGGTAAGATAAGTACTAGACAAACGATAAAGGAGAAGTTAAAAGACATACCCTCAAAAAGGAATGGGTACAGTGAACGCATCTTCGCTTCTGTCTCCCAAGTAGCGTTGCTCTCATCATCTCCCCATTGCATTTTGACTAGTTGAACCTCTCTGTTTCTCAACTTCCTAATCTCTGACCCAAGGATGCGGGTAGGAGCTCGTCGAATAGTCGCATCACGCTCTACCTCCACTTCTCTAAGCAAGCTCGGCTCTACCACCTCTGCGGTCTCATGTAGGCACTTCCTCAAATGTGACACATGGAATACGTCATGTACCCCACTAAGTCTCTCGGGTAAATCCACTCTATATGCCATCCGTCCTATCCTTTCCTTAATAGGAAACGGTCCTACAAATCTTGGTGCTAACTTCCCAACGGACCCAAAGCGAACAACATTCCGTAATGGAGATACTTTGACAAAGACCATGTCCCCAACATCAAACTCCAGATCCGTCCTCCTCTTGTCCGCGTAAGATTTTTGCCTATCTTGCGCTGCTTTCATCCTTCTTTGAATCAAATTAATCTTTTTCGAAGTCTCTCTAACCATATCAGGCCCAAGCAAGATCTTATCCGTAGATTCCCACCAACATGTAGGTGATCGACAAGGCCTTCCATAAAGAGCTTCGAAAGGAGCCATACCAATACTAAACTGAAAGCTGTTATTATACGCGAACTCCACCAATGGAAGATGCTGTTCCCATGTACCTCCAAAATCTAAGATACATAGCCTCAAAAGGTCTTCTAGAACACGATTCACCCTCTCGGTCTGGCCGTCCGTCTGAGGATGATATGCGGTGCTCAAACACAACTAAGTCCCTACTGCCTCTTGCAAACTCTTTCAAAACTCGCTAGTGAAGATAGGATCTCGATCACTCACTATGCTAGAAGGTACCCCATGCAATCGAACTATTTCTCGAAGGTAAACTGAAGCTAGCCATGGAGCAGTCCTCTTGCTCTTCACGGGTATGAAATGGGCGCTCTTAGTAAGTCTGTCTACCACAACCCAAATTCCCGTATTACCCTTCCTCGATCTCGGTAACCCATCAATAAAATCCATCGAGACGCTATCCCACTTCCATTGCGGAACTTCAAATGGGTGAAGCAACCCACCGGGTTTCTTTTGCTTCGCTTTCACTTGTTGGCACACCAAGCATCTAGCGACATACTCGGCCACATCTTTCTTCATACCGGCCCAAAAGATAACTTGCTTCATGTCTTGGTACATCTTGTCCCCACCGGGATGAATGGTCATCTTTGAACGATGCGCATCATCAAGAATAGCCTTCCTCAAACCCTCGTCTTGCGGTACACAAAGTCTACCGTCTCTACGCAAGCACCCCCTATCATCTAGGGTGTACCTACTCAAATGGCTGGACGACTCCCCCCTTATGAGCCTCTCTACCAACTCAACCAACTGTGGGTCGTCCCGCTGTGCCTCGCCAATCCGTCCCAAAAGAGTAGGTCTAACCTCTAAGGATGCTAGCAAACCGGGTACAAAGTCAACGGAAGGTCTGAAGTCAAACATCGAGATAAATTCCAAGCTTCGTCGTTCCACGAACAATGGACTCAAGGACAACCTTTTTCTGCTCCCGCCACCACGTTACCCTTGCCAGGGGTATACGCTATCTCGAAATCATAGGATGCTAAGAACTCCATCCACCTTTGCTGTCTTAAGTTCAAATCCTTATGAGAAAACAAGTACTTCAATGATTTGTGGTCAGTGAACAATTCGAATCTCTCGCCAAGAAGATAATGGCGCCAAGTCTTAAGCGCAAAAACAATAGCGGCCAACTCTAGATCATGTGTAGGGTAATTTTTCTCATGCGCTCTCAACTGCCTTCCACCGTAGGCTATTACCCTTCCCTCTTGCATTAAGACTGCGCCCAGTCCTATCCCACAAGCATCGGTATAAACAACAAATGGCTTACTCCCATCTGGCAACACTAAGATTGGAGATGTGGTTAAAGCTCTCTTTAACCGTTGGAACGCATCATCACAATCTACGTCCCATGTGAAGACCAGATTCTTCTTCGTCAAGCGAGTTCATGGAGCTGATATTTTCGCGAAGTCCTTGATAAACTTCCTATAGTAGCCAGCCAACCCCAAGAAACTCCTCACCTCGGTAGCATTCTTCGGAACCTCCCAATCTTGGATGGACACTACCTTCGCGGGATCCACAGCTATCCCTTCCTTGGAGACCACGTGCCCCAAGAACCGCACTTCCTTCCTCCAAAAGTGACATTTAGAGAATTTAGCTTTAAGGCTATACGCACGAAGAGTCTCTAACACTTCCCTAAGATGTAGGGCATGCTCTTCTTCACTCTTAGAAAAGACTAAGATGTCATCCACAAAGACCACCACGAACTTATTAAGGTACTCCCTGAACACCCTACTCATCAAATCAACAAAGTATGCAGGGGCGTTCGTCAAACCAAATGGCATCACAAGCCACTCATAGAAACCATCCGGAGTCCTAAAGGCAGTCTTGTCTATGCTATCCTCAGCCACTCTCAACTGATGAAACCCCGTGGCCAAGTCCAACTGCGAAAACACTGAGGCGCCAACCAACTGATCAAAGAGATCATCAATCCTCGACAATGGGTGTCTATTCTTCTTTGCGAGCTTGTTGAGTTCTCTATAGTCTACACAAAGTCTGAGGGACCCATCCGCCTTCATGGAAAAAACTACTGGAGCAACCCACTCCGATATACTTCGTCTTATGAACCCCTTCTCAAGCAACTCCCCTACTTGCTTATGGAGTTCCCTCCTCTCACTAGGAGCCATGTGGAGCACTGGCAAAGATACTGGTTTAGCATTGTCCAAAAGACAGTTTCCCTCTACCTCGAATTGATCAGCTTGTCGATGCAACGGCGGGGCATGAACTGTTGTCTTTCATGGACGCATATTCAGGCTACAATCAGATCATGATGCATGAGCCAGACCAGGATAGTACTAGTTTCATAACTGATCGCGGTTTGTATTGTTATAAGGTAATGCCGTTTGGTTTGAAAAATGCAGGTGCCACGTATCAACGTCTGATGAATTCGATGTTCAAAGGGCAAATAGGAAAAATCATGGAGGTCTATGTTGATGACATGTTGGTAAAATCCAGGGAAGCAAAAAGTCATATGGAAGACCTTAACGAAATGTTTCAAATCCTAAGGCGATACCGCATGAAGCTAAATCCACTCAAATGTTCATTTGGTGTAGCTTCAGGAAAGTTTCTTGGCTTCATGGTCAACGCCCGAGGCATTGAAGCAAACCCAGCACAAGTGGTTGCCTTGCGAGAAATGCGAGTCCCACGGACTAAAAAGGAAATCCAAAGTTTGAATGGCAAGGTGGCAGCTTTAAGCCGCTTCATTTCAAAGGCGACGGACAGGTGCATTACCCTCTTTGATGCATTGAAAAAGGAAAGGAAGAATTTCCAGTGGACTCCTGAATGCCAGCAAGCATTTGAGGATATTATCAAGCACATGGAATCACCTCCGATGCTGTCAAAACCAAAAGATGGAGAAAACATGTTCTTATATCTTGCAGTATATCCCATGCTCTCAGCGCAGCCCTCGTCAGGGAAGAAAATAAAATTCAGTGGCCGGTATACTACGTCAGCAAAAGGTTTACCGGGGCAGAGATGAATTATCCGAAGATCGAAAAGCTTGCATATGCTTTGCTTATTGCATCACAGAAGCTCAGGCCTTATTTCCAATCTCACTCTATCAAGGTCCTTACAGATTAACCTTTGAAACAAGTGTTGTTCCGTCCAGAAACCTCAAGGAGATTGCTAAAATGGAATATTGAGCTCAGTCAGCACGATGTCACTTATCACCCCAGGAAAGCAATAAATGGGCAAGCACTAGCTGATTTTATTGCCGAGTTCACTGATAGAGGAGAGGAAATGGAAGAAACCAATGAGTTGGTCGCCAGATGGAAGCTTTTCGTTGATGGTGCTAGGAATGTATACTGTGCTGGGGAAGGAATCGTGTTTGAAACTCCAGAAGGACGACAGATATGCTGTGCTCTACGATTCGAATTCCCAGTCACAAACAACGATGCCGAGTATGAAGCTTTGCTCGGAGGATTGAGAGTTGCGAAAGAGTTAAGCCTGAGGAGTTTGTTGATCTTCAGCGATTCACAGTTGATGGTTTCTCAAATCAAAGGTGAATTTGAGACCAAGAGCGGAAATCTTCCAACGTATCTACGCAAAGTCAAAGAGTTTCTTGACAATCTAGAGTACTATTCTATCTCTCATATCCCTAGAGGAGAAAATTGGAAAGCCGATTCTTTATCAAAGCTGGCTAGTACCGGAGATCCTCAAATCTTCGGCCTAGTTCCAGTTGAAGTTTTATCTAGTTCCAGTGTTGAAGAATCTGATATAGATTGGGTTATGGAGACAGCTGACGAGCCATACTCGTGGATGACCCCCATTAAGAATTATATACTCCGTGGGACACTTCCTGAAAACCCGAAGGATCGCAAGAAGTTGCTCCGAAAGTCCCGTTTGTATCTCGTTCAGGATGGTCACTTATACAGGAGAGGATATTCAACACCTTTGCTATGATGTGTAACAAAGGAGGAATCCAAAGCAATCCTGGCAGAATTACATGGAGGAGATTGTGGCGGACATGTAGGTGGACAAACTCTAGCCAAAAAAGTTCTTCGATATGGCTACTTCTGGCCAGAGGTAAATCTTGACTCTATGATCTTTGCTAAAAAATGTGACCAATGCCAGAAATTTGCAAAGATTTTGAGAGCTCCATCGACTGAGTTGACACAAATGTTGAGTCCTTGGCCATTCGCTGTCTGAGGCATAGATTTGATTGGAGTATTACCTACTGCAAAATCCGGTTTCAAGTACGCCATAGTTGTTGTGGACTATTTCACTAAATGGGCGGAAGCTGAGCCATTGGCAACCATCACATCAAGAAAAGTGATCAATTTTGTTTTGAAAAACATCATATGCAGATTTGGAATTCCACAGAAGATCATCACCGACAATGGCACGCAATTTGAAAGCGATGAGTTCAAAGACTTTTGCGACAAATATCACATTCAGAAAAGCTTCGCAGCAGTTGCCCACCCGCAAGCCAACGGGCAAGTTGAAGCAATCAACAAAGTCCTGAAATCCACCATTAAGAAGCGTCTCGAGAAAGCTAAGGATAACTGGATTGAAGAACTGCCGCTTGCACTATGGGCTTACCGTATGACTCATAAAACTGCGACGGGGCATACTCCATTCTCTCTGGCATTTGGATCGGAAGCAATGATACCTGTGGAGTTAGAGGTTCCTACTCATCGCAGAATTCACTTTAACCAGAAAGAGAATGAAAATTTGCAGCTTGAAGCCCTCGATTTACTCGAAGAAAAAAGGACTTAATCGGAGCTTAGGATAGTCGCCCATCAAAGGAGAATTGCCCGACACTTCAATCAAAAGGTCAGGCATAGAACATTCGAAGTGGGAGACTTAGTGTTAAAGAAGATCGTGACCGCAACAGGAATTTTTGGCCCCAACTGGGAAGGTCCATTTTTCATCGATCAAAAGTTCCTCGACGGCACCTTTAAGCTCAAGACTATAGACGGAATAGAAGTCCCAAGGGCCTGGAACAGTGATCACCTCCGGCGTTATTTCAAATAACTCTTTTGGCTCATATTCCTTTGTGTTTTTCTATGAATATAACGGATACTTTGTATGAAATTACATGAATATGAGTAAAACAACTCTTTTGACTCCTGTCTAAATTATACATCGCATACCTTTGATTATATACTCAAAGATGTTCAGTTATGATTTCTGATTACAGGACATAATTAAAAGGAAAAATTTGCTGGTTCATTCCCCGATGAAAGCCTGGTGTTAGTTCATAGCATTGTCCAAAAGGACAAATTAAGCACATGGATCCATAAAGCACTCCCGTCAAAATACGGTAAGTGAGGTATGTCTCCATAAGATAAAAAAGAAGAACAAAATACCAAGGCCAATCAGCGGGAGAAACCAATGGAGTAAAATCAAAGAAGACTCGCTAAAATTCCACTAAAGGAGTATCATTCGAGAGGATCGACCTAGGGTTATGGATTTATAACCGAGGCATCTCGATCAACTCAAAGGTCCAACAAAATCAATACCCACTCCGTGGAACTAGGCAGACACAGTCTTGAACCCAAAACCTCTCCAAGGGTGCTCAGTCACATAACTTAAAGTCAGAAAAAATCTGACCACGTTATTTTCAAACTGAGTCTTTAAACCCAAAACATCTCCGGGGGTGCTCAGTCACATAACTTAAAGTCAGTACAAATCTGACCACGTTATTACTAAACTGAGTCTTTAACCCAAAACCTCTCCGGGGGTGCTCAGTCACATAACTTAATGTCAGTACAAATCTGACCACATTATTACTAAACCGAGTCTTTAACCCAAAACCCCTCCGGGGGTGCTCAGTCAAATAACTCAAAGTCAGACAAAATCTGGCCACGTTATTGTCAAACTGAGTCTTTAAACCCAAAACCTCTCCGGGGGTGCTCAGTCAAATAACTCAAAGTCAAACAAAATTTGGCCACGTTATTGTCAAACTGAGTCTTTAAACCCAAACCCTCTCTGGGGGTGCTCAGCCAAATAACATAAAGTCAGACAAAATCTGACCACGTTATTGCCAAGCCGAGTCTTCAACAAAAAACATCTTCAAGAGGCATTTATTCATTTCTCGGATATCTAATGCATTTAGATGCAAAGGACGGGGAATTCCAAATAATACATGTAAAGTTCGTATGAAGAATAAAAAGCTCCAAATGTCACAGTGCAATGACAGACGGTTTTAAATTCTGATTACAAATTAAAGCATCTAATGCTTAAGTTCATTGCCATTATATCAGGGTTGAAACAATCCATTGGTACCGGGGCATATCATATCACAAAGCCGAAAGTGAATATTTGATCCTTTACGTACCAAGAGATCATCACAACCACATATAGATGAAAAATCCATAAACAAGCAGAACGTGTAAAATGTGATGTGCAAGCGTGGTGTACAAACCAGAATATGCAGAAAAAAGTAACGACAAAGTTCAAAGTACAGGAACACAGAGCATTGATATGTCACATTCAAACACAGAAAGTCAACCTACGTCGTAGTCATATAGGTCACAGTGTACCAACATAAGACAAGCATAGAAGTTAAACGCGAGGACCGGGACTCGCTTAATACAACCGGTCTAGACATAAAATCCACCAAGCCAAAAGTCATCAAGAGAAACGAGCTATGCCTTCGGGTTCTTCCTGGGGCGTCCTACCTTCCTCTTCACCGGGACGGATCCAGATGTAGAAGCATCACCAACAGATTTCCTTTTGTATGGTCCCACCAGTTCAATGTCCCCTTTTGGAAGAGCAGCAACAAGAGCATCTCGGTTCCTCAGAGCGCGGATCAGCTTAACCTTATCAGCCTCCAGAGCGGCAATGCGATCAAGACTCTCCCGGTAAAGCCTTTGAAGATCTCCAGTCAAATCATGCCAGCCATGAATTTTCCTCGCAGTATGGTTTTTAAGCAAGTCCATTTGCTTCTCGAATTGGCTTAGAGTATTTTCCATGCGTCCGAGCAGCCTAGTTTTAGCCACCATGATGTCGCAGGATGTCATCTGCCGATCACCATGCGATACCTCGTAGTTGGAGGAAATCCCAATCAGGGAGCCGTTTAGCCAGCTTGGAATTGCAAGCCCTCAATGCATAAGGAGGCATGTTTATAATCGACTGAATCTCTGAATAGGTGGGGGCAACAAGCACGGAAGAAGTCCCTGAGGGCTCGCCAGTATTCTCTTCGCCCAGATCGAAGCGTTTCTTCATCTTGCTGGGTGTTGGATCCACCCTACGTAAAAGGAAGAGAATGTTCATACATTTTTGTTAATTATGATGAATGAGCATGTCACCAAACATGTATGTTTGAAGAACAAGTTACAAGGATATCATGTGAGTTCGAGTAGGGTCGGCGCCCATGGCAAGCTAAAGCACCTGGTCGCTCCAAACCAGTCAAGCCCCGGTCGCTCAAAACTAGTAAAGCACCTGGTCGCTTCTAAAACCAGTAAATACCTGGTCGCACAAAACTAGCTCCTAGTTGGTCGGTAAAAACATCATAGGGTTGGTCGTTCTACGATTAATATGAAAGTCGGTCGCACAACAGGAAGAGACCATGAATGTTTAAAGCGAATGCATAGTGAAAACATCAAAAAATAATGTTTTAAGTGGAAAATCATGCATGTGCAAGCCATTTAAACATTTTCACAGATACATTGCGACCATCATCAAAGAAGAACTGCAAGGGTTTTTATTTCAAAATTATCATCCGCAAATTCGAATCGAACAAATTAGTTTCTATATTATTGACAAGCATTTCAATATACAAAGGATTTCAAATTCAAGGGTTCTACAATCAAGTTGCAATCATACACCAAAACTGATCCGAATATGGTTCAACCTCGAAGACTCCAGCTAAATTTAAAAAGCCTACATTCATCATTCTCGAGTTAACAAAGAAATAAAAGCATATACCTGCGATTAAATTAACTAGTTGAAGAAGTTTGGACTGAATTTCCAGGCTTCGATGAGGTGCAGATTCGAGGACTTGACAGAGAATCGGGGAGAGTGATCTTGGATAGATTGTTTTCCCGGATTAAATTAGTGGAACAAAATGAAGATTAGAGAATTTTCGTCAGGGGGTTGCCGCCATTAAAATAAGAAATTTTCGGACTTAGGAAAAGTGAGGAACACCAAGGGTCAAAGGGAAGATATATAGCCAGGACGACCAGCCACTTCGGTATTCACTGGAGAAAAAACCGACCCCTGCGGACCAATTTTGAAACCGACCCTTAATCAAAATTGGAGAAAACCGACCCCTACGAGAAAGCGACCCCTGGTCTAAACTGGTCGATACAATCCATGGGCGTATAATATAATATTTTGAAGTCCATAGTTTTTCGTAAAAATTATGGAACTCCGAGGGGCAAAATGTTATCCATCTGAATTGATCGATTCATTATCAACAATTGTGTACGGGTCGGTTCTGTAATTCCCAAGAGGGGGTCGGTTCAGTGATCTTCAAAAGACGACCAGTTCTGCAATGCCACGAAAATGGGTCGGTCCTGAAGATCTCAAAAAGTGTTCGGTTCTTTTGTCACCTTCGTTGAGTTCACTAATCATGAGGTTCTGACCGCTCCGCCCTGAATCAAAGCCACTGGTCGCTCCAAAGGCACAAAGGTCCCTGTTCGTCCTTTTCCTCATAGACTCCTGGTCGTTCTTCTCCCTAAGTCGACCACATATTTCAGAGGCCAACTCTGCTATGTTCACAAACATCTGGTCGGTCAGGCTCCAGATGCTGATCGGTCGGTTCTCATCCAACCTGGTCGCTCCAAATGCAGAAGACAACTGGTCGTTCTTTCCTCCGTACTAGCCTAATCAGCCTGCATGTCCAGAATGATGCGTCATCATGTTCCCTCATCACCTGGTCGGTCTGCTTCGTAGCCTCAGTTTCCTGGTCGCTTGCAAGCCTCCTGGTCGTCTTTCTCTTCAACGAGGGCTCCTGGTCGATCAACACAGTATAAAACAGCTTGACAGCTGGTGACAACTGGCAGTGGCATTCTCGTAAATACCCAAAAATACCGACCAGAACCCTGAATACAAGATTTCAGCCACTCCTCCATCTATAAATAGCACCCTACCTCCATCATTTTAGGGGGACTGTTGGGGGAAACACGTGGAGGTGCTGCCAAATTGCTTTTTGGACTTCTTCAAGCATTCCAACACCTATTCTTCATAATCCAACAAAGATCAATGGAGCATGGAATCATGGCTTCCACAAATGATATATGATAGAGCTTAAGGTCGAAGATCCATGGCAAAAGCTTGGTAATAAGGAGATTTCCTCGCTGTCCAAGATATTTCTCTACCATTTTCAGCAATTCAAATGGAAGGATGTGTATGAGAGAAAGTTTGGTTGAATGTATGGGTGATCTTACCTTGTAAACAACTTCTTGATAATAAAATCCTCTCTTAAGAGTGGACGTAGACCTCCTCAAAGGTCGAACCACTATAAACTCTTGTCTTCTTTCTATATTTTGATGTTTCATGTATTAGATATGGCCTCACATAATTAAAAAAGGTATTCTTACGTCTTTCCTTTGAAAAGGTGACATGCTTCCTAAGCATCTCGCCTCCGATTAGGTAACACGTTAAGCGATACTTTGGTTGTTTTGCCAAATTTTAGTGTAAACAGCAGCGAAAATAAATTTTATACAAATAATATCAGAGTTGTACAAAACATTTTTATACAACGGAAGAAAATATAAAATATGTACATGATTTTTTTTTAAAGAATTAAAGTTTTACACCTTCTTCGTTGGGTTGGGCGATGTGAAGGAGTAAAGAAGATGGATGTGTCTGGTGACTGTGAGGAGATGACCAGCTGTTTTGTGGGTGGATGGTTGAAATGTTGAAGTAGGAAATGAGGTCGTGAGGCTGATGGGTTGTGGCTGTAAAGTGAGCAAGTGTAGGGAAATGTTTGGTTGTAAGAGTTGTGGAAGTGTATGGAAGATGCTGTCGAAGTTGTATGGTGTATGCGGTGAAGTTGTGAGTTTGAAGTGGTAGTTGGATGTAAAATGTGTATGTAGTGAAGGGTCTGGTGATAGAAGCATGTTGATAGTGGAGTGCGTGAAGTTTGTGGATGGTGTAAATGCATAGTTGTGGATGCAAGTTGGTATGGAGTTGATACGGAGGCTGGTTTTGTTTGGCAGAGGGAGGATAAAGAAGTGGCAGAGACTTGTAAACAAGTTGTAAAAACAAAATTAAAGAAATTGAGCAGAGAACTGTAACTAAGTTGAAACCAATTTGAAATAAACAGAGTTTTTGTTTTAGAAACTGTTGATGTATTTCTCAAACTATTGATATGTAGAAACTTGAAATGTAATTGCATAAAAAAAACTTGAATAGACAAATGAAATTTTACATAGAAAATGGAGGGAGCTGTTCTGAAATGCTAAAACAAAAAAAATGCAGTTATTTTTTTTATAAAATAAACCCAAAAAAAAGAAAAAAGAAAAACAACACTAAATGACAGCAAAGAAGAGAACAAACACAAAACATTTTTTTTTATACAAAACAAACAAAGATGTGCAAGTAACAAACACACAATCAAAGAAAAAGATAAATACAACATATACATGTGCTACAAACTCGAATGGTTACATATGACCCATATACAAATACAACATCTCCAAACGAAAAAATATAGCTGGTTATAAAGTCATCAACCGTACCATATCAGTTGATGTTATTAAAGACTGAATTTCTAAAAGTTTGAACTACGCAGGGGCACGTGGCGAAACAGATGGTATGAAATTATAAGTTAGATTTGCCAAAATGCGGTTCTAAACCAGTCAAATAACTACCCCCAGTGCTCAGCCCAAACCCGAACGGAAACAACGGATCATAATGCCCATCACCAACGTTCATCGGCAACTGATCCACAGTCCTGAACCAGGTTGTCGGAAGTTTTCCACTGAATCCATAATCCCCAAATAGAACATCCGTTACTCCTTTCCCTTCTGTTCCAGGCAGCCATGCCGCCACCAGAGCGTCCATCTCTGGAACATATTTTTCGATCACCAATGGCCTTCCAGATATTATAATCACTACGCATTTAACAGATGCGCAGACATTTTCTATTATGGCTGGACCTGGGGCGGGTAATGTAAGATTCATGTTGTCTCCTACGGTTTCGGCGTATGGAGGCTCTCCGACCACGATGATGGAGTAAGAGAAATTGCCCTTTTCGATTAGTTTGAGGCTAGGGTTTTTGGAGTAGACCACTTCGGTTGAGGAATCCACAGTGGATTTGATCGCGGCCAGGATTGTTGTTCCTACAGTAATGTTTCCGCTAGCACCATACCATTCTATACTCCATCCTCCACATTGAAGGCCTATGTTATGAGCGTGGCTTCCTGCTACTAGGATTTTCTTTGCCTTCTTTGTAAGAGGGAGCAGAGGTACATTATGTTTTCCATTTTTCAATAGCACAAGTGATTTCCTCACTGCTTCTCGGGCCAGTTCTCTATGTTCCTATGATAAAAAAAGAGTATGCTTACACCTCTAACTTTGAATTACTGGTGGATGCATGATTATAATGATGTTACCTTCTTTCCCAACTGATTGACCAAACTATAGTCAGACATGGGGTTTTCAAAAAGGCCCATTGTAAACTTAACCCGCAATATTCTTCTGACTGCATCATTGATTCTGCCCATGGAGACGACCTTTTTCTTGATCAGTAGTTTCAGATCATTGAGAAATTGTCCGTAGTCGTATGGGATCATAATCTACATTGAAGTTGCATGTAGGAAATATATATTACTTCGACATAATTAAGTTAAAGTTTAGTACCAAACCACTAACCATATCAATTCCAGCATTAACTCCAGCTTGGACCGAGTATGTGTAGTTTATACCCGCAGCCGCTGGATAAGTGATTTGATCAATACCTTGCCAGTCTGATATCACAAATCCCTGAAAAAGTATGTGCATTTTACATAGGTATCAATGTAGTTGTTGTCTATAACAAACCAAACAAAAACCAGACTTCTTATTACAAAACAAATGCAACATAAAATTCAAAGCAAGGTAACAGATTCTGGCCGGTATGTCGGAGTTCCGGCCCTTTTGGTCGGTTTTCGGCAGTGACCCGACTGGAATCTGAGAAAAATGCCGTTTTCGTTTTGAGAAATGCAAAAGAAATAAATTTGACATAAATCCAACATAAATTCCAAACCATGTTTGAAAACTTGAACAAAAATCAAATTTATCGTAAGTATGTACATAAATCATTTTTTCCTCTGTCGAGAAGAATAATAAACCAAAAATTTGAATTATTTTCTTGGGGTTGGGATTTGGCATGATTTCTGAGGGTAATGGGAGTAATGAATTTGAATTAGGGTTTGACATGATTAGGGATGAGGTACTGGGGAAGAGCAGTTTCCCTATATCACTTTTCGTGGGCTTTGACTGTAAAGTATATGTTGGTAACGGGTAAGGCTATAACCTTATCGAATGTCCTAATTTTCAATTGGTGTTGGACTTTAAATGTAACTGCATGGAATTGAGAAACTTAGTGGCAATATAGACACGTAGCACTAGCAGTAAAATTTAGGTAATTTTTATTCTAATCCACGGATTTAATAAGTTAATCCACCATTTTACTTTAGTAAGTTAATCCACAACTATTTTGTAAGTTAATCCACGAGTGGATTAACTTACAGATTTCACCCTATTATATATTTAATAATCGATTTTGCGCTTCTTGTTTCACAATTCTGCGTTATTTCACAATTCTCATATCAGATTAATAATAATAATCCAACTAGCCTAAAATCTAGATCTCATACTAGATAATTATGTGAAAAAAAATACACATTATAAATCTAATCTATTGTATGCAACATGTTTCTTATATAAATTTATCAGTCTTGAATAAAACCCTTGATTTCCTGCAATTTCCTTAGTACTGTAACTACCGTCTCCCTCATCAAGATGTAAATGGCTTCTCTTCTCAGATATATTTCTATCAATTTTTCAAGATTCAGAAAATAACTGACTACAATTATATTTGATAATGGTGAAATTTAAAAAAAAAAAAAATTTGTATACAATTAATCAACTTCAAAAAAAAAAAAATAAAAAAAAAATAAACAAACTACTTATTATTATGTTGAATTACTCCGTTTATCGCTTAAGCTTGGATTTAGATGCTAGGATTCCAGAACCGAGAAGATGACGTAAAAAGCAAGGAAGAATAAAACGCATGGAAGAAGAAAACGCACAAAAGAAGAAAACACAGAAGATTGAGAAGAGGGAAATATGTACGGTTTTTTTTTTTTTGTGGATGTACTGATTAAAATTTAAATTTTAGTAAAAGTCAAAGATCTTATTAAATTGGGTGGATTAACTTACTAATATCATGGATTAGAATAAAAAATACCTAAAATTTATTATGGTATATAATAACATATAGCACTTGTAGTAAAAGCAACCGAACTCTCTAAACTGGAATTAAAACAGAGTCATCGAGATTTTCAAAAGGAAACCGAAGTTTCTAAAATCATTGATGACCCGAATGGAAATAGAAAGTGGAATTTGGGAGGTTGGTTTGAAGTTGAGTTAAAAGACCAAATATCTAGCTTCTTAACTTTGGGGTGAGATTGTAAACAAATAAAAGAGTACAAGGAAAAATATATAAAACAAGCAAGATATAACAGGTGTATCATGGTACAAACCCTGAATTTTAGAGTGTTCTTAAGGAAACCGGTTATCAGCTCGTGGTTAGCATGCATTTTTACTCCATTCCAACTCGAGTATGAAACCATAATCGTAGATACACCCTTGATTATCGAATTGTAGTAAGGTGGCATGTGTATGCTAAGGAGTCCACGACGAGTAATAATTGTGTTGTTTGCATTAATTCCATGGAAGGTACCTCCATCACCTACATAATGCTTGGCGCATGCGGCTACTTTATGCCTGTTCATAACATGAAAACACAAATTTGACCTTAGTACCTTATAACAATGCAAAATATGATATGTGTATTTCTTTAGCTTAAGACCAAAATGAAATAACTTGTTGAAATAGTATGTGAAGAATACTAATAATTGTCTTACTTCCCAGCTACATATGGTACCCCTTTAGGATAATTATCAGGAATATCTCCCTGTAGGCCAGGAATAAGTTCTGTCATTTGTTGAACAAGTTTTGTATCTTCACTATAACTTTCATAACATCTGCCCCATCTTGGATCTCTGCATACCTATAGTTCGTGCATGCTTATAGTTTTAGTATAATGAATAACAGTGTTTGCAACTATGAATATGATTAGTTTTACAGCAACGCAGGGCGCAAAAGCATATTGAATTCCCGTTGCTCTAACTTCTAGTGCTGTTGCAGCACCAATTTTCTTCACTAGTTCAGGTTCCCTGGTCATGAATTTATAAAGTGAGCTTAGAAGTATAAAGTAATCTTATTGTATTCATAAACTTTGATTGCTTAATGTGATATTACCAATTGATTCTTAATTGGTAATATCCTGGGAATTACAAGCAGGGTCTTTTTTTTTTCATTTTTTTTTTTCATTTTTAATATAAGGATAAATCACGTATTTCCTGAACTCTACATCATTCAGGTAAACATAATTCATGTTGGTACATAATATTATACACTTGCCTTGTAGCTCCAAGCCCAATATTATGTGGAAAGATTGTAGCTTTGTAGGCGTTATTGTTTCCATGAACTGCATCAATACCGTAAATCATAGGAATACCAAGGCGTGTCGAAAGACTTCCTTTTTGAAACTCATCAACCATCTCCATCCAATCCTTAGCGGTCGCTTTTGGCTTTGGTACGCTTCCTCCCCCACTCAACACACTTCCTTTTAATATGCAAGGGAAATGGTACTTTTAAGTTCACTCAAGTAGTAATAAGGGTTATACCCATCGAAACATGTTAAAACTTAAAGCCAACCAACAATCACCAATAAACAAAAAACTAAGCATTATTCACTATAATTCAAGAGATATAACCACCCACCCACCCGCACACACAAGTCCTAAACTGTCTATAACGATTACATATGACTATATGAGTGCCTCTCATAATGCTATTATTTGAATGTATATAACCATAAACGTATTCCTAGTGGGAACAAGTTATCATATCCTTTGTTATAATAAACGTATTCCTAGTAAATTTCTGGACTATAATCTGTAACATATTGTTTTATAATTTAAAACTTTAAGTATATAAAAAAAAAAAACTATGAAAAAGGAAAGAAGAAGAAAATAACCTATGAAGTAATCCTTCATGATTTGAGGGGTAGCAACTTTTCTCTCGATCTGAGCCATCTGACCAATCTTTTCGTCCAAAGTCATTCGCTTCATCAGATCATTGATTCGAACATTAAGAGGTTGTTTTGGGTCCTTGTACATCATATAAGTTCCTTCTACATATGATGCATAACACAGCAATAGCAGGGCACCTAGTAATTGCTTTACGTAGTTCCTCATACTATTTCGTCTTTTCCTCCCAATATTAAATCAGATACATGTATTATAGTTCAATTTTCTGCTGTATTTATAACAATGTTACAGAGCTATTGCTTTCGCTGATGCAGCAAGTATATTGATCCATTATCCAGTTATGCATCAAATGATTTTTCTATGTGTTACTTCTGAATTCATATCATTTACATTTTTGGCACAGTTAGTCGGTAAATGTGACATTTGGTGATCTTCTTTTAATGGGATAATAACATGCCTTTTTTTTCAAAAAAAAGAAAAAAAAGAAGTAAAGCTGAGATGATGCAGATAAGAGATATAAGGTATATGTGGAAAAAAAAAGGATATCATAATTATAATAGTTTATATATTTTAAATTTTCAAACTGCTTCATAATCAGTTTTGCATTTAATATTGTTCTTTTATTGGCAATTTGGAATTCCAGTTTCCATTCTCTAAAAGGTCAAATTTCTTGTAATATTCAAACTATCACATTGTAATTGAGCAATCCAATATTTATTTGGCTTTTCCCATGAATTATTTTGTCTTATTTTTTCAAACTGCTTCATAATCAGTTTTGCATTTAGTATTGTCCTTTTATTGGCAATTTTGAGTTCCAGTTTCCATTATCTGGAAGGTCAAATTTCTTGTGATATTCAAACTATCACATTGTAATTGAGCAATTCAATATTTATTTGGTTTTTCCCATGAATTCTTTTGTCTAACAAGCAAGCAAGAGAGTCTTCTTACTTTGTGTCTCTATGTATAATGTATAACAGAAATGTATTCTATTAGTAAATAGCTCTATTTGCAACAGACTTGATCGATTAAGAAATAAAAAATGAGCAATATTTATGTAGCTAATGGCGGCGAAATAATAAATTATGTACATTTTTGTCCTGAAATGTGACCTGATGCGTATTAGATAAGTGCTGTAATAAAAAGGCTAAAAAATGGATGTCATAATTGTTATGGTAGATTTTTTTCAACAATCTTTTCTAGTTGTCATTATAGTCGATGATGCATTTAGTATCTGTTTATTGACAATTTTGTATTCCATTTCCACCTTTTATAATATCAATATTCTTTGTTATAACATTCAAAAGCACATTTCAATCGAACCAGGGACGGAACCAGGAATCTGCTCAGCGGGGGGCGGATTCGAAGGGGGGACCAAATTTTTTTTTTTTTATATCAGTTTACGCTGAATTTATCATAATTTCAACCAATAATGTTTCATATTGTTAAGTTTTAGACAAAAATATTGCATAAATACTAATAAAAATGCCTTAAAAATGGTTACTTTGGTGCCAAAGGGGTAAAAAAAAATTTTTTTTATATAATTTTAAAATCAAGGGGGAGGGGGGGGGCGCCGCCCTCACTTGCCCCCCCCCCCCCCATGGTTCCGTCCCTGAATCGAACAATTGGACATTCATTTGTGTGTGTATATATTTGTGTGTATGTATGTGTTCAACAAATAGGCAAGAAACTTCTCTTTCTTTCAGTGCCTATATAAATAATTCACCAAAAATTTAATCTTTTACTAAGTAGCTATATTTACAGCACGCTTTATTAAGAAAAATAAAATATGAGCTGAACATGCATAGATGATCTGAAGAGGGCGCACACCTTATTAAGAAAAATAAAATATGAGCTGAATATGTAGCTGAATATTTATAGAGGATCTAAAGAAGGCGAAATATTTAGTTACTATGCTTATGAATTTGCTAGAGAACGGGAATGGATATGAACCTTTTAGCAAATCAAATTTGAAGATCCTACATATAAAGGAAGTTACAGAGGCAGAAGTCACATGGATCATAATATCTGCTGATTCATTAAAACCGAGTCGTTTGGTTTGCTAATATTATCATTCTTGAGTTTGCAAACTTGCCCTTTATGCGTTTAGCAGCTTCATATCTCTGGAGCTTCCAAAGTGATATTATATCACCATAAGGGAAATAGCAAATGTGTAGAAGTATATATTGGAGATAAGATCAAATTTTCGAAGTTGATTTATTCTCCTTCATGTTAATCTTTTTTAAAATATTTCTAAGCAGGTCCGTATTTTTCACGCATTATCATACACATGCTTGCACGGCACTTTTTTCTCGGGAAAATTACAGACAGTGAAATATTTGGCTGATGTTGAGAAATGGAAGTACGTGCGTATGTGGTTTCTCAGTGCGTTAAATGAATTGTAGTCCTGAAAGGGAACCACCAGAAGGAGACCATGCATTAGTACTGTTAAAGATTTCATATTGGATTTTAGTTTGTACTGTTGGATAATGACATACTGGATAATACTGAGAATAACAGTAGTAACGAAATCCAAATTGGCCGTGGCAACACGATGTTGGATTTTTTCTGGGTCCTTGTCAATCATCTGGTCTTGTTGGAAGATTGGGAAGGTTGTTCTTATCCAACAAAATTAAGTGGGGGTAGCCACAAAAAGTTAAAAATTCGTTATGTTCGTTATTCTCAGTTTGGGTGCACAAGAACCCCTCATCAGAAATATGTTAAATTAATCAGTACTTATTAAATATTATTTATAATTTATTTTATGATGTTTTGGATGTTATTTAATTGTTTAAATTCAAGTATAAGAGTTATATTTGCAAATACTATTTGATATGGTATTTGTAGAGTTAAAAGTATGAAACTTGTTATATAGATCTAACTGGATAATCAGTCTTGTTCAAAATAGGTATTTTTTTTTAATTATATATTTGATATGATGCATTATACCAACTAACACTACAAGAACAAGGCACATTTCTGATGGTTATATGCCATCGGCAGTCGTTGGAAACAGACGCTAAAACCGTAGGGATAATGTATGCATTTTTTGACGCCTTTCGATAGTTCCGAAGGTCTCCTACGAAATTAAGCGACAGCTTCTACGGGTATCGCTACGTCTAGGATTGTATACATGACAATTAAGGAGGTCAATATTCCATCAGAATGTGCTGAAACCGTCAGAAATTAGTTACCAAATAGCCGTTGGAATTAGACTATAGCCATCGGAAATTTCTGACCAATACCAAGTTTGAGATCATCGAAATTATAGGTATTTATGCCTACAGTCATGCGTTTTCTATCCAACATAAATGTATCACTGAATATCACATGTAATACCCCATTTTCTAAATCCCCAGAGCAAACACTATAAATGTTGCAGTCATTTATAGTATTGATTCTCGTTGTAACGACCTGCCTTTTTGATCGCTTCAAGTCGGTAATTAAACCAACTTGAACCTTTCAAAACAATAGATTGTTATTGCTTACAGAGTTTAACAAGAATCAGACATAGAATAAAAGACCGTAATTTCTTGCCATGGAATAATTTTTATACAAAATACCAAAGTTGTATAATAAATTTTTACACAATGGAAAATACATGGCTTGAAAATAAAATAAATTTACAGATTTTATCGAATCAGTTCGTGTGCGTCTTCACGTGCCAAAACTTCGCTAGTTGAAATAATTAAGTTGCAACACTCGATCTGACCCGAGCATTTATGCAAAATACAGAAACATTCGAGTTAGGATTAACTTTATTCAAGTAAACCAACTTCAATAAGACACAAAAATGTAATAATTAATCCTAACAAATTATTAAATTTCGAGTATGTTAGACGGATGAGAACTGTCTAATAAATTTGACACAAAAAGATCGAAGCAAACCTGGATGTGACAAAGCAAAATAACATGTGTGGCAGTATAGGTGGCACCACTACACCATAAATGTAATTTAGCTATAGCTAATAGCCGTTTCTAACGATGTTTAATATGACTCTTATCCATAGCCAAAATGGCGTCTTTAATGATTAGATATGGCTTTAAACCCTGCCCAATCTTCTCAACAGATATGACATATGGCCATATCTAACTGGTCCGTTAGATACGGTTCAGAGCCATAACTAATTGCTTTGTTGTCCATACATATATAACCATTCTAAGACATATCAAACGATAATACTATAATACATGATCAAGTGCAATAAAACTTCTTGTTTAACACATCATCAAGAACAATAAAGCATCTTATTTAACACATGATCAAGATCAATAATACATCTTATTTTAGTACATATTATAAGAAGGCAAATGGTTTTCCCACGTTAGCTTTATATACCCACAATAATGCATGTATTTAAATTAACATGCAGTTGTACAAGTCAGTGAACAAGGCTGAAAAAATGAAGTGCACATAAACACCTTTTAATAACCCACAACTTCCAGCAACAGAAGATTAACTTGTTTGTTCTGCTGCCTTACAAATAATCTCCTTTGGATTGCCATCAGTTATCAAAGTGTCTGCTTGTACCTGCCAGTATCAACCAAAACATCAATATACCATTAATTTCCCACACAACTCATGATATTTGGGTTACAAACAAGTTGAAAAAATGAAGTGCACGTAAACATGCAGCTGTACAAGTCAGTAAACAAGGCTGAAAAAATGTAGTGCGCACAAACATGCAAGGTTTAACCAATCTTCACGTTATTCATTGCATGCCAAAACAGGCAATCCAAGTCGAAGTATAAAATAAAATGGACAGCAAGAAAAAAAAGCTCATAGGAAAAAAATGTATACACAACATCATGTAAATAAACTTTGGTTCAAAATTATCAAGCCTAGATCTTGGTTCATGATTATCATATAAGTACCAAGTGTTATCAAGTGTATCATAGTCTGGGTTCATAGTATAAACAAGGCGACATGCAGCTATTCAACGTAATGTAAAGTAGAAATTCATATATAAAGTGTCTAACATACCTGGAGTAGTGGTGCACCCTTTTCAAGCCAGGGGTGAGGCTTAATTGTGGTTCTTGTAGAGCTATCCAACAACAGTAAGAACGTTGTCAGAAGTTGGTGGGATTAGAGTAATCAAAAGCGCCCCCCTTTTGACTAGCCTTATCCTACCAATTCAAACGACGTTCCTATTGCTATGAACAACTCCACCGAAGCCACAAGAATAAGTAATAATTTCCAAAAGATCAAAATTTTAAAAGGTGTTGTTGGTTGCACAAGTAATAACTTGTCCAACGAACGATACCTTTGGAAATTTTGACCTTTTGGAAATGATTACTTATGCCTCATCCTTGCATGAGAGCACAAGTAGTTCCTTGGATGGCAAACGTTGTTATCTACCCTAGTACATATATATAAGGCACAAGTTATACATTTTAATCAAACATTATCAGAAGATAAAATCAAGTTATACCTCTATGATTAAACAAGTAATAACCGTGTGGTACATAACAACTCTACATTCATCACCTAATTGAACCGGGACTTGCTCAGTCCATCATGATATGGTCTCGATTAAGGGCTTGGTCATCCCTGCATGACAGCACAAGTAGAAATTGTAGTACCTAGGATGACAGACTTTGTTGCCTACCACACAGCCTATTTATAAGACACAAGTTATACAATTTAATCAAACAATATCAGGAGATAAATTCAAGTTATACCTCTATGATCAAATAAGTTATGCCTATGTGGTATGTTAGCCTACTTTGTAAACTAAGCTATACAAAGTCAATAAGTCAGAGGATCAAGTGAACAGAAGACACTATGTTACACATCTGGTTCGGATCGGAGTTACAGAGGTAGGAACAGGAGCATCACAAAGATGAAAGATCAAGCCGGATCGGATCGGGGGTAATCGAAGAAAAGCAAAGCGAGACAAAGTGAGGAAGGCAAGACTCAAGCCGGATCGGATCGGATGGGATGACCCGATCTGAACCCCATGTTGTTTGCCTACCCGATCTGAATCTCACGTTGTTAGCCTATCTGATCCGAAGCCCATTTTGTTACCCAATCTGATCCGAACCCAGTTCACCCTGCAACTCCACACCATGATCTCTTGAATATTCGGGGCAGTTACACCCACTTTCTACCCACGATGGCCACTCACCTAATGTGCTGGCAACACCAGAGCTCATCCGATCCCGAAAGTCATGGAATGGAGGACACGTGCACCCGATCCGAACCGAATTCTGGAGAATTTTCCACCTATAAATAGACCCCCAAGGGTCATTTGAAAGGATCTTTTGGCACTCTTAAAGCTCAAATACGCTTGGTGAACCGAATTCCAGCACTCCAAACCATTCAAAACCATCATTCAAAGTGAATTTTGAGATAATTGAGTGAATGTATATGAAAAGTGAGTGAAATTGAGTGAATATCTCATTGTATTTTCATCTACATCATCAAGCAAAGTGATTATAAAGTGGACGTAGGCTTTTTAACGCCGTACCACTATAAATCTTGTGTCTCTTTCCTATTTTCGATCTTACTTCGTTTTAATTTTAGTCAATTTGGGTGTTAGAACCACTGTTTGGTCTAACATTTTGGTGCTTTCACTGAGAACATTTGAATTCTCTGTTTTTCTGGATTATCGTTCTACTTTCTGGACCGTTGAGTTCAAAGAAGTTAATCCCCAATTTTCGATGCTTTTGAATACTTGTTGGTTGTTTGTTGAAGAACTATGGCCAAAGGAAAAGGCAAGGAAGTTCAAACCAGTCGAGGAAACGAAGTTGGTGAAGATCAACAAAACCCGGTTGTGACAAGGTCTCGTGGGCAGAGTTCGGGAGCGGATCAGACAGGTTCAGGAAATCCGAACCGACCTCACGGAGAGAGCTCCGATCCAAACCGAGTAGGAGACATTGAAGAAGTGCACTCCCCTGACCCGAACCGATCCGATCAGGTTGCTCAGCTCTGATCCGATCCGATACTAGGTGATGTTGGAACCTCTACTCGAGCCCCTCCAAATGCTCCGACTCCAGCCACCAGGACCAATGACCAGATCAATCCATCTGCGCCTGTCACTCAAGGAGATTTTTCGCGCCTTCTTGACATGCTTGAGAGCACTAGGGAGGCTATGAAAATCCACGAGCACACCAATCTTATGATGCAAGAGAATATGAGAATCATGAGTAGGGAAATTGGCGAACTCCGCAGACAAAGAACTCCATCCCCGGTTCATCACACTGCAATGGATCAGTCTTCTTCTTCTGAGGAAGAACGGCCCCGTGAAAGAAGGCCGCTCGAACGACCTCATAATTTGGAGCAAATGACTTTCGGATCTTTGGGATCCCGCGAGGACGCTGCTCGTGTACTAGGACCCAATGATCCGAGCTTGAGAGAGCCTATGCTATTACCAATGCGGGGATCCCATGTTTTGCCTAGAGACCCTAACCTCACCAATCCCACTCAGGGACAAATGCTTCAGCCCCTTCCTCCCGAGATCGACCGGGAACGTAGGGAGCAAAGCAGAGCAGAAGCACCTAGAAGAAGGAGGGCATCCCCTGATCAGGAGCCCAGAGGAAACCCGAACATCAGAGCCAGGGAGCCTGAACGGCCCTTGACCAATGCTGACGTATGGGCTATGGTACGCCAGATCATGTCCGCTTTACCGATGACATCCTTGACTTTCAGTTCCCCCGACGTTTTAACCTGCTGCAGATGGACAGGTATAACGGGAGAACCGACCCGGGACAACATTTGATGCGATACGCATGGCTTATGAATGCTGCCGCTGCCCCTGACGCAGTGAAGTGTAAGGCTTTCCCGATTTACTTAGAAGACGTAGCATTACTATGGTTTACCCGACTTCCTCCTCGATCGATATCGAATTTCAAAGAATTGAGTGAACGTTTTATGAACCAATTCCGACTTCACGCCCGAAAGTCTAAGAATGTTATTGAATTATCAAGAATTAACCAAGCGCCAGGTGAGTCTTTGAAGTCGTATCTTGACCGTTTCAATTTAGCGGTAAAAGAAGTCAGCGACCCGCATGAGCCTACCATCTTGATGGCCTTAATGGAAGGAGTTGATCCTGATTCAGAGTTTGGAGATTACCTTTCTGGGAAGCCGCCTCCCACAAGTGAGTTGTTTTATGAGAAGGCCAACATTCAGTTAAGACGGGAGGAAGCAAGGGCAAACAGAAAGAGGAAATCTGGAGTGGCCTCAAAAGAAGCTATCCAGAGTAATGTTGCCGTAAAGCAGTCTGGAGAAAGTTCTGGAAAGTCGAAGTGAATGTGGGAAACAAGAATGAAAGTAATAATAATGGAAACGGGGGAAACAACAACCGTAATGCGAATGGTAACAGGAGAAATAGGAACCGAGGAAGTAATTCTGACAAAAGACCCCGGTTCCAGACCTTTGAGAACTATTCACCGCTGAATGACACTTTGGAGAACATTTATTTGGATACATACAATGTTTTGCAATACAAAAGACCGCCGCCACGAGATTCAACAGAGAAAGAAATCGCAACCGGAAAATTTTGTTTATTTCATGGAACTCATGGGCATTCAACGAATGAATGTCGACACTTGAGAGATGTAGTTGAGAAGCTGTTGCGCGAAGAAAAATTGGATGAGTATAAGGCTGCCCCAAGAGACAGGGGGCAAGGAGAACAGACCCCAAACCAGAATTAGTCTGCTCCCAAGCCTACAACGCAACAGAAAGGCAAAGGAATTGTTATTAACACCATAGTAGGGGGACTCCACCCAGCTATCCACAGTTTCAGAGCAATGGACCAATACGTTAATGCAGTTAAGCACGTGGATGTGGATGAGTGCGACGATTTGGAAGATATCACCCCTGTGAAACAGTAGAAGATATTGTTCGATGACGTGGTGTTCCGTAGCAGTGACGATACCGGAATCCAGTCACCTACCGAAGATCCGTTGGTTATTACCACTACCATTGGACCGACACTGGTTCATAAGGTACTAGTGGACAATGGAAGATCTGTCAATATTTTGTTTAAGAAGTCATTTGATCAGATGAAACTTGAGTCTGGAGATTTGAAGCCCTGTGAAGGTTGGATCCGAGGCTTCAACGGGGCATCGACGACTCCAATGGGGTATATTGAATTGCCTGTAACATTGGGGCAAGGGGATCGTCGAAGAGTACGAATGCTTTAGTTCGTAGTGCTGGACGTAGATTCGCCCTACAACGCATTTTTAGGAAGGCTTGCCCTTGCAGAGTTCAGGGCTTGTATCGCCCCGTGGTGTTTATTGCTTAAGTTCCCAACTGAAGCCAGAACGGGAGTAATGAGAGGAGTTAATGTCTCCGGACGAGCTTGTTACATTGCTGAATTAAAGATGCTGATGAAGGGACTCAACATCGAGACTAAAGGTGCCTCACCTCCTCCAAAGGAAGGTTCGGCGTAGCAATTAGAGGGATCAGCCCCAAAGGAGTTGCCCAAGGGAATGCCTGAAGACCTGGATCCCAGAGAAGATGAGGAACCTGAGGATAGAAAGGCAACTCCTAATGAAACGATAGTGGACGTACCCATTGATGAAGCTGATCCAGCAAAAGTTTTGAAGATTGGATCCAAGTTGGATCCGCACCGAGCCAAAGAATTGACTGACTTTCTAAAGGCAAACCTGGACGTGTTTGCCTGGACCCAAGCCGACATGTGTGGGACATCCCCCTCCATCATGAGTCATTCGCTGAGCATAAACCCAAAACACCCGCCTGTAAAGCAAAAGAGACGTGTGTTGGGCCCAGAGAGGTCGGCAGCTCTGAAAGAAGTGGAGAAGCTGAAAGAGAACGGATTTATCAAAGATTCGACACATCTTGACTGGATATCGAATCCTGTTTTGGTAAAGAAGTTAAACGGAAAGTGGCGGACTTGCATTGATTTTTCAGACTTGAACAAAGCTTGCTCGAAAGATAGCTTCCCACTCCCCAAAATAGACCAGCTTGTAGATTCGACAGCGGGACATGAACTTCTTTCTTTCATGGACGCATATTCCCGGTACAACCAGATTCCCATGCATGTGCCCGATCAAGAGCACACGAGCTTCATTACAAATTTGGGGCAAATAGGGAAGACTATGGAGGTTTATGTGGACGATATGCTCGTCAAATCAAGACAGTCTTCCAGCCATACACGAGACTTGGCAGAGATGGTCGGTATCCTGCGAAAGTATCGGATGAAGTTAAATCCTTTGAAATGCTCATTTGGAGTGGCATCTGGAAAGTTTCTAGGTTTCATCGTGAGCTCTCGAGGGATTGAAATCAATCCCAGTCAAATAGTAGTGATAAGAAACATTGAAGAACCAAGGAGAATCAAAGATGTCCAAAGTCTTGCAGGGAAAGTAGCTGCGTTGAGTAGATTTATCTCCAAAGCAACATACAAATGCATCCCATTTTTTGACTTGATAAAAAGGGGAAAGAAAAATTTTGAATGGACTTCGGACTATGTTGAGGCCTTTCGAAATCTATTGGACTTACTAGAGAAACCGCCGATTTTGTCGAAGCTAGTGGATCATGAAGAGTTGTTTGTTTATCTAGCAGTGTCGGCTCATGCTGTTAGCACCGCCTTGGTCCGAGAAGAAGACAAAGTCCAAAGGCCGGTATATTATGTAAGTAAGAAATTGGCAGCTGCAGAACGCAACTACCCAAGGATTGAGAAGCTTGCTTACAGCCTCCTGATCTCCTCCCGAAAACTTCGCCACTATTTTCAAGCTCACCCAATAACCATATACACTGATCAGCCTCTGAGGCAGGTGCTGCAAAGACTCGAAGTATCGGGACGGTTGATCAAATGGAATATTGAATTAAGTCAGTTTGATTTAAATTTTCAACCACGGAGATCGATCAAGGGGCAAGATCTAGCTGACTTTATAGCAGAGTTCACAATTCCAGAGGAGGAAACGATCAATGACAAGGTGGTCAAGTCAGAGGAGGAATTAAAATTAGATACATGGAAGCTGTACACAGACGAAGCCAAGAACGACCGAAGGTCCGGAGCTGGAGTCGTCTTAGTTACTCCTGAGGGACGATCGTTATATTATGCTCTGCGATTAGAATTTTCAGCGACTAATAATGACTCTGAATATGAAGCCCCGATTGCCGGGCTGAAACTTGCTAAGGAATTCGGAATAAAGGCATTGGATATATTCTGCGACTCCAAAATAGTCGTCTGCCAAGTGCGAAAGGAGTTTGTGGCTCGGGGACCTCGACTTATCGCCTATCTCGGGAAAGTGGAGGAGCTGTTGAGCAACTTGGAACGGTATAACATAACGCATATCCTAAGAGCTGAAAACCAAAAGGCAGACCGGCTAGCAAAGCTAGCTAGTTCCGACAATCCGGAGGAAACCGAAATGATTCCAATTGAAACGTTGGGATCGCCAAGCTTTGAGTCGATGGAAATTGAATTAGCTTTCGAAGCAGAACCGGAGAAGGAGTCGTGGATGACCCCAATTAAGAATTTCCTTAGAAATGGGATACTCCCGTCAAAGAAGAGTGAGAGGCGGGCCATAGTTTGCAAGGCCACCAGATACATCCTTCAAGATGATACTCTCTATAGGCAAGGATTTTCTATGCCCCTGTTACGATGTATAGCACACTACGACATCAAGCGTGTACTAAGAGAAGTACACGAAGGTGAGTGTGGAGATCATACGGGAGGTCAGACCTTGGCAAAGAAGGTATTGCGATATGGATACTTTTGGCCCACAATTAATAAAGATGCAGCTGATTATTCACGACGCTGTGACAAATGCCAGAGATTCGCCAAGATCCCCAGAGCACCACCGACCCAGCTCAAGTCGATGGTGAGTCCGTGGCCGTTTTCCATATGGGGAATTGACATCATCGGAGTTCTACCAATTGCCAAAGGAGGAGCGAAATATGCAATAGTCGTCGTGGACTATTTTACGAAGTGGGTGGAAGCTGAGCCCTTAACCAAAATCACAGCGAGAAAGGTGATAAGTTTCGTGGTTAGAAATATCATATGCCGATTTGGTATTCCAAGGACCATTATAACTGATAACGGAACCCAGTTCGATGGTGCCGAATTCAGAAATTTCTGCCAGAAATATAAGATCGACAAACGGTACACTACAGTCGCCCATCCACAGTCGAACGGGCAAGTAGAAGCAATAAACAAAGTCATAAAGTCCATCCTCAAGAAGCGATTAGAACGTGCAAAAGTAAAATGGGTGGATGAATTGCCCTTAGCTTTTTGGGCATATCGGACAACGTTTAAGACAGCCACCAGTCATACCCCTTTCTCTCTCTCATTTGGCTCAGAAGAAGTAATCCCGGTAGAGCTTGAATTTCCCTCTCACAGGGTGACATATTATGACCCGATGACGAATCGAGCACTCCTCCTCGAGTCTCTTGATGAAATCGAAGAGAAAAGGGACGAGGCAGACTTGCGTGCGTCGAGACATCGACGTCAGATGGCACGCTATTATGACAAAACAGTTCGTTTTAGGACCTTTGAACCAGGAGATTTGGTGCTAAAGCGAGTTTTTCCGTCCCTTCCTCACCTCGGTCCAAAGTGGGAAGGACCGTTCGTCATCCAACGGAAACTTGAGACAGGAGCCTTCAAGTTAACGACCGTAGATGGCGAGGAAGTGCCTAGGGCTTGGAATGCCCAACACTTGATGTGATATTTGAATTAGGGATGTTGTATTTTCTATTGTTTTCCTTATGAACTCTGTAAAAAGGCACGACTTGCCTTAGAAAAGTCCGTTGATATGAACAAAGAACTATAAAGTGGATGTAGCCTACGACTTAGCCGAACCACTATAAAAATATCGTGTGCCATTTACTTTCCTGCATTATTTATATCTTCAACTGTTATTCTATTGTAACTGTGGAATATGAAATGTTAAATTAAAATCTAAAAAGTTGAAGATGGCTTATATGCAGGAACAAACACAACGACTATTTTTACAATAAGACATAAAAGAATGAGAAGACGACATTCTTAACTCTAACTCTCAAGAATTGAGAGAGAGTATAAAGGACGGGAAGACGACGTCCTCTAAGGCGTGAAGGTGCACCCAAACAAGAGACCGCCTCAGCAAGAACTCTAACCTGAATATAAGACAGGAGAGTGTAAAAGATGCTAGAAAAGAACAGGCATCAATGACAAAAGGACTGTGACCCCCGTCAAAGAATCGGGGACATTCAGAATTTTTGACTTAACCTTGAATAGTTTTTCAAGACTGACTGGGGGCATATATGTACACACATATTTCCCCCCACTATGACTCCATTACACAACTGTAGTAGAACATGCATTTGCATTTTTTACATAAGTACTGAACTGACGACTAACAGACATCGCAGGAAATGAATTATTTTTATTTACAAATGAATGAATTTGTACAGGAAAACAGGCAAAAAGAAGGTGCGAGGGCCGCACTCGCAGCAACAATTATGGGCCAATCAAATGCTAAAATAAAGCAAGACACTCCATCACTTAGACTTCGAAGTGGACTTGGACTTCTTAGCAGCCTTCTGCGCATCCTTCGCCTCTTTTTCAGCATCAGTCAAGATGCGCTTTGACTTTTTCTTCCCTGAGGCTGAAGTGCTGGAATCAGTCGACTTTTTCCCGTAAGGCGGAACGCTGGAATCAAGAGAAGACTTTTTAGCAAGTTCTTCTGTAATAGATCTAGTCGAAAGCTTAACAACTAATCTTAATCCAGCATCCACTACTGCGAGGGGCTTAGGGCTTTCGGGGTCTAGGTCTTCAACTTTAAGCTGCATGCGTTTGTCTTGTTCGGCTTTCAGTGCAGCTAAAGTAACGTCATCGGCGCTTTTTGATTCCCCAACTATAGCCACCTCAGGATCCTCCTCATGTCCCTCATCACCACCATCATCTTTTAAGGCGTCTATCATCTCGCCATCATGAGGAGCGTCCGCTTTACCCTTGTCTCCTTCATCCTTCTCCGCTGACTTTGTTTCAGCAGTGGTTCCTTGGGGCACGTCTGCCTTCTCGCCTGGTTCAGCACTTGCGGAATGAGAAGTAACAGTTATCAACTCGGGAGAAAATAAAGGGCCCTTCATTGATTGTCCGACTATGCGATGGAAAGTTGAAACAGCTTTGACGGATTGGGGTGAAAAGGTAGAAATACCTTCCGATGATTTCTCAGTGGGAGTAGTTGTCATCTCTGAAGCCGATTCAGGAATAGGAGATAAAAGAGATGTCTGAGGGATCGCCGGATTTTCGGGGTCGTATTCCTCTACTTCAGGAGTTTAAGCGGCAGTGGAAGAAGAGCCAACCTCCAACACGTCCTTTTGTTTAGCCTTCCGCTTTTCCTCATTCATGGCGACAGCAATTAGGCGACGCCCCTCGGCTAAACTCGTCGGCTCGTCATCTCTCAAGTACTTTTCCATAAGTTTGTCCCCGTCGATGGAATCTACCTTGAGTTCTTTTTTCTCCATTCAACAATTTGTCTCCATACATGAACCAAGATAGTCGGGTAATCATCGATCCAAGAGATGTTCCGGTAGCGGATTATATCTGCAAAAAATTCAATCAGTAATTCACCAAAGCCCTGCACCTCCTCCGGGGCCTCCGCTAGCTGTTTGCGAGATTCTTCGGCCGATCTGATGACGCTTTCAACATTACCCTCCGCCAGGGCAGCCCTGTTTTCGGCCTCCATTAACTTGGAAGCCAAGTCAGCATTTTTCTTTTCCAGTTCGGCATTCTTCTTCGCCAACTCGGCCTTTTCTCGCTCAAGGTCAGCATAAGCGAGTTGCATTTTGGCAGCATCTGACTTGGCATCCTCCGCTTGCTTTTTCAGCTCCGAGCGCTCTTGAGTATGGGACTCGAGCAAGTCATGATAGAATTTTTGTAAATCCTCAAATTGTTGCTTGAAGCTGGCAGCGTCCCGTTGAGCAACAGCAAGTTGAGCTTGTGTATCCTCGAGGTCTTTTCCTAAATTTTTTAAGGCCCTTGCATCATCCTCTGCGGTCTTTTGCATCGAGTTAGTATTCGTGATTAAAGTTCGTATGATTCTGGAAAGGTTGCGCGAATACTTGAACATCTCTGAATATTGTTTCTCGACTGCGTCTATTTTTGCTTTGGCCTCATCTGCCCACCTCGAAGAAATAGGCTCAAGAGCAGGTAAAAAATCAAGTTTTCAAAGTAGTGATCAGGAAATTGCTCCTCCAGATACACCCGCTTAACTGCAGTTTCAGCATCCAACGGTGGAGGTGCAGGGAATGTCAGCTCGGTATCCCTATGCGTGGAGGGCTCAATGGCCTCTTCATCCCTTCTAGGCCGTTTAGCGGGAACCTTGCGCTTGCTTCGTGATTCGGTATCTTTTGGCGGGCTCCTCTCACTACTGCGCTTTTCTTGAGAAGAAGTTGAGTCTTTTGATTGTGGCCTGTCATCTTCTCGACAACCTTGGTAGCCCTTATATCGCTCTGGATCTGACCGGACGGGAGAGTGAGAGCGCGAGGACCGCGAACGATAAGAATCATAGGGCCTTCTGTCCTCCCTACCGCGATCTTCGTGATGATCATACTCAACATCGTGAGGGGGTTTGGTCATGCTGCGACGTAGCTTCTTGATGTCGTAATAAGCACGAGACATTGTACTTGCACAGTAATGTAAGTGGAATTCAGAATCAGTATTCTCATGAGACATAAGTGCTGTGAAGTGGGGTGCAATTTTGTTAAGTGCATCCTATGTGGTGTCCCCCCCTCCGACAAACCAGAGTCTGGAGCTGAGCCAGTACGAGAGGGCTCTTTGGCCTTAATAGGAGTGGCCTCCTCCGAAGATGTAAAAACTAAAGGATTTGTGCCAAAATCCTCAGAAGTGTAAATAGTGTCAGGAAGTGGAAGATCTCCCAGGCCCTGAAATGTGGGATCATCAACAGTAGGAGCATCTCTTTGGGAAGCGCTTGTTGGCTGTTCTTCAGGAGATGGTGGTTTCTCAGGGGAAACAACATCCCCAGGAGTGATGTATCCCTTTCGGTGCTTTTCGGGTAAATTAGCCAACTCATCGTCTTGAGTCGAACTTGGAGAGGGTGAAGTTTGAAGTGGCACGGTGGGACCTTTCGAGCTCTCACCCATTTCTGGAATTACATTCACCGGAGGGATATACACATATGGACCTGGCCCGTGACCTATACTACGGGTAATGGATAGCAGCCTGTGGTGATGGAGATATTCGTCCTTGAGGACTTCATCGATAGTTAAAAACTTTTGATCACCATTAAGGAGTCGATGCATACGATCAAAGAACACCTGGCCCGATATCTGTTTTGGATTGTCAACTGCAAACAAAAAGAAAACGAATTATTATGGCAGCGTGGACATTCAGATTCGAGGTTTAGAAAATCGGTGCCTTACTCGATTTTGTCCATCTCCTAGCACACCCCGGCTGTTGCCTTATATAAAACCATTCCAGCTTGGAGTCGCCGGCCTTGCTACTGAAGGGCGCTGAAATTATCTTTCTTTTTGGGACAGACTCGAAGTAAGAGAAAGAAGGAGTTTCTCAAGTTCGGTGCTTGAAGTTATAGAAGAAATGAACGTCATCAAAAGTGAGCTCTATGCCTAGGATCTCACGGTATGCTACATATAAGGTATGCAGGTAAGCATAAGAGTTGGGATGCAGCTGCATGGGGGCAATCCGCATCTGTCTTAAAAAGTCGACGACAAAGGGAGAAAACGGTGGAATAGCTCCGACCATGCACATCAATCGAGTGATTGCCATAAATCCCTCCGGAGGATTATGAGGACGTTCGGTTTTAGGCGGCACCAGAGTATCTTTTTTATGTATCCCGTACTTCAAACATATTCGAAGGAGCCTATCATAGTCAATTGTCGATTCAACAGAATCTTGAGGTGATTCCAATATGATGGCATATTCAAATTCGTCAGGAGCTCGGGTATCTCCGACCCGTCCTTCCTCTTCGTAACCCAGAGAAACTTCACTGTCAGAAGATGTTCCACTGCTATGCGCCCCCATTTCATAATCTGATCCCTTGTCACCCCATTCAGGGTCAGAGGAAGAAGATATGTCATCAAGAGTAACTTTGTCGGATGTCTCTGGGACCTCTTTCTTTTCTGCCAGTCTAGAAGAATGTCTTTCGGCCATGATCACTAAACTATCGAAGAAGTAATAACAGAAGTTAGAGAAAATTAGCCCGTGTCCCCCTATGCACATGTGTGAACTAAAGTGTGTACGGTGTGTGCAGAAAATGTAAAGTTAACACTCGAAAGTGTAAGGCAAAATCTTGGCAACGCAATGATGTTAAGAACAGTTCTTGATGTTTGTTTATGTTCGCGAGGCACTATCCTAACTGTCCATTAAGTTGAAAATTATGCCAAGAGTTGATTGGATCAGTTAAATAAGTTCTTATGTATTAGGTTGAACTGCTATTCGGTTCGGTTCGGATGCATTCGCTGGGATCAGACCGGAGGCACAACCTAGCCGTGGACTCAGGCAAATATTGAAGCCCAGAGATCAAAGTCGGATCGGTTCGGAAGTAGGCTCCTCGATCGGTCCGGATCGAATTAAGTGACCATGCCCCTCTCCTCTTTTATTCCACTTTCCGATCCGATCCGATTGCGAGAGTACTATCCGACCCGATCCAGTTAAGCTTTGTCTCCCTCTTCACCTTTTGCCCTGACCCGATTTGACTTTCTGAGCCTTCTCTTCCTTTCCTTCTCCTCCGTCTTCCATATCTCCATACCCGAACTGACTCCCTATGCCCTTTGTCTTCCTCCTCCTCAGTCACAACCGAACTCAATCCCTTATCCAAGACCCTAGTTAAAATCGAACGAGAACCATCTTCCACCTCCTAGCGCTTCGAGGTGATGGAGGAGCCACCAACGACGACGGCGAAGGAGGAAGGAGCTACGGCGTCGAAACCGAGCAATAATCACATCCAAATAATTCAAATCGACTGCAAATTTCGATTGAAACTAATTATTATGAAGTTAATCGAAATCTTAAACCTACCGATATGTTTAAATTGAAAATCGATGAAAGAATTTCAGAGTTTTCGAGCTTTCAGAGAGCTAGGGTTTTGACGTGAGAACTGTTGGGCAAGATTAATAAAAGAAAAGGAAGAAGAAAGAAGTAGGTAGCGGATTAATATATGTACGAGTAGTGACTACTCGTCTTCCCGTCTTTTCCGCCCTGTTCGGACCAGGAAATAGGCCCACGAACTTGAGCCTGACCTGTTGATTTGATCGAGCAAAACAAGGAGGAAATCCCTTCGGATTGGGTCCGAAACAAGTGAATTGAACGCAACGACCTGGTGTGCAAATTGAATTCAAGGAAAAATGAAGAAAAAAGATTACCTGGAAGAATAACTAGATGTTAACAAGAATTCTCCAAATTGTTTGAAGATAAAAGGGATCCACACACTATGCAACATATATATAGGCGATGAAAGACATGACTTTATGAAATAACGCGTCTTTTGCGAACAAATGGGAGCGAATCCTCAATGATTCAAAATGGAAGATTGATGTGCATATAACGTCAAAGCACGCTTCGTCTTCAACAGAAGCATCCTTTGAGGGGGCAAAATGTTAGCCTACTTTGTAAACTAGGCTATACAAAGTCAATAAGTCAGAGGATCAACTGAACAGAAGACACTATGTTACACATCCAGTTCGGATCGGAGTTACAGAGGTAGGAACAGGAGCATCAAAAAGCTGAAAGATCAAGCCAGATCGGATCGGGGGTAATCGAAGAAAAGCAAAGCGAGACAAAGTAAGGAAGGCAAGACTCAAGCTGAATCGGATCGGATGACCCGATCCGAACCCCATGTTGTTTGCCTACCCGATCCGAATCTCATGTTGTTAGCCTATCCGATCCGAAGCCCATTTTGTTACCCTATCCGATCAGAACCCAGTTCACCCTGCAACTCCGCACCATGATCCCCTGAATATTCGAGGCAGTTACACCCACTTTCTACCCACGATGGCCACTCACCTGATGTGCTGGCAACACCAGAGCGCATCCGATCCCGAAAGTCATGGAATGGAGGACACGTGCACCCGATCCGAACCGAATTCTGGAGAATTTTCCACCTATAAATAGACCCCCAAGGGTCATTTGAAAGGATCTTTTGGCACTCTTAGAGCTCAAATACGCTTGGTGAACCGAATTCCAGCACTCCAAACCATTCAAAACCATCATTCAAAGTGAATTTTGAGATAATTGAGTGAATGTATATGTAAAGTGAGTGAAATTGAGTGAATATCTCATTGTATTTTCATCTACATCATCAAGCAAAGTGATTATAAAGTGTATGTAGGCTGTTTAACGCCGAACCACTATAAATCTTGTGTCTCTTTTCTATTTTCGATCTTAGTTCGTTTTAATTTTAGTAAATTTGGGTGTTAGAACCACTGTTTGGTCTAACATGGTACATAACAACTCTACGTTCACCACCTAATTGAACTGGGACTCGCTCAACCCATCTTGATATGGGCTCGGTTAAGGGCTCGGTTATGAGTTTGATGCTACAAGTTTGAATGTTATGAGCTCGATGCAGACAGATTTCATTAATCAAGCAGTATTGAACCTAACACTCATGAAAAGACACTGCATCTAGCTCACAAGACATCACATGCAACTAAACACTCATCACAAACACAACAACCGACGATGTAACTAGGAATTCGATTTGCGGTGGGCAAACTATATGGGTGATTCCAATATGTCAAACACTCACCACAAACCCAACAACCAGCTCACAAGGCAATACATGCAATTAAACACTCATTTAAGTTCAAGCATCAGTGGTTCCAATATGCCAAATAACTGTTTACACTTAAATATAACTAAAGTTCACAACCAAAAGAGAAGAGATAAATACAAATGCTCAAAATCAAAACTAGAAATTCATAGATAAGTTATAACAACCTGGAATTTCTGAACCAATTTAAAATTTTTATTTTAGCTTTGTTAATGAATTTTTAATATTTAAAATGATTTATTTTAAATAATAACAACTAAAAATTTATTTAAATCGAAGTTAGAACTTATTAATTTAATTATAAAACAAGCCTGAAATGGCGTGGTAGTTTGAAAATTCGATTTTTAATTTCAAATGTATGTACATAATTCAAAATAAATCAGATTTCGATAAAACAAGAAACGTTGGAATCTATTTAACTATATCTTTCTAACGAATGTAAGAAACCGAGATTTCACTTTATATATTGAAAGTTATGGCCAGTTTAAAATTTAAAATAGTTGTTGTGGAATTTATATATTTTTTTAATATAATATATAGCCCTTAAAAATAGCCATTTTGCAAACGACCTCCATTTTTGATGAAACCACTTTTATTGGATCCGGAATGTCAAATTATTGTTAGATTTCAAATTTCATAATTTTTGGAATTAATATGCAAGCGTGGTGAATTTAAATGTGTTTGGTAATTTCAGTTTGAATTCAATCGACTGGAAAATTGCCATTTTTCAAACGGTCTCCAAATTCGATAAAATTAGTTTTATTAAGACCGTATCGTCAAAACATAGCTAGATTTATTTTTCTGTAATTTTTGAAGTCAGTACGTGGCCCCGGTAAGTTAAAATGTACGTTTAAATTCAATATATATTGATTCATATTTTAATTTTGATAAACACTGATCAAAACAATAGAATTGGCTTACGAAACATATCCCATTGTGTCCGGAATAGGGGTATTTGGCTAGGGGCGACAGTCGTTGGGTTTGATTTGGAGTTCGGATCGATAAATAAGTTATTTTTGAATAAAATAAGGGAGTGGCTATTGGGACACAAAATTACACACAAACTTATGTACACTAAATTTCGACCACAAGATTTGTTTGTCTTTATGTGTGAGGTGTAATTCACGGGTAGATCCAATGGTTTAGATTTTGTGTGTTTAATTTTTGTCCGCATTTTGTGTTCTTTTAGACTTTCCTATAAAATAATATTAAAATAAATGGTATAAATAACCCTTCACTAAACTCTAGCAATCCCAATTTCACAGCTGCCGCAAGCTATTTCGATGGTAGAAAACCTCCTAAATTCATTCAGTGATTTCGCAAAGTCCAAGTAATAATTTTTGGAACTCAAACATGAAAATCGAAGAGTGAGTTATGATCTTTGATTTCGGCGGTCGAGATGGAATTTTATAAATCGGTGTAGCTGGAATCATGGCTTGAAGCTCCGACACCTAGGTGGCTTTTCAGGCGGCATGGGGCCGCGTGTTCCACTGCGAGCTCGGCGGAGGTTGCTCTAGAGGAGGGCGACAAGGTGCTGATCATGAATCGGGGTTTCCGGCGCCTGGTGACGTTCGCGGTGGAGGTTTGCAAATCGAACGGATGGGTTTGGGGTTATAGAGCATCGTGAAGGAGCATGTGTTATTCCTTGAACTAATGTAATTAGAGAATTTTAATTATTATTTAATTATTCTTGTAATTAATGTAATTAACATTTAAATTGCTATAACTTTTGACTGTGATATCAGAATCCGACGAGTTTGGGTGCGTTGGAATCGTCTCAACACGATCTACATTATGGAACTGACCAGAACGGAAAAGGAGCAAATGAGAATTTAAGGAGAATTCAAGTCCAAACGATATAAAATTGTCAAATAAAGACTGATGGAGTGGAAACCAAAGTGAGAACTCCTTCTCAATCAAAATTATTTTATCATGTTATTGTATTCATGTATAAAAATATATAGAATTGCTAGTGTAAATTTTTATCAGTTTTAATCATCATAAATTGTATACGGTGTCTGTTAGCTCATCCCTCGTCCACAGACCATGGACGATCTAATTGACTGTATTGTGTGTTGATTGTGTTGTTGAAATGCTTAACATATTAAAATTAATGTTAATATTAATATGATAGTGAAATTAAATTATAAATATTTATTTATAATTTAAACAGTAAAAATTGGTTAAGTAGTAAAATAATTCAAAGCGAATTAGAATTGGTTAAATTTGTTAACCAATAATTTATTTAAATTGACTGTTGTTGTTTGAAAACCCCACATGGGTATTGGGATGATATTTGATATACACTTATCCCAATAATTAGCGGTATGTCAATCGATGGGTTGACAGGCTATGATGAGCGTTATTTGTTTATTTTAATGCTTATACAGTTGTACATTGCACTCTGGATGATATTTGAATGCTGAATGATTATTTATCATTATTATTGAATGCAGTGATGTATAAAATCCATATAACTGAAATTATATGATAATTGATTGAGTCGCATTCCGATTAAGAAATAACGAATATTTTAAAATAACGAACATTTTAAAATAATATTCAGTGAATAATCAAAATATGATTTTGATGTTCGATTTTGGATGGACTTGAAAATATTGGAATATATGAAGCTGATTTAAGTAGTTAAACGCCATTTTAACCCGAACGGGTTTATCGATTGATTTTATTCATTCTAAAATAATATCGAAGGGAATTGATTTCAAAATCTGATATTTTGAAAATTTTATTATTTTAATATTATAATGATATAGAATATTCAATTTTGATTTAAAATTGAAAATGAAGTTGAAATCGTTTTGAAATGAATTTATAAACGAATTTATAAAATACGTTTTAAATGGAAATCGATGCAATATATATAATATATATTATACATATATTTAAATGTCCTGAATAGAACGCGCCGCGCAGCGACCGTTCGCGAACTTCAACCATTAACTTCAAATTAATGTAACGGGAGATCCGACCGTCGGTTTCTCCTAAACCGGAACCATTGGCTTTGTATCAAAAAGAGGTTTCCAACGAGTATAAGAGATCTGAAATCTAACGGCTAGATTTTAAGATATGCCCAAATTACTTTTGGAAAAGGTCGCTGTGGATGCAGTTGGGTAGCCGATATTGGAAACCGACTGTAAAGGCCTTAATCAAATTATTAAAAATATGGAAAAATTATGTAAAATCATAATAAATGATTTGGAAAGATTTTGGATGAAAATTCCATATTTGGAAGGGTAAAAATACATTTTTATCTAAATGAACTAGTTAATAACTAGAATAATAAATTGGATTGAAAAGGGTTTTAAAATAACTAGAATTTTCCAATGAATAAATTAGAACGGATTTGAGTGGAAATAATCTTCGGTATATTTCGACATCGGATTCCGTGATTATACGAATATTGTTAGGGAATTTGGAAGATATAGATATCGTTATTCCCAATACGATACCTGTTGGTTTCAGAATTTGATGTTGAATATAAGTCGATATTATTTCTATTCAGAGCCTTGTATTTAATATCAAATTGGATTTTGGGTTTGTCGTGAATGGTGTCTTAAATAACACTGTTCTTAAACCCAATTGAGAAGAGAATAAATCTTTTAATTAAGATTTAGAGAATTTTTCCAACTAATTAATATTTAATTGGAATTGAATAAAAGAATTGGATTTTTGGGTTTATCGTGAACGTTGTTTTAAATGACATTTGTTCTTTTACCCAATTAAAAGAAGGATTAATTTTCCTAGGATTTAGTAATCATTAAGTAATGATTTGTGAGATTAAAACTAATTAGAGTTTTAATAAATCTTTAATTAGATTTGAATGAACGGATTGTAATTAAATTGGCCAAAACACGAGAAGTGGTATAAAATTAAATATGCTTGGTTGTTGATATTGATTGTGATTGATTGATTGTTTGGATTGTGCTCGACCAGTTTATGAGCAAGATATGCTTTTACATTTAGTATTGGGTTGGGTAGAGATATTTGTATGCTAATATCTTGTGAAACACTTCACGATTTGACTATGAGACGTTTAGCGATGTTGTTGAGTTCATTTCAAATTTAATGAATGATTCTGAAATGGTATTTTCTTAAGTGAAAAGGAACATATTTCCGATTTTGGACAGAGAATGTTTTATAAAAATGTTTTATAAAACAGAAAGGATTTCGAGGTCTAAACCCGATGTTGTTGAAATGATTTGGAAATGTATTATGTGTTTGACATTGTAGTTCATCACATAACCGATTAATTGCTATTGATGATGTATCTATTTGGTGGAGGAGAATTTATTCTCTTGCTTAACACCCTTCTTTGAGACTTATGAGCTCAAAGGTTATGTGATTAATAGTGATTGATCATATGTGTGAATTGCTAATGTAAAGTACTATATTTTGGAAAGTACTTGTGATTATTATGTTGTGAAATGATTTTCCCTACTTCGGGATATGAAATGATTTGGTATGTGGCCAAAGATTCGAGTAACCCTGGACGACTAAAAGTGTGAGGGCGGTGGATTTTCTCCGAGGGTGTGGGAGATGCATCGTCAGTGTAGTCAACTCCATAGTGGGAGGTGCATATATATATATATATATATATATATATTTGTCTGAGGGTCGTGCCCGATATTTGGTTGCATACTTATTTGTATGAATTGTGATATTTTGTAATTCATATTTCCAAAGATTTGGTTTGAGATTACGAATAGAAATCTACTTTGATATAAAGCCAGATATGTATTTCAAATGGTTTGAAATAAGAATTCGGGAAATAAATTCCAAAGGAATAATATCTGTAAAGTGAATTGGATTTCGAAAAATCTAAATTTGGGGATTAAGCCTAAATGGGTAGATTAGAAAATTGCATGTTGTATGATTCATTGTAGATCCATATGTCTATTATTGGTTATTGTTTATGCACTGGTATTCATGGGGGTAAACCCATTATGTGACATACGGCGTGGTCCCGTGATATGCCTCACTTTAAAGTAAAATTTTAATAACTGTTTTTAGTTCTCATCCCAGGTCCATGACTGACCTGGAGTTTATTGTTTTCGCCTAAACTCTGGGTGCCCATATTTTCAACGCGGGCTGCTTGGAGTTTCGGTTTTGCAGATTATTTCATTTAGCAGGATTCTGGATCGAAGCTTAAAGCTGTGTCCAGAGCATTGATGGTCTTCCGTTGTGTTAGTTTATTTGTTTCCGCTGCATTGTATTACATTTATTATAAATTTATTTTCCGCTGTATATTATTTTCAATACTTTGATATTATGTACTCTGATGTAACATTATTATGATGTTTATAAAAGTCTTCTGTTGTTTGTTCTGATGTGTTGTGCGCCCAAAGTTAGCGTATCCGCCTTTTTTGTTCGATTTAAGTCGGTTTAACGATCGATTTGGATCGACCGAGAGGGTGGGTCGTTACATAAGTATACCCATCAGTTAGCAAACATATTACGGAATTGATGAATTGAAAGAGAATATAACTGTTTAAAATCTCAACTTAGTGCTTTGGTGATGACGGTAGGGTGGCGATGAGGTGCTGGAGGTTGGTACTGGAGGTTTCCCACGAGGTGTTGAAGGTTGTCGACAAGGTGCTGGACGTTGTGCATGTTGGTGTTGCCGCTGTCGTCGGGACATTGGTGTTGTTGCTGTCGTCGGGGTTGGCGCTGGAGGTTGCCGCTGAGGGTCGGAGCTGGAAGCTGCTGCCATTTTCTTTTTTTGGCATCGCTTTGTTTGCCCTAGTAAATCAAAAATGATTTGAGAAATAAGGATAAGCGGGGGAAACGAAGAGGGATATAACGGTTTGTGTGCACCGAAATTAGGCACTAGATTAGATACGACTATAGTCGTGTCCAATCTGATACGGCTGTGATCCACACCTAAATGAGAGGGAAAGCGGATTATTCGGTGGGAAAGCTTTTCTTAATCGCATCGACACATATAAACACGGGTTATAGCCATATTATATTTGATACGGCTAACAGTCGTATTATACGTGGAGTAGCTAAAACTGTTTTTTGGTGTAGTGTACATAGCAAAGCATATATTTCAAGATGCAACAAGCATGAACAAGATCGAGTCATGCTAAACATGTAAATGGATAGGGCAGTTTCCAAATGGCCACGAGAAGTTTCATAAGTTTAAGGCGCATGTGACATATATGGTAGCACACATATATGTTTCGAAATAACAAAGTGCGCAAATTTCAAGGATGTACACCAATAAAGTTTCCAATTAAATACAGGGCATATACCCAAAAGTAAGTGGTATTTGAACCAAAGGGGCAAGACTTATTTTGTATAAATAAATATAAATTTATATACAACCATGTTCAACAAGGCACGAAATGCATGAACTATATATATACCTGCTATTAAAAAACATGCATTTCTAAAAGCAAACTGGCAAGCAAGACACTACATACAAAAGTGTGTCTCCATATTTAAATAGGTTAAGCAAGCACATGAACATTTTCCTTTGAACCGATCTGACATAACAAGAAACAACCAGATGGAATTCAATTTATGCCATAGTCTACTAGTTCAAACAAAGGCGTGGAAAAATATGTTAACTCCATTTTTATAAACAAGGCAACATGCATATGCATAAGTTTCCAGAACAATGTAGCATGATTTATAATGGTGGTGACATAAATATGGCATGCAAATAGTGGCAAACAAGGTGGTCATTGTCAAATCACAGTGGGTGACAAAGTGCATGGCTTTAAGGCAACAGGTTATACATAAAACATCATGACAACCAATATTCAGCTAAAACTGCCGAATGTATATGCTGCAGAAGTAAGAATTTATCAAAGTTGTATATATGATTTAAAATGAAAGAGCATCCAGTTGAAGTTTGCTATAACGTGTGTACTAGGCACTGGGTGGAAAGGAAGCGTAGCATGCGACATATATACTGATCAAAATGAGACAACAGGGAAAAACCAAAATAAAATAGGACAACCATCAACATATACACAAGTGTAGGATGGCCGAAAATAGGAGTTATACAATTAAGAGGCGGATTTGACTTGTTTATATAATCCAGTTTCTAATAGGTAAGGGTAGGCAAGCATGTAGTTCTGGTTGTTAGCATGAACATGTTCGAATTTCTTGGTAGGGTACCAATGCAAGTACTGCATATATATATACATGTATATATATATATATGTATATATATATATGTATATATGTGTGTGTGTATGTAAATATGTATATACACATGCCGATTAAATTTTACAACAAATATCAGGTCAGGTTTTGCAACAACAGCTCACGTAAGAACCGAGGTCGCGTGTTTATATACGTACGCCGACAATAAATATACACATAAACACACATGCAAGAACATATACACGCGCGCGCGCACATATACACCGGCCTCCAAGCATATGCAAAAATCATGTTTTCAACACCTAAATAGTCAAAATGACAGGAATGCAGAAATAAAGGCAACAAACAACAAGAAGGAATTGACTACTATATTTCAGTTCTAATCAATGTTGAAATGCTTGAAACGAGATAATTGTGAGATAAACTCACCTTTAACAGCAATGGTTTAAGGTGCTAACATTTCGGAAATCAATGACTTGCAACGTTGGCAGCGAATAGAGGGCATTACCAAGGGAGGCGAGCTGAAGGCGGACGTCTTTTGTTCGATGGTGGATGCAAAGGCTCGACTTCTGGTGGTGCTGAATTGACGAAGACAGAGCCAAATTAAACCGTCTTTAGGTATGGTTAGTGATGAAGGTGAAGGTAGAGTGAGAAGGTGGAAGGCGATGACAGTGCTTGATAGCGATGAGGGTGGAAGGCTTCTTCGTTTTTTTTCTTCCGCTTTTGCTAAAGGAGCGAATAATTTTCGACTTGGGAAAAGGGGAAAGCTTCGGTTAAGTGGGAAATAGAAGAAGGAAGTGTTGTGTAGGGAGAGGTGAGAGGGTATGCTTTTATAACGTACGAGGAGGGAACCAATAGCAGAAGAAAACAACAATGTGGTAAACAATCTCAAATGGAAAGGACAAGTGCAGATTTTTCTACAGTAAAAAGAAGAAAGGTGGCAATTGTTTCAGCTCATTTATCATAAATGTTCAAAATTTTCAGTCAAATTGTACAAGTTTCGAAAGAAAATCTCAAATTAAAAGTTACGTTAGATATGGTTCATACGAGATTCAAGTGCACACCAGATATATGTTTAAAGTTGGTCAACGAACGTAACAGAAACTATCTTATAAATTCAAATAAGTGTTCCAAAATGAACTAAATTAGTTTTTAAATTTCTAAGATAAATTTCAAGTATATTTTCAAAATCTCAACAATTTATCAAACGATAAATTAAATTAACGGGGACAAGATAATCTCACGTATTTTATAATGAAATACATTTCTACGTTTTATAACGTCGAACGCATATTGAAATTCCGAAATTTATACCAATGATTTTATTCAAAAACCAAGTTCGAATAAATTATATCTTTTAAAATTTTAAGCAAATTTCAAATTGATATTTGAAATCTAGTTTCAATATTCAACTTAGTTTCCAAAAAATAAACATTTGATTTTTAACAAAACCGTTCATATTTAAATACCAGAATTTTATTCATACTTAAAAGAATTTTTATTCAAAAATAAATTCAAAATAGGTTAGATTTCATGTTCTTAAATTGATTTCCAAATATAAACATTTATTTAAATATTAAATCTTAATTTAGTTTATATTTTAAACGTCAAAATTTCTGGGTCGTCATAGTATCCCACACTCAAAGCTTTTTGTCCTCGAAAAGGAGAGGTTGTAAAATCATATTTAATAAAAACATACTTAATTTTATAAATTTTACAAAGCTTAAAACAAAATAAATTAAATTTATCTGTGGGGCATAACTTGGTTGGTTAAAGTCACTTAACGGTCATGGAATGAAGTTCCTAGAGGTCATGGGTTCGAGTCCTACCCTCCTGCGTTGTGCTCTTCTTTAAGGCTTGGAGTTGTTATCCATGGCAAAGCGTTATAAACAAGGTGGGGATTGAAGCACCTTGCTGGGCTGGTATTAAAAGAGAAGCCTATGTAGCGGACAACAAAGTTCCCTAGCTTTACTCTCTAGAGTTAAGTTTTTATATAAAACAAAATAAATGGAACTCAAAAGTTTTATACAACTAAGTTTGTCAACTCCTTGCATTGAAACTTGATTTGCTTAGAATTTAAACTTGAAAAATAAATTTTTGTACAAGAAAATTGGGAATAAGAAAAATAAGGAAACTAATGCTTTGTTATAAAATAGTTAATTTTGGGGAAAGCATTTAAAACTTTTTAAAACAATTTGCAGGATTTTTATACAAATTGAATTTCATCAAAACTCTTCTTATTTTTATAGTAAAACTTGAATTTGCCAAAACTTAAATTTAGAGTTAAAATATTCACTTTAGAGAGGGTTTTGAAGAATGAAACAAGAATTTTGTATTTTGTGAATTTCCAAAACATTTAACAGTTCAAAATATTTTATTAAAATCCTAATTTCATTTAAAACCATCGAAATAAATTTTCTTACATATAAAATTTTACTTAGGTTAAAACGAAATAAAGTTATAGAATAAATTCTTTTAGAATACATTATAAACTTATAATATCAAATTTAAGTTTTCTATGATTTCTTTTTTTTTTAAATATCGAAAGGCTTTTATAAAACTTTTATTTACAAAAAATTAAATTTAAACATGAAACAGGTATTCGAAATTTTAGAAAGAACAAAGCGAGAAAATTGGTATTTTATTATATTCCAAAGCCGTGGACTTGCAAAACATTTAAAACTTATTTCTTAGTTTATTAGATTAAGGTTTAGGTAAATTTTTAATTTTAGATTATTGATTTGTTAATTAAAGTCGAAAGTACTTAATAACTCGAAGTTTGACAAGTTAGTGTTGTTCTTAAAGATGTTGGACATACACTGGCTAGACGCATAAATATAATTGCCAAGTACTTAGTATACTTGTTTCAAATCCCAGTGAAAATACTTAAAAATATTTTAAAAATACATACGGAAAGAACATTCCTCCATGGATTGCGATTATGCGGCGGTTACGCTACTATCCCAATAGAGTAGCTTGTAACCATATGTATCACATCCCTCGAATTTCACCATGGTCGTTTGCCATAGATCGCAGTGACACAACGGTTACACTGTTGCCCTAGTAGAGTCGCTTGTACTATAGGCATTACGCTCCTCGAATTACGCTATGGCGTCTAGATCCCATTTACTTGGCGGCTACGCCACTATCCCAGTGGAGTTTCTTGTACTGTAGGCATTACACTCCTTGAATTATGGTAGAAAATCAATCATCATAAGTCAACATGATCTCATCAACCGGGATCTGATTTCGTGGATTGTCCAAACATTGGAGTCCAACGCAGCTGCGATTTTCGATGTAGATTCTCACAGAGTTCCAATGCAATTCCTACCAGATAGGATCGCGATTTTCACGGGAAGGACTTCCTCATATCTTCAGTTTGAAAACATAGGGTACTACATACATAGTACTTCATCTTGTGTTTCACATATCGTACTTACATAAATGCCCATTTACATAAGATTTAACTTACCAAATCATGTTTTCAAACATACCATTCTATCTTTTAAGATTCTCATTACCTTCCAAATCAATAGTTTTCAAATTAACCACATTATTATATAAATCTTTCATATATAAGTTTCGAAAACTCAAATATCCATAAATCGAAGATTTCTTGAAATTTCTATTTCAATTCTAATTTCGGTTTTGATTTCTAAATCAATTTAGATATTCAATATCATTTCAAATTCATATTTACAAATCAATTATCAAAACTATATATTCAATTTGGACTTCACATTACGGATATCATCATTTAATCAAATCTTTACATTCCATCATTTCAGACTAAAACTGCTCGGGTCAGATATATATACACTTCTATCTGAAATAGTTAAGTTTATATAATTTAAGTAAAATAGAAAAATAGGTTTGAACAAAATACATAAGTTTTGTAAATATGATTTAAATAAGATGGTTAAGCTTATAAAGGAGTTTAAAAAAGATATTTTTTTTTATAATATAGTTCAATTAAAATAGTTAAAGTCACATACAAAATAATTTAGGTAAAATAGTGAGCTTGGTAAAACAATGGATTTGAATAAATATGTATGTTTTTAGTATAAAATAGATTTACATAAATTGTTTAGATCAAAATAAGTTTGGTATAAATAGCTTTGAATAAAATAATTAAGCTCATAACAAAGTATTTTCAATAGGATAGATAAATTCAATACTTTAGTGTGAATAAGTAGATAAATTTTGATACTATATGGTAAAACATATAATAGTTGTAAATAAATAATACTAATTTCGAGAAATAATCCAATCTGAATCAATTATCCGAGTCTTTAATTTTTTACGTTGATTTCGGTATTGCAACTAAACCCAAATTTAACTTAAGATTAAATTGGTGTCATTCAAGTTGAATCATGAGTTCAAGTTAGATCATACTCAAATTTCCCAATTAAATTTTTAATCTTTAAGTTTATCACTTCTCAAATCGAGCATTGTTCGATTTCAAATCTTCCCCGAAAAGTTTAAAATTTGCACAAATATAATTCATAAAAGTAAGCTTCTCTTTTTCCAAATGACCTTTACAAAGGAAATCAATTTTCTTTCAAAATCGTTATTTGTTCGAAATATTTTATTAAAGCAAGACCATTCAAAAATATATATATTCATATCATGTAGTCTTTCAAGAAGTTAGCTTATGGTGAAGTCGTCAAATTTCTTTTGAATCATTGCCTTGTTCAAAATGTCTTAAAACAAGATTTCAAATAAATCTAGTTTAGTTGAGAAATCTCTTGAAATATTACAAAATTAAATTTGAATCCATTATATTAAAAGTCTTAATAAGTCTATCTTTAAACATCATTTGGAAAAAGGTGGAAAGTATGAAGAATGGAGATGGAAACGTAAAAAAAATATCAAATAAGGAGGCGGTGATGAAAAGGGGAAGGAGATCTAGTCCTCATGGATGCACAAAAAAGAGTCCCATTGTTTCTAAAACATTTTAAATGAATTTTAAGAGGTTTAACCATTCCATTTACACCATTTCACTCAAGCAAGGAAAGTGATTTTCTTTGTGCTTATCAACATGTATTTAATAACTTATTAAATCACTTATTCTACAATCATATAACGAATAAACATGATAAAAAATATCATAAAAAACCATACATATCATTTTAGAATACAGATAGTTAATGTCAGTTCTAAGTTTAGTTTCACGCCTTCGTTGACTATATTCGTTCTTGGAAATTGCTATAACTCTACTACGATCTAAAGAAACTTCTTGAACTTGAGTATTTCTTTCTCGAAGTGCTCGATCTACCCGTGCCTTCCATTTTTGTGCATAGGTTGTAATGGTATGAAGTGAGCTCGGCAAATTGATATTGGTGGAAGTGGAAAAGACTAGTAGATAGTTTGATGATGGCTTCGAGGTATTTTCTAGCATTAATTTCCCTTCTCTTCTTGCAAATATTTTTTTTTCTTATTAATTTAAGAACATTTGGCATTTGGCAGCCATTAATGAAACATCAGAGGAGGAAGAAGAAAAGAATTTTGCTATGAATAAATGAGAGAGAGATCTGTGGTATTTATATGAAAAGGAGAAGAATAAAATATTAGATGGAAAATTGATGAAACCCTTTCCTCCTCGAATTTGTTCGAACCCATTGTTCCCTTCTCCTCTTATATTTTGGGTTAGAGCATAGCGTGAGGGTATGGTGTGTATAAGGGTGTGGTGTATGTAAGAGGTAAGCTAATTTTATAATGAAAGCAAACTCCTTTTGTATCGTTATGGTTACTTTTTCATAATATATTTTTTACCTTGATTGATCTCTTTTTTATCCTCATATATGCATATTATCATGTACATACGTGCATGCACATTTGTGTCATACCTTTTTTAGAATGTTGTACGACTCTCATACATGAAACCGTTGATTATCTGGAATTAACTTTTCTGTCATATTTTTAGTTTTCAATTAGACTACTTGTTTAAGTAGACAAAATTTGAAAACGTATCTCTTGTAATATTTAGATAATTAAACTTAATTAATTAAGTATTAAAACCATACTAAATAATATTAGTCAACTATTTTTTTAAAGAGGATTTTCTTTTAAAGGACAAACTTTGGAAAAAAATTGGTGAAAACTATGAGAAGTTTCAAAATTAGGGAGAATGACACATTTACACTAAAGGTGGAATTCAGGGGGCCCACTCACCTTTTCCCATTTACACTATCATTCGGCCTTCTCACTAAATTGTAAACTTTCCATTTTTATTAAGTTTGTCTTTCTCCTTGTTTTCCACTTTTTTTAATTCGAGATTAAACGGATAAAGGGATATCAAGTTTTCTTAGTATTTTAAGTTAATTATATTCTTTTATACAGCTTCTTATAAATGATTTTTTATCACTATGTAACATAATTAGATGAATTCTTACCATTTAATACAATTATTTGAATAATTATAATAATTATCAAATCATTAAATCATGATTCGATGATGTACTAATACATTTCATTTTCAATAATAAGTATCAATATTTTATTTTTACATGCTTGTTCATTTAGGGAATATATGTATGTATTCAAAATCACTTGTGACACCTACGGTAAAAAAAGCAAATTTATTGATAAAACAGTTTCAGCTATTTCATCGACTTTTCCTCTAAAAAATATTCTTTAGAATAATTCCCTAAAATCTATTTGTGATCATTATTCATTATTTTGAACTTGATTACAAGTTAGAAAAAAAATCCATATTTAAATATTTAAAATAATTTAAATATCCATAACTAAAGTGATGAAATTTTGAGTTGTTGTATTCTTCCCTCTGTAACAACCCGAATTCCAACTGATCGATTTTTTTTAATTATAGACTATCGAAACTCGTGTTGGTTTGTCAAGTATCTTGCAGAAAAGACAAGGATATAAAATGTATCAGAGCTCAGAAAACATCTCATAGCGGAATGGATAACATGTAATATAGTCAAAATATAGCCTTACCTAGATAATAATACTGCCTAACCAGTATCCAAAGCTATAATAGCTCTGCTAGAAATATAACCTGCGAGTATATTATGAGGAGGGGGTCAGAACACAAGTCCTGGTAACTGGATTTAAACTACACATTTTTGGATAATCCTACATATACTATTTGGTTACATTCTCTTATTTATTAGGTTACTTGTGTTAATAGCACTCAAAGCTTACACTCACGTCGTACCCATTTACTTCCCAATAGGTTAACCTAATACAATATATATGTTGCTACCCCCAATATTAAGGTACCCTCCATGGTACCCCACTCACACGGTCTACGCCGTAACGCCAAAGAAATATACATAGTCCCTTATCCTACGTCGGAGCGAAGTATTAATCAATATAACAATGCTACGTTCCGCATAGTCCCGCCATCGCCATGCTACGTAAGTGTATGGACTGCCACCTTCAAATCATTCGATTGAATTCAGATTCCATCACAAAGTAATGCCCTAAAGTCTACGATACACCACCTGAAGAAGACATGCATGTATCTAGACTTTCTCACGTACGTATCGTTAATCGTATGCGATGTCGTAACCTTTACGATATACCATCCGGGAACGACATACATGTATCAACACATATTATCTACTGTGCACCGAGTTCTGTAATATGGCGGTATCAGAAACATGGAACTCGATCGGGAGCTTTTTCAGATATCTGTATACTCAGATGCTATGGTCTGCATTCCCATGGTAGTTACGGTCCCAACCGACCCCTCCCTCAACTAGTAAAAGACAAACAGAAGTGATAGCTAGTGACGTGGCCCCATAGAAAATAACAAACAACAAATCCTAATTGGTCTGTCCCTCACCCAAAGCTTTGATAGTAAAAGGTCCATGGCCTTTTGGTTTAGCTCTCCGTCTTTCCGTGTCATGCATCACGTATCACGCTGACTGTCGATGGTTGGTACCCGACGACAACTATCAAACATATGGTTAGACCCGCCAAAGGAAAACAGAAATGGTCATAACCTGCCTGGTCATAAGGCAATAGGATCGTCGACCAAAGCCACCCTCCAGCCTTCTGATTACCTTGGGGGGTCAACCCCTAGGTCGACCCACCCCTTAGGAGTTTGACCTCTAGGTCGACTCACCTCTAAGAGGGTCGAACTATAGGTCTACCCACGCGCATTGACCGAGTCTATTTGGATTTATTTGAATTATGCATATATATAACCCCCTTGTATGTATACAAACTTGTAATGCTCATAACCTCTTCATACGTTATTCGTTTTTCGCAAACTTAGGGTCTATCTGAACCAGAATTCCAAGACGAATGTAAAGGTGATGCCGGTTCCATTTAATGCTCATTTTACTATTTAATTAAAAATTCAGGGTGTTACACCCTCCTTAAAGGAACTTTTCCTTCCAAATTACAAGCTTGTTAATGTGTTTAAAATGTTATCTAATTTGTGATTATGTATAAGTCATCGGTACATAATGTCTGATTTAATCTATTATTTGAATTCATAACTTTCCTTCTGATCTATTAATCCTTTAGTGCAGAATTTGACCAGGCTCTTCGATTGGGAACTTTGATTTCCTTACATGGGTACTAACTATAATAAAAAAATCAAGCATTCAATCATGAACCCTAATCATTATTTTCCATCAAGACTCGAATGATAGATCCTTTTCCAAATTAGCGTAAACATTTCAATGTTCTAAACTCAATTTTTAGTGAATAAATGATCTTCGTACAAAATATATTCTAATCTTATTGGATTCTTATTATCCAATTTTCATTTTCTAAAACAATGAAATAGTGGATTACTTCTTCAAGCTTATATGTTCAATTGTCTTATAGATATTTGCAAATTCTCAAATTTATTAACTTGTCAATCTCAAATGTAATTTTTTTATTTCATAAAATGCTTTTACACTAAATTCTAAATCATTTTTGTGGTTTTCTCTATCAAAAATTTATTTAAAAATCTTATCTCTTTTATCTTTTCTTGCATATTTTCTAAAGATGAGTTTCTGGAAGAGGGACTTTCCTTAATCTTTTCCTAAAACCTTATTTCTTTAAAGTGATTATCCTCCTTATTTATAGATTTCAAATCCATAATTAATATTTAGAAGAGATTGATTCAAAGTGTATGATAATGATAACATCATTCATTTTAATCTAAAAAGTTTATACATATCATAGTACCCATACATAGCTGATAAATGTCACTAATAGCTAACTTACAAATTCATAATTCTAACCATACTCCTAAAGCTAATGAATCCTTACCATACCAGTAATCTACCTCGAATGGCAATTCTTCATCTTTTTCATTTTCAAGGTCAACTTTGTTTCCATCTGCTTTTTCTTGAGTCAGTTTCTCAGCATATGTTAGCCGGAGTTAGTTTAAGGGAATATGACCCATTGACACAAGTATACCATCCATGGTATCTCCCTCCACGATCTCCTCGAGTCCTAGGACTGCACATTCTTCTATAGAGACTTCCTCCTCTACCTCTTCCTCTATCTCCACTTTTATCTTATCATGCCACTTAATATGGTTTCTTTTTACGGACTAGAAAGTGTTGTTATTTTAACAACTGTTGATGTCATACCTGAAGGTGTCGTCCGTTTAGGCATCCTGTAAGGAAGAATTTTAACTGTTTAGCTCATTCCCTTATTTTGATTCCTCTTCGATAGGTTTCGACTCTTCGGTCTCGATAACTAGCTTCAACTCCTAATCGCCTGATAGGATCATAAGTTTAGAAGTCTTAGATGGAATAAGCATTTTGGTCGTGGGTATGTCACCATCCCAGCTGAGAGGAGAATATAGGATATCTTAGTTAAAATGTAAGTAGTGACTTTTCTCATTGTTGTTGGACATGGCAATGGTATTATCTTTATATGCCTTAGAAGATTTTCCTTTGTAATACTTCTTGTTGTTAGATTTCTACGAATATAAAATGCAACTTATCAGTGACATATTATCAAAAATTGTAGGCATAGCTAATATATGGAACTCTTAATGTTTCTTAAGGAAAGTTTTAATCCATCCTTGCATTTTACAACAATGGTGTTATTGCTTTCCAATCCTTTATTAATTCTCAAAATGATAAGATAAATATCTTATAGTTAAACTATGAGAATCTAATTACAAGACGTTTATCGTTCATAGTTGTTCTTTTATCGTTTTATAACTATACTTTCCAAAGATATATTGTTTATCGAAAACAAATATTAGGTTAAGTTACTTTCAACTCACTTTAGGGTATTGTTATTCTTATCTATAATGGACTACTGATCATAAGGCGTCACTAACCCTATCTTTGATAAGTATTTAACCGGGATCAAGTCTAGGTGTTCGCTCAACTCAAGCTCTAATACAAGTGAAACGACCAACTTTCTAGACCTTAGAAAATCGATACTAATACATCTACAGCATTCGTGCGCTGTAAATCCAAGTGCTAGAGAAATGAATCAATTATGGTAAGAAAAAAACAAAAAGAAGTGGAAAGAACATTATCTTGCACAACAGAAAATTGTACATATATTTAAGCATCACAATCTGTACAAAGGAAAATTTATCACAACTATCAGAGTATAACCAATGTCATCGTGGATGGTAATAAAACCGTCCCTGCACATACTTAACAAATCTGAATATGTATATAGTAAAGGTGGGAATATGTAACTATCTATAGAATCTTTAGGCCCAATCTTTATCCTACTGTTCTAGGTTAAAGTTGAGTTACTAGGCTGATCGGAGAAAATAGGGTATTCGAAGTTTTAGGAAAACAAGAAAATAAACTCTTGGTAGTCATGGGATTAGTGTGAGAAAGTCAAATCATTTGTTCTTTTTTAAAACGATGTAGTATCACAATGACACGATTGCATATAAACGAAATGGGGTTTTCCTTTATGGTAAATATTTACTACATAAAATTATCTGATATTATCTTTAATGGCTTGTGGTACAAAACCAATAACATAAATTTAATCAACTATGTGAAATTGTTATTATTATTAAATTTCATGTTTGTTAGACAATACAAACAAAAAAGTAAGATCTTAGGGTGGATCCCATACAAATGGAAAAGTAAAAACTACCTTCACATATAGTACACCTCTAGAGGGATGTACCAACGACCTTCTACCTCCAAGTATTCTAGCAAGATGGACCCATCTATACTGACTCGAAGGTGGTGCACTAACTGAATATGACATCAACCTGGTCATAACTGACCAATCAAACACATATATTAGTATACGTGACATACTCGACATATAGAGAGTACTCTAGAATGGTGATGAACATATCCTAATGGACATTTACCAAAATAGCCTGACCCCATGCCTTTTTCTGCTAATTTTGGGTGATGAACTTAAGGTCATCTATTACCTTATATCAAGCACAACACTCACTTTGAGTGCTACATTGCAAATCCATCACACGAAATTGATTTCCATAAATGTACAACTTCTAAGCTCATATGTCTTAGAGAAGGGGGTTTATAGTGCAAAATGTTAACTTCCCACACCACAGAACATAAGTAGATTCGTGGAGATCAATATGGGCACATTAGAAGTGCAATGTTTTACATTCATCCATATGAGTTATCTTGGGTTTAGATAAACTAAAGACACTTCTACTTGCATATCCTGTTAAATCTAGTGATTAGTGGCAAGCATCCCTTATATTGAAGATTTGAAGAAGTAATCACTATCATTTGTAATATTGGAAAATCCCCCCAAGGTTCAGCGACAATCACCCTTCATTAAATCTTCTAAATCTTGACAATTCTCTCTCTTTAGCTTTTGTAACATAAATCGATTCGAAGTGGTTTTCATATGGGCCAAATCTTACTTGGGTCTCATTGAACAATCCTAAAACAATACCGTTTAAGTAGTTGTTAATGTTTCACATTGTAGTTCATTCCTTGTCAAAACATCTTGAATACATAAGTACCTTTCAAATATTCTTGGGTGTATATGTATATATGTAGATATATATATATATATATATATATATATGGAATTATTAAACCCTGTTCGTTCATTATGTGATGGGAAGTGTGACAACTACCCTACACATGTTCATATATTACAACAGTGTGTTATACATGCACCAGATCGATGCAGGATGATTGTCAAGAAAAAGAAATAGAAGAAACGAAGAGGAATAAAAAGGAAGAGAAGGAACAAGAAGGGAAGAGGTAGTAAGAAACACAAGACACGACCATAGAACTTTCTGTATATCTCACGGTGCATCAAATAAAATGTAATAGAAATAACATATATAAAACAAGCGAGACATTAATAACTATACAAACAATATAATTATAGTGTATTGGCTCATATTATTGCATAAATAAAGTTTATATTAAGATTAAAAACTCATTGCTAACTGTCTCAAATAAATAGTCAACACTATAATAATCCGATACACGATAGCTTTGCGCCACTGGATTTTCGACCAAGCGCAATGATCAAACATGTGAATCAACGATTTCTCTCATACTAGGTTGAATTACTATCGCAGCGCTATTATTTCAGTCTGGATTCCGAAGTAGAGGCATTCAATCATACAAATATCTAAGTTTGTTATTAAAAATCATGTTTCATAATTAGAGATCACTTTAAAATGTCAATACTATGTAAACAATTAAAGTTCAGTGAAAATATTTCTTACCTTATAAGCTCTATAATATGAATCAGTGGAAGAAACCGCATCCAGAATGGACCTCGTATGCAGAAGATATGCTAACCTAATTTTGTAGTTTGAATGAAATTATGAATAAATAAAATCACCTGCTATTCAGATCGCGCTACATCAGCAAGCCACAAGAATTTCACACCTGTACTAATTCGAAGCAAACCTAACTAAAAAACCTAATCAGACCCGTCTACTTTGAGGGTCAACTATTGTCACCTCCTATCAGCTGAGACCTCCACACCATCGCATCTAGAGCACCTACCTGACTCCTTACTTCACTACAAGGACCGGCCTCTAGCTCCCTTTATTCTCATAGAAAATGAGAAAACCCATAGATACTGAAATCGAGATCTCTCTCCTTTGACCTTCATTTGATCTCAAAAAACCTCTATTCTCTTCGTTTTTCTTTTCTTCACATTTCTCCTTTAGGGCCATCGGCTAATTGCCAACGATAAAGAATGTGTTAGTCGAAATGTGGAAACTATCCAGTTTCATTTTTCTGATTTTTGAACACATCGATAGTTCGATCGACGAACACAGATGAATTCGTATTAACGACATGAACAGCTTTGTTATTGGGTGTTTTGGATAAAAACGCACGGATTAAAGCGAGCAACGTAGACCGTTGAATGTAAGGTTCCATAGTGGTTAAGATTATGGTTTGAGAATAAAACAAAATTACTCTCAAAGTGTGTGCCCATATTTAGAGTGGAAGGTCCAAAATAGGCCATATTGACATGGACTCCTACTAACAAGTGTCGATAGGCAATCTAGACTTAAAAAGCCTTTTGAATGTAATGGAATATGTCCTAAGAACAAAATCATCGCTTCTGGCCTTTAACCATTTTTCCGTACATTTAATTTCCACAACTGAAATCAACAAGTGTTTCAAGTTCGCATACATCCGATAGCAACAAAACTCATATGCATGCATCAACTCACTACTATGGTTCTAATGATACAACTTTCGCCATAATTATACACTATACCTGAAAATGACAATTTTCACGCATATCAACATTGTTTAGCCCTAGAACTATCCGATCTCAAAATATTGCATTCCGTATGCTTTTTCTTCATACTCCCAACTCTACGGATAAAGCTACAAGTACTAATTCAATCGTATGTGAAGCTCACATTTTGGAACCGTCAATCGAGTAACAACTAAGATTTAAATTTATTTAAATATATAACCATTAAAATGTGTCGTTACATCCTTGTTTCTTTAAAAGATTTCGTCCTTGAAATCCTCAACAGCGAAACAACACAACCCAACACTCTCGAATAATTGATGACACTAGATAAATCATCACTCATCGCCCTTTAGAACAAACTTTGAAAGCAACTACAATAAAGAATTTGGAGAGGAGTCAAAATTCTAGTCCCTAAGTATATTCATGATCAAATCCAAAATTGATATAGTTAAACCAAGTATTTACGTTGTATACTTATTTCCAAATGAATAGGTAATGATAAATAAAAGTGATAACTCCTAATCGGAAGACAACTCAAGCAAAGATTCCTTTCCAAATTTAGCTTAGTTCACAAAAAATTCCGATTTCACCTCCTTTGTGCGTCTTGATTTGAAAAATTATAACTCGCTAAATTTGGCTCAACGCAACAAAGGAAAACAAAATCCTAAAGTGGCATCCCATACTTGGGGATAAAACTAGCAAAATGCAACAAAGGCATGAGCCATAACTCACTATCCAACATATATTGTCAAGTTATGCATGAAAACAAATATATTATAATAAAATACAACTATCTCATATGTCTAACAATCATACTTGCACAACTAGTCATGCAAATATTAAGTATATATGGGAACAAATATATCAATCATATAAAATACTTACTCTAGCATACAGGAAACTATTTTACCTAGTATGAGACAATAAAAAGGCCATCTAATCCACATATGAATCGACAAAGTGGGTTTCCATCTTATTAGGAAAGACGGATATAAACGCAACATCTCTCATCAATAAATCAAATATAACTCAAGTGTCATCGTACTCTCCTTAACTCTTTGGCAACGTATCTGTGAAAATCATCAATAATTATTCCTGCATCCACTGATGAATTGTAAGTAGTTATAGGGGACTAGTTGACACTTCCTATTCCTCTTTAACTAGCATATCACTCATCATTCTTAATATGAATTCTCAATAAACCTCTCCAACAATTCTAGAAACAAACAACACCTCTTCCATACGAAGCCAACTACCTGGTCGAGTCCGCAATACATCAATCGAAGTATTGGGGTCGTAACTAGTAATTAATATAAGCAACATCCACTAATGGATTATCATTCCTAAACTGGTACATCTCCAACTCAAACACAATGACTGCACTAGGAGCCAAGAGACTCTCACCATCGCTACTAACGAAGATCAAGATCACTCTTAGAGAAGAGAACATCAAGTGAGTGTAACATCACTGAATACCTCTAGTTCGTTCCCTAATTATTAATGCCTCCAAATCTTTAACAAAAACTCTATCGCCATTGTTTTTAAATTACGATTCAAGTATTCCTTCATATGTGGTTTTTGGTCGTTTACTAGGATACAGTGGCCTCCCTTTCATTATCAATACCACACCTACCCAATCAACCCGACCCGGTGAATGTTATCGACTCCTCGTTCCCACTAGGAATGAGTGGTGTCAACATACTTGCCAACTTCTCATCCATACTTGCCAACTTCTCATCCATACTTCAGATCTCTAGTTCCCATGGGTTATCTCAAACTTCACTCATCCATAACCTTTGCATAGTTGATAACGACATTCTACGCAAGGCAATATGACCTAATCATCTCACTTTGCTCATTCAAAAGTGGCACTCCGAGACTAAGCCATCAACTGATGTTTTATCACCATCTAAGCAAAAGCACCACCTTGTCATGTTCTCTCTCTTCATCAATAGGAAGATGAGAATACGATCTGCTAGCACAAGCATAGCTCATCTAGGTGATATCACGAAAATAGATCCAAAAATCCGACAAAATATGTTGACTCGTCGATTAACCTGAATTTCATAATCAACCAATCAATGTCGAAGCAGCATGAAATGCTATCATCTACACACCCTTCCAACTACCCACTATTGGCTAAGTCACCTTGGAAAGTCGAACTAAGAGAACACACTCGCACCCAAGAGCAAATTGCTTAATCTTTATAAGATTGAGAATGGATAAATTTTTGTCTCATGCTCTGTGGTTGTCATATGCCTTAAAGGAATAAATATTGGTCCAAGATGTATAACCTAACTAGTACAGAACTCATCTCAATTATGGTTATAATCTGGTAACATCATCAAATGTGTCTAGATACTCTCAAATGCAAGCTCTGACGATGAACCACTACTAGATAAATCCCTATATCAGCCTACTATTATCGTATCATAAGTGACTCACTTATTGAAGATCAAGGTCTTAACTCACTATCAATAAATTGAGGATGACTCACTACTGAATAGCAAAATATCCCATTCCACTTTCTCATCAATACCTCTCACAACTACTAACACTCTATATCCTCCCAATAAATTAATTCCTAGAATCTAGTACTAAATTAATTTAACCTAAAGTAATTATAGAAACCAAACTAATAAACAAGAAAACATGACTCAATAAGATTAAGTTTTGACAAACTATGCATATTACCAAGTATAAACAACCATGGTATAACATCCCCTTGCTTTGAAGCTAGAGACTAAATGCTATGGATGTTGCAGTCATCCATAGTATTAATCTCTGATGACTAAACATGGGATGTTGCACACATATAGTCTAACTGATTCGTTGACACGACAAGTCTAAATCAAGGAAGGAAAATTAATTATCTCGAGTTCCAATCCCTATTTTATCCACCAAACTACAAGTACTGATCAAGCAAAGAAACTTTGATGCTAGAGTCAAACATGTACAGGGACACCATTAGTGGAAAACGTATCCAAAGAGGTAATGTCATTTCTGTCTTTTTCATCGAAGAAGCTGTCAACGAAATGGGAATGGTGATCAATGCAAATGTCTTCATGGTTTATCCCTAAAACACAGGGAAAACCTAATATTAGGTTTACGATCGAGCATTGTGTGCTTTCCACATGAACTTCTTTATGACATAACTCTTCCTCTAAATGAAATCAATCGTCCCCCAGGTCAGTAACTCATAAGCTTCCATCCTTCCTTTATCCAACAACAACATGGAAAGTAAACCGTACTTCGATGGCACATCGAATTCGATCACATACTTCGACAAAGACATATTGCCATACTCAAATTGATGAGTTCCTCATTCAACACTAACTTCTAAGAAGACAAGACGAATCTATTCGAAGTGAACTATGAACTGGTCGAAAGCAAATCGATATTTAGGAAACCAAAGCTATTAGGCCTCTCGACCAATTCATATTCAACCTTGTAGTTTTCTAGAATTATATTCTACTTCACTTCACCATCCGACTCTAAGTCATCGAAGAACTCCTTAAAAAAACAAAATGACCCTTACGCCACAACAGTCGACTCCATTCAAAGGAAAAGGTTCCCTTATAGGCTACTAAGTACATATCGAAGTACATATAAAACTTGGCATCGTCGACTTCCCGCACTTGAGTACCATCTCAACTAAAGAGATTAAGGCACCCCAAATAATGATTCGTACAACAATTGGAAATATATTATGTGTTTGGAAGCTTGTAGCCCTCAATCTTACCCGATCCTTAACTCGATGGAGCAAATAATGGAATTTCTCATCGGCTCGATCGTCTCTTGTAGGTGTTTAGGATTATTAGTTGCTAATCGAGAAAACAACATCTGTGACAATCTTGTGCAAAACGACTCATTACATATATACATATGTGTGTATATATATATATACTACTGATGTATAGCTTTGAAAACCAAATTATATGCAAATACTTACTCTCATATATATATATAAACTGATATCGATATCGCCAAATCTCTGATACCAAATGTGATGGCTTCCTGCACCGTCGATGTCATACAAGCTAATAACATGTTGTATGGAACTCGGTCGATGCAGAGCAATTGTCAAGGGAAAGAAATAGAAGAAAGAAAAATAAAAAGGAAGAAAAGGAAGTAGAAGAGAAGAGGAAGAAATAAACACAAGACACAACTACCAAACCTATCGTGTATCTCACAATGCATCAAATAAAATATAATAGAAATGATAAAAATATAAATAGGTGAGCCAGTAAAAGTTATATTTACCATGTAATCAGAGTATACTGGCTCATACAGTCACATAAGTAGAGTATATATAAGAGATTAATAAACTCAGTGATAATTGTTGAAAATAAATAGTCAACACAATCATAATCCAACACACAATAACTTTGCATAACTGGATTTTGGACCAAGCGTAATGACAGGATGTGTGAATCAATGCTTCATCTCGTCCTAATTGACGTACTACTACAAAACAGTCATTTCTAACATGGATTCTGACTTAGAGGCTTTCAGTCATACAAATACCTAAACTAGCATACAAATATTCATAATAGTATCCGTAGATTAAGTGAAACCTATCTAAAATAACCAAAGTGAAATAAGTATTCAAAAAGACTGAATCTAGAAAAGTGGTCAAAATAGCATGCAATAGTGCATAACTAAATAAAATCTGATATTCAAGTTGAAATGATTCAAGTTAATTTTTAATTCTTTTATTTATTAATTACCGGATTCAACTATCATAGAAATCATGTTATATAATTAGAAATCACTTTGAAATGTAAATTTTATACTATACAAACAATTAAAGTTCAGTGAGAGAGATAATATCACTCACCTTAGACAAATCAGGCCAAACTAGTGCCAAAGAGTTATGCTCTCTAATAAAAGTCCAACGTATGGAACTACATCCAAAGCAAACATTTATGAAAAAGTTATGCCAAGTAAAATTTTGTAATTTGAATGAAATTAAAAATGAATAAATAAAACTCATCGGCCACTCACATCGCGTGAAGTCAGCAAACCATAATTGCGTTCACACCTAAACTAGTTTGAAGCAAACCACAACCGCATTCACACCTAAATCAGTTCAAACCATATAACTAAAAAAACCTAATCATACTTGTCTACTTTAAAGGTCCGCTACCAACAACTCCTACCATTTGAGACCTCCATGCCACCATCACCTGAAGCACCATCAGGCCACCTCACTTCGCCATAAGGAGGCACCCCTAATTTGCCTATGTTCTCCCAGAAAATGAGAAAAACCATAAGAACCAAAATCAAAATTTCCCTCCATTCGACCTTCGTTCAACCCCAGACTGCCGCCGTTCTCTTTCTTTTCTTCTTCTCACTTTTCCTTCAGGTGCAATTAGCCGATTCTCGACAATGAAGGTTATGCGAGGTAAAACATTGAAACTCATCGATTTTATTTTATTCTCGATTTCAGGCCATTTCTATGGTTCAATCGACGTACGAAGAATATGGATGAGTTCGTATCAACGATACGAACAATTTTCACATTGTTAGTTTTGGTAAAAATGGATGGATTGAGAAGAGCAGCATGAAACATTGATTGTGAGATTTCCATGCTAGCTGGGATTAGAGTTTAGGAATAAACTAATATTATTCTTGAAGTACATATTCATAATGAAAGGTCCATAATAGGGTAAAATTACATGTACACACATGCCGATAGGCGATCAAACACAAAAAGCCTTCTGAATGCAATAAAATATGCCTTCAACCCAATTCATCATTTGTGGCATCTAATATTTTTTTTGGATTTCAATTCCTTAACTGAAATTGACATGCGTTTATGTTGAATCTAGAATAACCCTAGAAGGGGGGTGAATAGGGTTTTTCATAGTTTCTCGCTGAGTTAAACATCTGACAGGATATTAAATAATAAACCAATCACAGAACAGAGCAGAAATAAAAAGAAGAAAGGAAATAACACACAGAGATACCCAGCTTCGGCAAAATCCTGCCTACTGCTGCATTCCTAAGGTTTCTACTAGGAGTTAATAACAGATCCCACTTACAGACACTGTAAACTCGCACTCCCTGCTCTTGTACTAACCCTACACTCAAAACCCTAGACTGACCAATATCCCCTCGGCCAGATTTTTCCCGAATTACAAACCCGTAATCCGTAAATCATAGATTTTACAGACTCTATCAACTGCCAGCTAAACCCTAACTGGATTCTCTTAGAATTTTACAGACTCTAGAAACTATTCGTTTGTTTTTACAACTCAAATTCAAAAACAAAAAAAAATGAAAAATAAAAGAAACCCTTTTAAAATGAATAAAGGAGTTTAAATAATAAAGGTTATCCCCTTTTCAAATTAACTCCTTAATGGCTGGCCCATATCATTTTGTGTTGCACCCATCTCTTTAGTCTCGTCCTCTTCTATTTCTCTGGAGAAACAAATATGGCAACGGCTTGGAAAAAACAAACTAGGGTTTGCTGAAAAAACCAAATCAAATCGATAGCTTCTTTGAGTTGATCGAATCCTTTATGGCTTTGAATTAGATGATGGAACTGATTGAATCCTAACGTCGTTTGATTGAGTCTTTCTGACTGGCGATCGAAACCCTAAGAAACTGTGAGTTATTCGATTCTCTCTTGAATTCTTTAAATTGAATTTGTTGGATTTCGATAAATTGCCAGTGATGTATTGGGTGATATTTATAGGGTAAAGTAAACCCTAGTAATCTCTTATTTCAAGCAAATGACTCGGCTGATTTGCTGATTAATGCTTTCCCTTTTGTTATACGACTTGAATGAATTTTTCCACTTTCCTGTTTTGAAAAGTTGCTTGATTTTCCTCTTTTGATATGCTTGATTGATTCCAATCTGTTTTTGCCCAAATCTGGAAATAAATTGCTGGAAAAATATATTCTTGCCGAGTTTGGATTCTTTGATTGATTATACACCCTTCGAATTCCTTGTTATCATATAGATCCCGAGTTGATTACATGCTAAAACATTTTTCACATACGATTTAATACTTTAAAACTGGAAATCAAATTTCCACATTTTATTCATTAATATTTGTTGTAATTGTGGAAATGTTTCCATTGATTTGAAATCAGAATTCTTCATTTAAACACTTGCCATTTTTTGCTTGACCCTTGAATGAAATCTGGGACAAAAAGATTTGCTTTTTCCATATATGATTGAGCAGATTTCTGCATTGCTATATTGCTTTCCAAAGATGATTTCTTTTGTCTTTATTCTCTGTTAGCTTGCATCCTGAAATATGACTTGCACCCTGAAATGTGTAGATTTATATCCATACATTATTATCAAAACAAATATGACTTGTGCTCGACCTTAAATGTAATGCACTTGAATTGTTTCCTATGCATATCCATGTATTTCTGAAGTAAAAAACTACACCATCTTGTATTGCTGTGATCTTCCATGCTTGTGCTTGAACTGGCACTATCCTGCTTTGACTTTTGCAATGCCACGACTACTTATCATTGTTATGTTGTTAGCCATTTATCTTGGCTGTGTATACTCCTGTTTCATTACGACTTGTGAACCTTGTATATCCATGCTGCCATGATTGTGTGTTCATCTTGTAACATGCTAGGCTCCACTGTTTTGATTCGTGCATGTATATGTTTGCACCAATTTGCACTTGCACAACAGTTTTGTATTATAATTTATTAATGTGTACACCATACTCATGTCGCTAATTTGAATGTTGTTGCCATCACTTGTGGTCTGAAAAAAAATGACTTGTCCACTTGAACACTGACTTGAATTGTCCCAACAAATGTTTGAGCCATGTATGATTTACATATTCCTACTGCACTGGCTTGACCATTTTGCTTTTACTTGTCTCACCACTTGGACTTGTTGCCCTGTCCCTGTTATGTTGCTGCATCCATATTTTTGAGCATATAAGCTTTGTCCTGTTTCAATCTGAACCTTGCATAAATAGCACCTGTACTTGCTCAGCTCTTATCTGGTTTGTTTTGTATGTTCACACCCTCTGCTATACGCTGTAGCTGCTGTGTCACATTTGATAGTGCCATGCTACATTGTAGTTTGACCCTTGAACTTACTGTGATTGAGCTGAACTTGTATTGATATGCTTATGACTCTTGTGCTTGATCATGATTGTTGCTTGTCTTCACCATGTTCACCTATCCATAAATGTAAATATACACAGCAGTGTGAGTATACATTTGTTGTGCACGTGAAATATATATTATTTTATATCAGCAGACTGCTGCATTGTGTTGAGGCTGGTCAGAATCAGCTAGATTGACGCTGGTTCTGATCAGCAAACCAGTGTGGCAAGTTGAGGCTGATCACTGGGTACTGGATGAATACAAATCAGATCGAGTCAGGAAAAATGATGAGAAAACACACCAGAAAAACTGAGGCAAATAAAATTTTTAAAATAAAAATTATATCTGCTTAGAATAAGAAATTATATCTGCTCCAGATACTGTGTGTGTTTCTATATATGACAGGTATGAAGATGGTGACTGGACTGACTAAGCTGTAAAGACAGAAAACTGAAGATGACAGAAAACGGTGAAAGAGTGTATAAGTGTATATGAAATATAAAGAATGTACATAAAATTGTATAACTGAGTGACAATGTTATAGTGAGGAGCTGTGTATGAATGTATAATGAGAGAATTGTATAGGTATTTGTAATAAACAAATTTGTTTGAAATAAAATATTATTTTATTGTTGTCAAACAAACTTGTCTATTTTATTCAGTTTATTTACGAGTACAAATTCCTGTGAAGTGTTTAAATAGTGGAGTTATAAATAGTTGTACTGTTTGAATGTTTGAAATAAAATATTACATTTAAATAAAATTATGTGTGAATATTTCAGTGTCTGTACAATTGTATTCTATGTAAATATAAATATTATAATCCTGTCTGTGATGAATATATAAAACAGTACAATAACAAACACATTTATAATAATATATTTGGTTGTTATCATCAAACAAAAATCATATAGTTGTGTATACAACTGCGTTATATACAACAATCTCCCCTTTTTGATGATGATAAACAAATATGAAGATTTTGAAAACAGTAAATGTGTTTGACTGTGTAGAACAGAACTCCCCCTATTTGACTGCTCCCCCTACAACAGAAACTCCCCCAATAACTGTGCATGAGTGAACTGAACTGAATAATAATGAATTTTCAAAATTAAAAATATTTATAAAATATTCACTTATAAATCAAAATCTCAACCCATTCTCCTCCTTTTATTATCATCAAAAGAATGCAGAAATTAAAATATAGATGAAAACTGACTAAAAATTATGATTTCAGCTCAAGAGGAAGAACGATCATCATAAATCTTAATCAGCCAAACAAAAATCATAATATTCTAAGAATTAGTGGCATATTTCACATTTTAGAGAATTACAGATTTACAATGAATTTATAAAAATGGAGAGAGTTTAAAAACACAAATATTTTAAAATTATCTCCAAAAGAATATTATAAAATTGGGCACAAAAACAGTGATGGATATGGACTATAATTATTAATTCAATTTAAGTGACAAAATTGAATATTCTCAAATCCCAATAGCTATCGATCAACAAATCATAATACGTCATAAGATTTCAACACATTTCACAGATTAGAATATGGATTGATAGACTAGTTTTTAAACACCAAGGAGAATTTCATATTAATTTCAATTTATAGCACTTTTTTTTTATTATTTAAGAGCACACTGACCACGCATAACTTGATCTTGGATTTTTAAATGAGGTCAGTCGCAGCTTAAATTATAAGTTGTCTCCTAACCATGCATAACCAGAGCTTGGATTTTTAAATGAGGCTAGAGACACACTTATGTATAAATTTTATATATTTATCATATTCATCTTTAAAAGAAAAAACTCCTTGGTATATAAAACCAATATGGATGATAGAAATGTGGTAGGCACAGAAATTGTTTGTGAAATAAATTTCTAAATTAATCATATTATGAAATATGATTAACTGTACCGAGATCGTTGAAAATTTTCAGTTATCACTAATTCTGAATAATAGTTTAAGCACAATTCCATCACAAATATTTTTCACTATTTATTCAAGATGATTTTAAAAAAGAATTAAAATCTCCACATTAATATAAAAGACATGATGGATGGAAGAAAGATGATAGATAAAGGAGATGGTCATGAAATAATTGCCAATTCAAAGATATTATAATAAATGTTCAACCATCATGAAAATCTAAATAAATTCTCCTCTTGTTGTGAAATATATTGCAGTCACAATTCATCACAATTTCAAAATCTAATAATAATTTTGATGAATTATAAATACTGTTCAATTTGGATATTGATTTCAATTTCTAAATGAATAATCAATAAATAATTTTACAATTGAAACCCAATTACAAGAGGAATTTGAAGATCTATACAAGATAAGAGGGATTAAAAAAATATACAAAAAAAATTCAGCACTTCTAAACTGATACCACTTGATGTCTCAATTCATGAGGATTTTAAAAATGACACCGGAGATAGACAAGGATATCACAGACATAGAAAATTTAAGCCTAAAGCCGAGGAAGACAAACCAACAGATTGGGCACATTTATCATAGTAGCAGATGATTCAAAAACAAACATTTTTCAAAACAGTATCAGAGCAACACAGAAACCAATATCACAGCAGAGTTGTCAAGATGACGGTCACATAAGATGATTCATGATCCCAGATTTAAAAATATTGTTTATTTTAAATCATTTGAAGGAGTATGAGAATATCATAATTTAATGAATCAATCACACCAAATTATAAATTTCAGATTCAAGATATGTATGTGATTCAATAAATCAATAACTTCAAAAGATTTTAAATAAACATATATTCAAATCAAATAATCATGAAAACATAGAGATTTAAGACCGAATTTCAAAGAATTTTTCACAAGAATTTCTGACAAGTAAAAGAGTAATTTCAGATCATTTACATCAGACTTGAGAAATATTCATGATCCAGAAAAATTAAAATAGTTTATTTGAAATCACTTGAATATATGTCAAGTTTTGGGATATAATGAATTGATCACACATGGTTGATAATTTTAAATTTAGGAGATGTGTGAAACTAAAAATATCAGGAATTTCAGATGGTTTCAAGCAAAACTAATTTCAACCATAATAATCATGAATAAAAATGAATTCCAAGATGTATCACTTATTCAGGACAATTTAAAACATTTAAGCCAATCTGAAAATTCCTGAAATTATCACAACTGATAAATAACAGAGTGCTGTAATGAGTATAATTTTTCAAGACTTTCCAAAATGAATTAGAAGCGACTCAAAACAACAAATTTGTGTGAAATTTCAATCGTTTTTTAGATCTTCAAAAATTTAGAATTCAAATTAACAGTGTTCAAGATATGCCACGGATACATCAACACTGTTAGGAATTCATAAATTAGAAATAAACTTCAAATCAATTGCAAATATTTACAAGTTCAGATTCAAGATCTAGAAATGATTAAAACATTAGAGTTTTATTCGAATGAAGCAAATTTCCAGAAAAAATATGAATTCTGCAATTGGAAGTTAATGAAGCCCAAGAAATTACAAAGATATTACAGTGACAAATCAAAAAAAAGAAAACAAAGAAAAAATAAACAGACGGGACAGAAGGAGAAATAAACAAAGAAAATAAAAACAAAGAATATTTACAAAGGTGAGTTTAGAGATCATACCAGAATCCAGTGTAAATCAGAATCTCTAACTCAACAGATGTGGCTAAGGAATTGTGAATGATTCTATGATATGTAGCAGTTTGAATCTAGTTTTTCTTTAGCAATGCAGTTCCTAAGCCTCCTTCGATACCTAACTGTTAAGATGATTGAGTGGTCTAACAAAAGCAGTAAAACCACTCATAGTTATATTCGTACGTTTTGGTACCCCAAACCTGTTTGTATAATAATCCATTCGAATCTATCTTCGTACCCTTTGGAACCCAAAACTGTTTGAATTTAATGAAGTTTTTTATTTCTTTTTTGGATCCAGAATTGTTCAATTGGATTATTATAAAACAAATTCACATCACGTTTACAATTCAAAAATCCTTTGTGATTATCAGAGTTTGAATTTTCATATCGATTCTTTCCAAAGCGGTTTAAAGGATTTTTAAAATCATTTGAGTTCTGATTTTCAAAAACATTATTTTTCTCAAAGCCGGGACTACTTTTATTTCTAGATGAAAATTGATTTTTCAACAACATATTCAGAGATTTTTAACCATTAGAAAATTTAGTCAAAGTTGACTCAAGTTGTTGAATTTTAGTTTTAAGATCACGGTTCTCTTTCATTAAATTTGAACAATGATTTTAGTGATCTTTCATCTTTCAAAATCAGATTTTAAAACCAGATTTTCATCTTTAAGAATTTTAATTCCGGCTTGGGATTCCATGATTTCAGATTCAAATCATCTTTTTTTCAGACTCAAATTTCTGGGATTTTTCAATCTCATTTTCAGGTTCTTCTAAAATCAAATTTGATTTCAACAAGTTCTCCTTTTCAGCAGTTTCAAATTTGGAATTTATATCTGTTTTAAAATTTCAAATTCCTTTTACAGAAGGTTATTCAAATTTGATAACTCAGTCTTGTTGTCATTTAAGATCAGAAATTCATTTTCAAACTTTTGAATATTTTTATTGAGATGAACAAGATTGGTTTTCAATTTCAAACAATTTTTGCAAACTAAATTTGAAGAATTTTTAACATATTCAAGTTGAGATTCCAAATCATTAATTTTGCTGGTCAACTCAAAATTCTTATATTTCAGAGACTCATTTTTTAGTTGGAGTTTATCAACAGATTTCGTTAAATCAAGACACATGTAAACCAGATCTTCATATGAGAAATTTTCTGTTTCATCATTTGTTGATTCTCCACCATCTGATCCATCTGAAGTTTCATCTACATGACTTATTAAGCATAGATCTGAATCTGAGTTGTCCTTCTGGGGTTTTGAGCTGCTGTTTTCAGTTTTTCCATACAGCGTGTTGAGAGTTTTCCAGATATCCTGAGCAGTTAGACAATGAGAGATAAATTTTAATTGATCATTATCAACATAGGAATAAATAATATGCATAACACGAGCATTCAAAACCATATTCTTTTTATCTAACATATCTCCCAAATTTTCAATAATATTCCAAATTAATAGATTTTAAATATAATTCGAATTTTGATTTCCATATTAAAAAATCTGTTCCATTTAAAATAATTGGAATATCACTAGACTGGCTCTCAGAAGACTGACAACTAAAATTACCCATGACCCTAGAGTTAATGAAATTACCAGGCTCTGATACCACTTGTTGAAAAAAAAATATTCTTGTCGAGTTGGGATTCTTTGATTGATTATACACCCTTCAAATTCCTTGTTATCATATAGATCCCGAGTTGATTACATGCTAAAACATTTTTCATATACGGTTTAATACTTTAAAACCGGAAATCAAATTTCCACATTTTATTCACTGATATTTGCTGTAATTCTTGAAATGTTGCCATTGATTTGAAATCAGAATTCTTCATTTAAACACTTTCCATTTTTGCTTGACCCTTGAATGAAATCTGGGACAGAAAGATTTGCTTTTTCCATATATGAATGAGTAGATTTCTGCATTGCTATATTTCTTTACAAATATGATCTCTTCTGTCTTTATTCCCAGTTAGCTTGAACCCTAAAATATGACTTGCAACCTGAAATATATAGATTTAAATCCATACATTATTATCAAAACAAACATGACTTGTGCTCGACCCTAAAATGTGATGCACTTGAATTGTTTCCTATGCATATCCATGTATTGCTGAAGTGAAAAACTGCACCATCTTGTATTGCTGTGATCTTCCATGCTTGTGCTTGAACTTGCATTGTCCTGCTTTGACTTTTGCAATGTCTCGACCACTTATCATTGTTATGCTGTTAGCCATTTGTCTTGGCTGTGTATACTCCTGTTTCATTATGACTTGTGAACCTTGTATATCCATGTGCCATGATTGTGTGTTCATCTTGTAACATGCTCGGCTCCACTGTTTTGATTCATGTATGTATATGTTTGCACCAATTTGCACTTGCACCATTGTTTTGTATTATAATTTGTTGCTGTGTACACCATATTCATGTCACAAATTTGAATGTTGTTGCCATCACTTGTGGTTTGAAAAAAATGACTTGTCCACTGACTTAAATTGGCTCGACACATGTTTGAGCGATGTATGCATTTACATATTCCTGCTGCACTGGCTTGACCATTTTGCTTTTACTTGTCTCACCACTTGGACTTGTTGCCACGTCCCTGTTATGTTGCTGCATCCATATTTTTGAGCATATAAGCTCTGTCTTGTTTTAATCTGAAGTAGCCCGACGAAATCCGGTAGGCTTTGCAACCATCCCTTCATCACCCAAAGCAGCAGGTAAAACCCACCATGGCTTCCAAGTGGTCCCCCAGTACACTTGTTTTACGGCGACCCTCTCGAGCCTCCCGGCCACTGCCTAACCAACCCCCGCAAGGGACATGTGGGGTTAAGAGTCTCCCGTTCGCCACCAAACCGCGAAGCGAGAACCCCCCATCATGAAATTTTAAATTGGTTCAGATTTTAAATTCAAACTTTGACTGACTGTACCGGGTGCAAAAAAAAAACGGATTTGAGTGAAACCAAAAATATTTAAATCTATTAGTGAATTCTAACGAATCTGAAAAATCGAAGTTTCATAGCGGAAAGCAAAAGTTATGGCCAAATGAATTTTCAGAAAGGTCGCTATGGAATTTATATAGCCCATGAAATTGGCCATTTTGCAGTCTCAGAATTCGACGAAACAAGTTTTGTTGGGACCGTATCGTCAAAACATAGCTAGATTTATTTTTCTGGAATTTTTCGAATTAGTTTGTGGCCCTGGCAAATTGAAATGTACGTTCAAATCGAATATTGAATGTTTTATATTTTAATTCGAATGAAAACTGACTAAAACAGTCGAATGGGCCTACGAAACATATCCCATTGTGTTCGGAATGGGGGTAAAACGCTAGGGACGACAGTCATGGGGTTTGGATTGGAGGTCGTGTCAGAAAACCCCTTTTAAAACCCACCGGCCAATCAGATTTTTTATATAAAAAAAATCTCTCTCTCCCCCCTGATCAACGACGGAAACGGCTCAAAAGTTTCCCGTCCATTTTCTGGCGAATCCACGCCGAATTAGCACCCCCTCCTTTGGATCTTTTCGAAGACCTCGCCTCCCTCTTCAAATCCATACCCGTCCGGACCTTCCTAGTGGCGCCGTTCTCGAGAATCGAGCCCGAGAAGATCGCCGGCGTCGAACCAGTTTTCTCCTCCCCGCGGCGATCGCACCTGACGCGGTTGGCACCCCCTGGAGCGGGCTTCGAAGCTCTACACCGTGGTGCGACTGGATCTTAACATCGTTGCACGGATTGATCGAAAAACTAAAACCTAGTTTTGAAAAAAATCAAAAAGGTATACGGCTGTTTTATAATAAACTATATTATAGCAGTTTAAAGCACTACCATTTTTGATTTCACTGTAAAAATCATATCTTTTTGCTGTGTTATCGAAATTCAGTGAAACAAGAGACAGTGGACTCGTGTGGACGTCTTCTACATTCTAGAAGAGACCGCATATTTTTCTTAGCCTTCTGCTATTTTTGGTCGAGTGGAACCCAATGTGAGATTTCTAATTTATAAACGATATGGAAAACGACGATGTATAAATTATATAGTAGATGTATGAGTTATATAAGCGTTGTACACCTCTTGTATAAGCGTTGTATAAGTTGTACGTTCGATGTATAAGTTATATATGTGTTGTAAAAATTATATATGTGTTGAAATAGAAGTGAAATGCTATATATAAAAATATATATATATATACGCCCCTCGTCCATAAACCATGGACGATATTTATTGGTTGTGATTGGTGTGAAAATTGATTGATAGCGAATGGTTTATTGGAATTGTTTGTGGTTGGAATTGATCGATTGTGGCTGAAAAATACCCGTTTGTGGTTGTGAAATATTTGGTTGAAACCACATAGGATTAGTTTGTGGAAATGAAAAAAATATACATGCCGCCTGTGTGCGAACTAGATGCATGATTCCCCATTGTCAAAAGCTGCAAGGCTTTAAGGTAGAGCGAGGAGCCGTACTAGGGACGGTCCCGGTTTTAACTACCCTGCCGTTATGCTGCCGAAATTTTGAATAATATTCATGTGTTAGAATTATCTTCATTTGTTGAAACTATATGTATTCGTTGAATAGGAAACCTTCATGTGTTGAATCGATATTCATTCGTTGGATAGAAATTCATGTGTTGAATGGTATTCGTGTTCTAAATATAAAAATCACATTTTTATCTATATACACAAACTATAGAAAACCTTCATGTGTTGAATTGAAATTCATTCGTTGAATAGAAGTTCATGTGTTGAATGGTATTCGTGTTTTCAATATAAAAATCACCTTTTTATCTATTTATATAAACTATAGAAAACCGTCATGTGTTGAATCGAAATTCATTCGTTGAATTGAAATTCATGTGTTGAATGGTATTCATATTTTGAAAGAAATTGTTTTATAACAAAAATCCTATTTTTATCACCTATATTAACTATATAAAATAATCGTGTTTTGAAATAAATTGTTTTATAATAAAAATCATATTTTTATCATATATATGAACTACATAAAATAGTTGTGTTTTGAAATAAATTGTTTTACATTAAAAATCACATTTTTATTATATACATGAATTGTTAAAAATAGTGAAGTGTTGAAATAGAAGACAGTTAGATAAAAATATCATTTTTGTCAAACGTATGAAAACCATATAGTTTTGAAATCGAAGAAACGATATATCTATATATAAATAGAATTGAAATATATCGAATAACGAAGCTGCAGTTCGTATTTTGAAACCGTGATTTCAAATGATTATGCCGGGAGATCCAACCATCGGATTTTCCCGAAACCGCAACCGTTGGGTTTGCTTTGGAAATATCTTTCCAACGGCACCAACTTTGTAAAAATCCAACGGTTGGATTGTCTGGAATGTTTAATTCAAATCTGAAGAAAAACAGCGCCAGAATCGATTATATATATATATATATAATTATATTTAATCGAATAACGACGCTGTAGTTCGTATTTTGTAATCGAAACTTCAAACGATTATACCGGGAGATCCGACCGTCGGATTTTCCCGAAACTGGAACCGTTGGATTCGTTTTGAAAAGATCTTTCTAATGATGTAAATTTTGTGAAGATCCAACGGTTAGATTTTCAGATATGTGTAAATCAAATCTGAAGAAAAACAGCGCCACGGCCGCGTTATGGCTCGAAGCGTCGTTTTGAATAAATTAGCTATTTTAAAATAAATAAAAATAGCGATAAATCATTATAAAATATTATAAATGATATGGATGTGAAATTTAGAAATTAACTGAAGGTTGGCTAAGTCGAATGGTTTCCTGGATTTTGATCTGATGTTGGTTTCGGCCTTCGGGGTTAATATTTAGGAAATCGTTCTCTTACTGATTGACGGTTAGTGACTAATGAATTGAAATGATGCGTAGTGGTATTTGTGTAGCACTTGTTTATTATATACGCGAGTTGTTCAGAAAGACCGGGTTTATCCCATTCTGAATAACTGAATCGACGATAAGAAATCGAAGATGAAGACGGTGGTCGAAGACCGGAGATCTTCACCTCGTTTGGATGGTAACCGAGGTCCTGATTGGGAGGCATCCCGAAATATGGATAATGAGTGGTGATCGTCCAGATGTACGTGGTGATCGATGGGTTTGCGAGGTATATAGTGCCTCCGGTTTCGTTCAGGCCCAGAACGGACCTGCAAATGGACAGTGTGTCTGACATTGGAATTTATTCTGTGTGATTGATAGCCATCAGTTGCATGGTGTGAATTGCCTGTGTGGCATGCTAAGATGCAGTGATCAGGGCTTCTGTTGAAAAGCAAAGTCTTGTGGTGATGATCAAAGCACCGCCTGTGTGGCGTAGCTTTGTGTATAATGTGAATTCGCGAGCCTCACACCCCGGTATGAACCAGAAACGGGAGAGGACCTCAGGGAGGGCATTCGTTTCTTTCTAGTTAGAAGTGGCGTCAGTGGTTTTACATGCCCTGACGAGTTTGACTTATGTGGTTGTTACTGTTGCGAGGCGCCTCGGTTATATCGGACGATCCAGGTCCGATGGAGTCATTCGTTGGCTCATTTACGCCAAAGGGCGGGGAAACGCAGTGTTCAGGAATTTTAATCCACATCGGTGGACCAGCCCTGACGATCCAAGGGTCGATGTGCTCTGACCCTGAGGCTCGGGCTAGAGAGTCTCGAAGTCGGTAAGGACTATCTTTTGCCTTGGTTCATGATGGAAATCCAATTTCCAAATACGACATCGTGCAGTTTTGATTGTATACCTATATATGGCGACATAGTGGTATGGGGCATTAATGTCGTCTATGATTGATACTTATGATTTGAAATTGCTTTTGAAATATACAAACACTAGTAATAATATCAAATGCTTTCGTTTTATTCGTATCAAGCATATTTTGGCCATTATAAGGTAAAAACTCTATCCTCTGGTTTGCGTTGCATTGTGTGATGGGAACTGAGTCTTATAATGGCTTCATTTTTATAAAAAGCATTGCGATGTTTCAAAGAATGATTTGTTTTAAAGCACTGGCAATACAATGGAGTAAACCCGTTCCACGAAAGTGGCGTGGTCCTGTGATTAGCCATATTTTAAATGTGTTGAGTAGATTTCTCATACCAGTCCCATGACTGACTCGTAGTTTGTTTCACTTTCAAACTCGGGTGCCCCTTTTTCTACACGGGCAGCCTTGTGTTCAGGTTTAGCAGGCTTTATCCGGATAGCAGGAGCTGAAGATGGATTCTATCATTTATCTCTTTTTATGCTGTTCAGCTCCTATTGTACATATTTTGTTTGTTTTCCACTGTAGAATTTATGTATAGCTGAACTGTATTTGTACTAAGTACGATCCTGTATACTGTGTAACTCTGAAGATTATGTTTATCCAGTGTATTATTTGTTCATTATCTGGTGTATTTATTTTATTCTGTTCTGCTGTTATCTGTTTATGTGTTATATTCCAAAGATTACCCTTATCACCGTCTGTACGGGAAATGGGGTCGTCACACAATCTGAACCTTGCATGAATAGCACTTGTACTTTCTCGGCTCTTGTCTGGTTTGTTTTGTATGTTCACACCCAATGGCATACGCTGTAGCTGCTATGTCACACTTGATCATGCCATGCCACATTGTAGTTTGACCCTTGAACTTGCTGTGATTGAGCTGAACTTGTATTGACATGCTTATGACTCTCTTGTGCTTGATCATGATTGTTGCTTGTCTTCACCATGTTCACCTGCCCATGTGTATATATACACAGCAATGTGTGTATACATATGATGTGCACGTGAAATATATATTATTTTATATCAGCAGACTACTGCACTTTGTTGAGGCTGGTCAGAATCAGCTAGTTTGACGTTGGTTCTGATCAGCAAACCAGTGTGGCAATTTGAGGCTAATCTGTGGGTACGAGATGAAAACAAATCAGATCGATTCAGAAAAATTGATGAGAATACACACCAAAAAAACTGAGACAAATAAAAAAATTTAAATAAAAATTATATCTACTTAGAATAAGAAATTATATCTGCTCCAGATACTGTGTGCGTGTTTCTATATATGACAGGTATGAAGATGGTGACTGGACTGACTGAGCTGTGAAGATAGAAAACTGAAGATGACAGAAGACAGTGAAAGAGTGTATAAGTGTATATGAAATATAAAGAATGTACATAAAATTGTATAACTGAGTGACATTGTTATAGTGAGGAGTAGTGTATGAATGTACAATGAGAGAATTGTACTGGTATTTGTAATAAACAAATTTATTTGAAATAAAGTATTATTTTATTATTGTCAAACAAACTTGTCTATTTTATTCAGTTTATTTACGAGTATAAATTCCTGTGTAGTGTTTAAATAGCGGAGTTATAAATAGTTGTACTATTTGGTTGTTTGAAATAAAATATTATATTTAAATAAAATGCTGTGTGAATATTTGAATGTCTGTACAGTCGTATTCTATTTAAATATAAATATTATAATCTTGTCTACGATGAATATATAAAACTGTACAATAACAAACACATTTATAATAATATATTTGGTTGTTAACATCAAACAAAAATCATATAGTTGTGTATACAACTGCGTTATATACAACAGTAGAGTTCATATAAAAAAGGGTACATCTGATTGCCATGAAACTTGTTTGTGTGCATCATATCGCTACTTTGGATCCAAAAATATAAGTATCATCGTAACCCGACACTACCCCCCCTAAAATGACATGTATCGAAACCATTTTTCCCTTGAAACATCCTATTTCAAACTATGATAATCTTTGTACTTCTCTTCAAATAATAAGCCTTCAAAACTCAACGGAAGTTATTTCAAGTCGTGATTCAATCATATGCGAAAATTCCTATTTTTCAATCGTTAATTAATGATTAATATTTAAATCCAAATTTTAAATATACAACTATTGAAATATAGGTCGTTACAGTAAGTCCATTTTAGTAAGATATATCCAAAGAAATCACACTCATTTTACTCGATATCAATTTCCATGTTCGATCACATCGGATAATGATTTCATCACCATTTAAATTCTTATGAATTGTAAGAATTTGTTTCTTGGAATTTGGTACTAATTATAACAAAGTTATCCTTAAGTAATTCAATTCAATAAGAATCTTGAGTTTTTATATAAAACAATCGCTTACGATAGCTTTTGGTTTAAACCATTTATTAAAATGCCTTTATGTAAGTAGAAAAATATTTGAATAATCTTAAAAATAATTAATTAACCACTTAAAAATATTTTCAAGAGGTTTGGACAAAATTTATCGATCTAAACCTATATTTCAATTATTACTTAAAGTTGCTGCCAAAAATGCTAGGAAAAGTGATATTTAGCTTAACTAATCAAAACAAATTTTCATCATTTGGAAATTCATTTATTCAACTAAAATCACTTTTAAAATACTTAAGGGATTTAGAAGATTTATTTCGTAATTTTAAAAGATAAAAAATCTCTATTCTCCAGAATTGCTTTCAGGGGGTTTTGAACTGCAAAACCATTATGTTTTTCAAAACTTCTTTTGCTAATATTTCAAAAAATACTCAATGAAATCTTGATATTTTTTATTTATTGGAAAGATAAGGTCATAAGAACTTAAAAAAAAAACTTATTTGAATTTATATTTCGTCGTATGAAGAGTTTTAACTTTTCAAGATACATAATCGTGAACTATTGTTACATGATGCACCAAAATTTGTTCAAATTTCATGTTCTTTTCAAATTTCATGCAAATACTTTTAAGTGTTTTTAAATCATTTCTAAATTTTTTTAAAACAATTTTAATAGGTCTAATAATTCCTTTTACACCATTTCATTCATGAAAGGAAAGTAATTTCCTTTGTGCTTATCAATAAGTATTTAACATGTTTTGTTAAGTCATCTGTTCAATAATCATATAATCAATTAAATGTGATAAATAAACACCATAACTATCATATATATCAATATATCATTTTACCATATGTACAGTTAATGTCGTTTTAAATTCATTTTTTCACTTTCATGGGCTATATTCATTCCTAGAACTTGCTATAGCTTTTCTATAATCTAACATAAACTTCTCAAACTTGGGTTATTCTTTCTTAAAATGATCGAACTTCTTATGCCTTCCTCTTTTGTGCTCGACTTGTCATAGTAGGAAGTGGGCCCGACCTCTTGATGATAGTGGAAGCGGTGAAGACTAGTAGATGAAAAGAGTAGTAGTTTGACGATGGTTTTGAGATGTTCACTGGTATTAATTTTCCTCATTTCCTTGCAAATCTTTCTTTTCTTTTCTTATTAATTTAAGATCCTTTGGTAGCCATTAATGAAGTTTTAAAGGGGAAGATAATATGAATAAATGAGAGAGAGATAGGTAATACTTATAGGAAAAGGAGAAGAATAAATATTGGATGGAGAATTGTTGAAAAACCACCATCCTTCCTACTTGAATTCGGCCAAAACTAGACCTTCTTATCCCTCTCCTCTTTTACTTTATGTAAGAGCATTGTGTAAGTATATGTATATGTAAGAGGTAAGGTATTTATAATAAAAGTAAATTCCTTTTGTCTTTTTATGCTTATTTTTCCTAATATTTCTTAACTTAATTAACCTCTTAACTATCAATATATATATATATATATATATATATATATATATATATAATCATGTACATATTTGCATATTCATATAAGTGTGCATGTTATACCTTTTTCACGATGTTATACAACCTTCATTTGTCAAACCATTGATTACTCGAGATTGGCTTTTCGGTCATTTACTTGCTTTTCAATCAAACTACGTATTTTACCAAACAAAAATTGAAAGTTAACCTCTTATCATCATCAAATAATTAAAACATAATTATTAAAGTATTAAAACCATATTAAACAATTATTTTCAAAATTTAGGATTATACAATAAACCAATATTGATTTTTCTTAACATTTATAAGTTAGGTATATTCTTTTATTCAACTTCATGTAAATGATTCTTTATCAATATATAACATGTTTAAATGAATTGCTATCATTTAAAACTATTATTTGAATAATTATAATAATTATCAAATCAATAAATCCTTATTTTCTGTTGTCCTGATATATTTCATTTTCAATAATAAGTTATAAAAATTTATTTTACATTCTTGTTCATTTAGGGAAATAAGTTTATGTACCCAAAATCATTCGTGATACATATAATAAAAAGAAGCTTTATTTATAAAATGGTTTCAACCATTTCATCAGCATTTTCCGTAAGGAAGCATTCTTGAGAATAATTTTCCAAAATCAGTTCATTGTCATTTTTCGTTACTTTAAACTTGATTATAAGTTAGAAATAATCCATATCTGAATATTTAAAATAATTTAAATATCAATAATTAAATTAACCAAATTTCAGGTTATCATAATAGTTAGACTTGAAAAGCGAATACGTCAAGATGATGGGGCTATCAAGTAGACTCAAGCGAATCATATATTAGATTTGACTAAGTATGGATCGATGCATCCAATAAGATTGGGATCATTACTTGTCCATTTCACTATAAAAGTGATCGTTATGGATCAATATGGCTACGGATTGTTTAAATTTGCAGTTTACATCATCAAGAAAAACCTATATCTTAAGAATAAATAATAGGGAAACTATGTAAACGGGACTTGGAATCACAACACTAGCACTAGGATATAGCATTAGGATGGAGTTAGGGATCCAATCAAAGTCCTTTGGTGTTGCTAATGATCCTTCTATAGGGATTAATGCCGATCCAAAAGCATAGGTATTTTGGTGTTGAATTTTTATATATGAACTTTTCTTGAGCTGGAGATTCTTTAAGAGAAATTCTTGATTGATATTTCAATGTCTTTAGCTATAAACATTAGACAAATGGCTTATTATAGGGGATATGTTCTTCTTCGCTCTTTGCTAGACTCTAACATTTTTATTATTCTACATACTCGATCGGATTATATTTGCAATTAATATTATAAATAAAATAAAAATCATTTGGAGTGGACGTAGGATGGAGTGTGGAAAAGCAGTATTAAAATTTGCATGTTCATTTCTTTCTATTTTCAATTTCTAATCTTTAGTTATATTTTCTACTACATTCTATTTGGGGTTAAAGTTTTATTTTACACACCAACATCTTGGTATCAGAGGCAAACTATTGGAGTCTTGGTGCTGTCAGCATACTATTTGGTGTTCACACCATTTTTACATCTACATTTTGGTGCCTTCATTGAGAACACTTGTACGCATTAATTTTAGTACCTTTTCCTTTGATTTTGAAGTTTAGATTTTGGAAAACATGTGTAAGCAATTAACAAGGAGAGAACTTGTTGCGATGAGGAAAGCCGGGTGGCCTCCTCAGGAGCTAAAGCTAACCAGACCTCTATTTACGTACAAAAAAGAGATGCGGACTATGATGGATGATATACAGGATAGGATCACTACATTAGAGAAGGAGATGAAGGAGTATTTATTGAGGAGGACAGGATAAGCATGAGGAAATACAACTGCAAATAAACAAAATAAAGGACAGGAAATAAGTGCATATTGGTATGGAGAAGAATTAGAGCAGCCGAGGCCTCCAAATCAATCCTTGGATAAGCATTATTCCCTCGAAGGGGTCAAGACTGAACCCCAAGAACTCGAGGGGATTCCTTCGGTCAATGTTGGTGCGAAGTAAGTTCGATTATTGATGGATTATGGGCATGCTATTTTGGGTCCAAACATGGTAGATCCACCAAAGGAATACATATCGAAATTCCCTCAGGAAGATCAAGGGCATGCTTATAATGTAGATCGGAGGTCACTTGTAAATGATAATGAGAGATTTGTTGAGATCATAAGGTGTATTATGAAAGGTGGATTACTTAATCGGGACTTAGAGGATGTAACAAATGTATCAATTCACTTATAATGTTAGGCATGTTAGGAATTCATCCAAACGAAAATTACCAAAATTAAAGACATATAATGGAAAATCAAACCCTATTATAAACAGAAATTATCATCCAAAGCAAAAAGTGATGAAAGAAGGCCAATAAAGCCCAAAAGAATAAAATTTTCGAGAAGGCTCAAAAAGATAAACCTCGTGGAATCAACATAAGGAAAAGAGAAAGGACGAAGTAAGAGATTGTTGGAGTAAATAAAGACATTTATTACATATTATATCCTTAGAGAAGAAAAAAGAACAGAGTACTCCTTTCCAATGTAGGACATGCCTTTTCATCTTGGTAGAAAGGTACACCTTTAAAACCCAAGAAGGCAACAACCTCCAAGTCGATCAGGAAAAGGAAGTCAAACCACATCCTCTAAATCGAACGTACCCTTTGATTAATTCCAATAACATATTTCATTGGCTTGATCCTAATAGAGATTGCCATTATGTAAAAGAAGACCTCATCTAAAATAAGATAATCTTTCGAAAACATCGAATCCAAAAGCCTGTAGAAGTTTATTCTTCCCGATTGCCAAGTCTTTTATCGGGAATGTTTCTTTCGGAAGATCCAAAGGCTCTATAGTGATTACTTATAAAAAACACTCAGAAGAACTCACTTATGCTCCAGATCATACGCCATCGGGCCTAGGCTATATCAGAACTGTAACAACCCAAATTCTTAAAAATTAATGGGTTAATTAATTAAGGAAGAAAAATGAAAAAAGGAACCGATGCATATATATATATAGACATATATATATATATTTGTGTGTGTGTGCAATTATGTTAAGAAGATACAAATTAAACTTGGAAATGTGTAAGCAGAGAATGAATATATGTTAATGTAATTAATGCAATGCATGCATAGAAATGGTTTAAAAAGAGAGAAAGTTAAAATAATAAAATGCATGCAATACATGCATTAAAGAGAAAATTAATACAAAGAAATGCATGCAGTGCATGCAATGCAATTAAGTTGCATGCAATAATATTTGAAAAGAAAATGCATTAATAAGGAAAATTTATACAATAATTCAAAAGATAATGCATGCGGCAAAAGAAGCAATTAATATGTGAATACATACAACTAAAAATAATTGTAATGATTGATTGCATGAAATAAATGCATGCATAAGATTAATGCAAATTGATTAGGCTACATGCAATAGCTTAAAGAAATGTATGTAATTAATGCATACGATAAAAAGTGGTAAACAATGTAAACAGGCAAGGTGCATTGATCAAATTGATTGCATGCAATAAATAGGAAAGATAAAGCATGCATTATTTCAAAAATAAAACAAAATGTATATATTTATATATGCAAGGCAATAAAAATTGTTGAGACAGAATGTGCAAGTTAAGAGTAGAATGTAATTGTTGCAAAGAAATTAATTGCCCTTAGAATTAGAGTGTACTGAAGGAACAAAACAAATCATCATTTATTGCATTGATTAAAGGGAAAGAAATTGGAAGATTGCATGTGTAGATGCACACATAGATTTGAAATTCAAAAGTGAATGTGTTTTATTACAGGAATAAAATGAATTGAGAGAAGGAAGCAAGTAATAACATTCAATTTATTTAACGTTTTATTTAAACAATTTGAGCATGGACTATTTTAATACGTGGTTCATTGGTTTAATTGTATGGCTTAGATTGAAAACGTAACATCTAATGGTTAAGGGTTGTGTGATAGCCCGCCGCGCACCGACCGACATTCCCTCCGAAAGTGCGCTGTACAGATGCCAACTAGTACGGAACGGTCGCTAAAGAAAGGAAAGAAGAGAATGAACTAATCGGAAACCTGTAGAATGTCTCACAGCGCATGGAACAAAATATAATAATAATATACTTGACATAAAACAGGCGAGACAGTGCATAAGCTGATAACTAAAACCAACATCAACATCAGAGTAGCGGAAGTCTAAATACGGCTTATTACAACTTTTCAAATTACTGTCTCTAAACAAAAGAAAGCTAAAGTAGAAGATGCACTACTAATGCCCAAGCAGTGATCTTCAACAACACAGGAAGAATATCTATATGTATCATACATGGAAGCCTCCTGCTCGTCTCCGGATCAGCTACTCGTGCATACCCAGCTAACCTGTCTCTAGTCTGCTCGTGAGAGCACCCAGAGTAATAAGAAGAGACATAAAACTCTGGGTCAGATAAAAAGTCTGGTATGAGAGATAAGCAGCTAAACAGAATAATAACAAGTATACTAAACCATACCAGAACCTGGACCTGCAACCAAAGAGTTAGCACTACATACCGTACAATACTCTAAGGTGCCATTGAACAGATGGTGTAAAGATAACGGGGGTGGAGTGTGCATGTCATAATGATGGAAAACAAATCAAACATAACAACCATCCTCACATCTCTCACTCAGTGCGTAAAGCATACGATATCTACTACTTTGATCACTAGACCCGTTGAAGTAGTGACGGAGTTCAACTTGTACAACTGCTGCTACTACCAAGCTTACCACATGGACTCATGACCAAACCTTTAGAAATGACCCCACTTTATTGGTCTATAGCCCTTTTAGTCGTACACAGGCCACTGTGGCCATGAATCCGTTCACGTACTCCCTACGCATAGTGATCCAAAGTTATAGACATCGACAACCCCTTAGCACGCGTCCCGCAGCAAAGCCCAACCATGAAGTGAACTCGTTGGTTCCCAACTGGATCCTGAGCTCTAACTTCCATTTGGACCACCTTTGCATCTCGGGTTTTTAGTCGTCACCGGATTGGTTTGGTTCCTCCCATTACTTTGCTTCGGATCATACTCTCATTGGGTTCAGATCGTGCTTCCTAGTTCAGTTCGTGATTCACGCCTCATGTTCAAGCTCCCCAGTTTGGATCGGAATGCTTCATCTCCTCGGATCGGGTCAAGCTCCTCAAGTTCTTCCAGGGCGCATCGGTTCGGATCGGGGGCTCTCCAGATAAGCGGATCGGTCCGGAGCTCCCATCGGTTCGGTTCGGAGAAGACTACACGGGTCGGGTCGGAGAAGATGCTCCCTAATTCTCCAGATCGTCTCGTGGATGCAGTAGTTTGGAGGGGCGCTACGGTTCGGGCTCCTTCTCCGATCCGATCCGGATCGGCGAGATTCCTGCACTCCTTCCAGCGACTGTTTACGCCATTCGACGGCATTTTCGACCAATCTAACTTTTCTAAACAATCACAGTTCATACCAAACAGTCATGGGAACATATAACATCAACCACAAACATCAAAACAATAACTTGATAGGTCAAAATGGATCAAACATAGCCAAAACCCCATATTTTCACTTAAGCGTGCTTAAACAAAACTAATGATAGGATTAACAAAACTTAACCAAATCAATCCAAACTTCTAACAGAGGTCTAAAAAAATATTTCGAAATTTAGCAATATTTTTCCAGATTTTATTAATGTATAAATTCTCTAATTATCACTAATCACCCTAATTAACCGTAATTAGTGTCAAAACAATGTTAATCACTCACCTTAGCCACAAATAAAATTTTCAAAACTGAAACCTCGCTGATTTGGGCGAGTACTGATGTCTAACAGCTGCTCTAATACTGATTTGGTGAAGATCTTCTTTGATTTGATGTTGATTAAGCCAAAACTTGATTATAAAGTGATTAGAAGTTGATTTGGGTGTTGGAGGCCATTGTTATGGTTTCAAGAATGAAAGTGGCAGCTGAAAAATGAAAATAAGATCGTTCTCTAAATGGCTTCAGCCTCCTCATAACCCTAATCCTGAAATCCCCCATTGGGCCTAGCTGTTAATCACCCGGTTAAGCCCAATTAAGTTGTTTTTCGCTATCTGAAAGTTGTTTCACCATATTTCCCAAACAGTAAGTCCGTTTGGCTAATGTGACCACTCCACGGAATTATAAACCATCATCTGGAGCCAATGGAAGTGATTTTAGGTCAAAACTCCTTTCTAGTCAAAAGTTATGGCCAAAACAGTATTGGCTAGGGGCAAAACGGTCATTTAAAAATCGACAAAAATCATGAACATGGGAAATGACCCCACTAATCGTCTCCCAAAGTTACATGACCATACGATTTCGTATGTGAAAGAAATAAATTTTCTACGATCTTTCGATGCGTAGAATGCGGGTCGTTACACTCTTCCCCCCTTAAGAAATTTCGTCCCCGAAGTTCCTTAACCCAAAACATACAAAGGATCCGGCATGCCTACCAACCATATACAACAATCGATCATGCAAGACAAACAAAACAAGTCTATCCTAGCATGCGGAAAGACTAAATCGAAGTCAAAATCTTACCAGGCGAAGAGTTCTGGATACGTCTTCCTAATGCTCTCCTCTGTCTCCCAAGTACAGTCATTCTCATTCTCGCCCCACTGGACTTTGACTAGGTTCACCGCTTTCCTTCGAAGTTGCTTCGTATCGTTCCCAACAATACGCATAGGCTTGCGGTTCCCAACCGCCTCGGATTCAACTTCGATATCATCCAACTGATCAGGTGCAATAGTCACATCTGGGTCGTGCACGAACTCCCTTAACTGGGAAACATGAAATACGTTGTGAACTCCTGCCATCTTCTCTGGTAATTCAACTTTGTATGGCAAATTCCCAATTTGCTCAAGAACTGGGAATGGACCAACAAATCTTGGTGCTAACTTGCCCCTCCTACCAAACCGTATCACGCTCTTCAACGGAGAAATCTTGACAAACACCAAGTCGCCAATGGAGAACTTTAATTCTCTTCTCCTCTTATCAGCATAAATCTTCTGTCTATCTTGGGCAGCCTTCATTGCTGTTGGATAATCTTAATCTTAGCTGAAGTTTCTCTTATCACATCGGGTCCAAGCACAAACTTCTCACCAGTTTCTACCCAACATGACGGTGAGTTGCACGGTCTTCCGTACAAAGCTTCAAATGGAGCCATACCGATACTGGATTGATAGCTATTATTATATGCAAACTCTACTAGATGCAAATAGTCATCCCATGATCCACCAAAATCCAATACACAGGTTCTCAAGAGATCTTCTAATATACGATTACCCTCTCTGTTTGACCACCGGTTTGAGGATGATACGCAGTACCGAGATGTAATTCTGATCCTAACGCCTCTTGTAAGCTCTTCCAAAATCCACTAGTGAACAATGGATCTCGGTCACTCACAATGCCTTTGGGTATTCCATGAAATCTCACTACCCACTTTATATATAGTTCCACTAACTTAATTGTCGTCCTGTTGACTTGACGGGTATAAAACTTGCACTCTTAGTCAATCGGTCCACAATCACCCAAATGCTATCATGGCCCGATCTAGTCCTTGGTAACCCATCAATGAAATCCATTGACACTTGTTCCCATTTCCATTCTGGAATTTCTAATGGTTCTAGCAAACCACTAGGCTTCTTTTGCTCAGCTTTAACTAGCTGGCAGTTCATGCATTTGCATATAAACTTCCCAATGTCTCTTTTCATCCCTTCCCAGTAGTAGGTCTGCTTCATGTCTCGGTACATCTTGTTACCACCGGTATGTATAGTCAGTTTTGAGTGATGACATTCTCTAAGCACTTCATCTCACAATCCATTGACATTGGGTACAACTAGTCTTCCATTCTTTTTAAGCCATCCATCTCGATCAAGCCCATACTTGTTCATCTCCTCATCGATACCCATCTCTAACTTGGAGATGATTTCCAATAGGTTAGGATCGTTCCTCTGACTGGAACCAATCCGCTCAATCAAAGTGGGTCTGATAGTCAAACTTGCTAACATTTCTGGATCCAATTCGCACTTTGGTCTGAAATCATACCCGACGATGTACTCCAGTTGCTTCCATTCTAGAAATATAGCCCCTAAACTGGCATGTCTTCTACTCAATGCATCAGCCACCGCATTGCCCTTTTCTGGTGTATATGCGATGTCGAAATCATAGGAAGCTAAGAATTCTAACCATCTTTGCTGTTGGAGATTTAGATCCTTCTGAGAGAAGAGATACTTTAACGATTTATGATCGGTAAACAACTCGAATCTTTCTCCCAAGAGATAATGTCTCCACATCTTCAATGCGAACACGATCGCTGTAAGTTCCAAATCATGGGTAGGGTATCTTTTCTCGTGCGGTTTCAATTGCCGGCTTGCATTAGCTACAACCCTACCTCCTTGCATCAATACAGCACCTAGCCCTGTGCAACATGCATCCGTATATATTGTCATCTCTTCATTCCCCATAGGAATGACTAACACTGGTGCACATTTTAACTTTTCCTTTAGGCTCTTGAATGCATTCTCGCACTTTTCGTCCCAGACGACAGCTTGATTCTTCTTAGTCAACTGAGTCAACAGTGCTGCTATCTTGGAGAAGTCTTGGATAAACTTATGATAATATCCAGCTAACCCCAAGAAACTTCTTATGTCCGTTGCATTCTTGGGCATAAGCCAATCTTGTACCATAGCCACCTTCGCAGGATCCATGGCAATACCATTCTCTGAAACAACATGGCCCAAGAATCTCACTTCTCTCCTCCAGAAGTGACACTTAGAAAACTTTGCTTTCAATTGGTGTTTTCTCAACACCTCCATCACTATCCTTAAATGTTCCTTGTGTTCTTCCTCTCTCCTCGAATAGACCAAAATATCATCCACGAACACAAGGACAAACTTATTCAACTGATCTCTGAATACCCTATTCATAAGATCCACAAAATATGCTGAAGCACTGGTCAGCCCGAATGGCATGACCAACCACTCATAAAATCCATACGGCGTCCGAAATGCCGTTTTAGCTATACTCTCAGCTTCCACTCTAAGCTGATGAAAACCTGTCGCGAGATCCAACTGAGAGAATACTCTCGTGCCACTCAACTGATCAAACAAATCATCTATCTGCGGTAGAGGATACTTATTCTTCCTCGTCACTTTATTCAACTCGCGGTAGTCTACACACAAACGAAGGGAACCATCCACCTTGGTAGCAAACACAACTGGTGCTCCCGATTCAGAAACACTCCTTTTGATAAATCCCTTCTTCAAAAGATCGCTGACTTGCACCTCGAGTTCTCGCTGCACCCTTGGTGTCATACGACGAAGTGGCATCACTGTAGGTCTGGCATCTTTCACTAAATCAATACGGAACTCAATCTATCGGTGTGGTGGAAGCCCGATCACTTCCTCGAAAACGTCCGGATACTGGCCAGCCACGGGCAAACCTGACAACTCACTATGCGGGATGTCGAGGGAATTTAGAAAACTAGCCATTACCCCATCACCGGGTAGACCACCAAACACTATGTGACGGCCCGCCCCGCACCAGCCTGCATTTCCTCCAAAAGTGCGCTGTACACATGCCTGACTAGCACGGGACGGTCGTCAGGAGAAAGGAAAGAAGGGAACGAACTAAATAAGAACCTGTAGAATGTCTCACAGCGCATGGAGTAAAATATAATATTAATAATATACTTGACATAAAACAGGTGAGACAGTGCATAAGCTGATAACTAAAATCAACATCAGAGCAGCAGAAATCCAAATACAGCTTATTACAACTTTCCAAATTTACTGTCTCTAAACAAAAGAAAGCTAAAGTAGAGGATGCACCACTAATGCCCAAGCAGTGATCTTCAACAACACAGGGAGAATACTATATATATATTACGTGGAAGCCTCCTGCTCGTCTCCGGATCATCAACCTGTACATCTCCAGCTAACCTGTCTCTAGTCTGCTCGTGTGAGCACCCAGAGTAATAAGAGGAGACATAAAACTCTGGGTCAGACATAAAGCCTGGTACGAGCGATAAGCATCTAAACAGAATAATAACAGGTATACTAAACCATACCTGAACCTGGACCTGCAACCAAAGAGTTAGTACCACATACCGTACAATACTCTAAGGTGCCATAATAAATAGTGCAAGAATACGGGGGTGGGGTGTGCATGTCATAATGATAGCAAACAAATCAACCATAACAACCATCCTCACATCTCTCACTCAGTGCGTAAGGCATACGATGTCCACCACTGTCAATCACTAGACCCATTGAAGTAGTGACGGAGTTCGACTTGTACAACTACTGCTACTACCAAGCTTACCACATGGAGTCATGACCAAATCTTTACAAATGACCCCACTTCATTGGTTTATAGCCCTTTAGTCATACCTAGGCCATTTCAGCCCTGAATCCGTTCACGTACTTCCCATACATAGTGATCCAAAGTCATAAACATCGACTGCCCCTTGGCACACGTCCCGCAGCAAAGCCCAACTCATGAAGTGATCTCGGTGGTTCCCAACTGGATCCTGAGCTCTAATTTCCATTTGGACTACCTTTGCATCTCGGGTTTTGGTCTTCTCCGGATCGCCGGACTTCATCGGATCGCCGGACTCCATCGGATCACTGGACTCCATCGGATCGCTGGACTCCATCGGATCGCGGGACTCCATCGGATCGCTGGACTACATCGGATCGCCGGACTCCATCGGATCGCCGGACTCCATCGGATCGCCGGACTATATCGGATCGCTGGACTCCATCGGATCGCTGGACTATATCAGATCGCTGGACTCCATCGGATCGCTGGACTTCATCGGATCGCCGGATCGCTGGACTCCATCGGATCGCTGGACTTCATCGGATCGTTGGACTTGGGGCTAACCGTTTTCTGCACAATTTCCTGCGACTGTTTTTACGCCATTCGACGGCGTTTTTGACCAATCTAACACTTCTAGGCAATCACAAAGCATACTATATAGTCATAGAAACATGTATAATCATTCACAAACATCAAAACACAATTATGATAGGATAAAACGGATCAAACATAGCCAAAATCCCATGTTTTCCCTTAAGCATGTTTAAGCAAAACTAATCATAGGATTAACAAAACTTAATCAAATCAACCCAAATATCCAACAGAGGTCTAAAATAATATTTCGAATTTTTAGAATATTTTTCCAGAATTTTAAAGTGTAATAATTCACTAATTATCGCTAATCACCCTGATTAACTGTAATTAGTGTCAAAACAATGCTAACCACTCACCTTGGCCACAAATAAAATTCTCAGAACTGAAACTCCTCTGATTTGGGGCGAATACTGATGTCCAACAGCAGCTCTAACCTTGCTTTGGTGCTTTTTCTTCTTAATTTGATGTTGCTAAGCCTAATCTTCAATTAAAAAGTGATTTGGGGTGTTTTAGATGTAGGAGGCCATTGTTAGAGTGTCTAAGGATGAAAGTGGCGGCTGGAAAATGTCCAAAGAAATGTTTTCTAACCCAAATCAGCCCCTATATACCCCTAAATCCGAAATTCTCCTCTGGGCCTAGCTGCTAATCACCCGGTTAAGCACAATTAAGCTATTTTTCACCATCTGAAACTTGTTTCAGCCATATCTCCCAAACGGTGAGTCTGTTTGGCTAATGTGACCACTCTACGGAATTGTAAACCATCATTCGGAGCTAATGGAAGTGGTTTCAGGTCAAAATTCATTTCTAGTCAAAAGTTATGGCCAAAATAGTGATAACTAGGGGTAAAATGGTCATTTAAAAATCGGGAAAAATCATGGACATGGGAAATGACCTTAATAGTCGTCTCCCAAAGTTACATGACCATACGACTTCGTATGCGATAGAAATAAATATTCTACAATCCTATGATGCGTAGAATGCGGGTCGTTACACTCTCCCCTCCTTAAGAAATTTCGTCCCCGAAATTCCTTAACCCAAAACATACAAAAGACCCCGCATGCCTAACAGCCATATACAACAATCAAACATGCAACCAAGCAAAACAAGTCTATCCTAGCATGCGGAAAACTAAATTACGAAGTAAGTCTTACCAGGTAAAGAGTTCTGGATATGCCTTCCTAATGTTCTCCTCTATCTCCCAAGTACAATCATTCTCGTCCTCGCCCCACTGAACCTCGACTAGCTTCACCGCCTTCCTTCGAAGTTGCTTCGTATCGTGCCCCACAATACGAATCGGCTTGCGGTTCCCAACCGCCTCGGGTTCTACTTCGAAGTCTTCTAACTGATCAGGTGAAATAGTCATATCTGAGTCGTGAACGAACTTCCTTAGTTGGGAAACATGAAATATATTGTGAACTCCCGCCATCTTCTCTGGTAAGCCAACTCTATATGCCAAATTCCCGACAAGTTCAAGAACAGGGAATGGGCCAACAAATCTCGGTGCGAACTTGCCTCTCCTGCCAAATCGTATCACGCTCTTCAACGGAGAGATCTTGACGAACACCAAGTCACCAACGGAGAATTTCAAGTCTCTTCTCCTCTTATCAGCATAACTCTTCTGCCTATCTTGAGCAGCTTTCATTCGTTGTTGAATGACCTTAATCTTATCCGACGTTTCTCTCACCACATCTGGTCCAAGCACAAACTTCTCGCCAGTCTCTATCCAACATGATGGTGAGTTGCACGGTCTTCCGTACAAAGCTTCGTATGGTGCCATACCGATACTGGATTGGTAGCTATTATTATATGCAAACTCTACTAGATGCAAATGGTTATCCCATGATCCACCAAAATCCAATATACAAGCTCTCAAGAGATCTTCCAATATACGATTCACCCTCTCCGTCTGACCGTCGGTCTGAGGATGATATGCGGTACTGAGATGTAATCTTGACCCTAGAGCCTCTTGTAAGCTCTTCCAAAACCCACTAGTGAACAACGGGTCTCGGTCACTCACAATGCTTTTGGGTACTCCATGAAATCTCACTACCCATTTCATATACAATTCTGCTAACTTAGTTGCCGTTCTGGTTGATTTGACTGGTATAAATCTTGCACTTTTGGTCAATCGGTCCACGATCACCCAAATACTATCATGTCCCGATCTAGTCCTTGGTAAACCATCGATGAAATCCATCGAGACTTGCTCCCATTTCCATTCGGGAATTTCTAATGGCTGTAACAACCCACTAGGCTACTTTTGCTCGGCTTTAACTAGCTGGCAATTCATGCACTTGGATATAAACTTCCCAACGTCTCTCTTCATCCCTTCCCAGTAGTAAGTCTGCTTCATATCTCGATACATCTTATTACCACCGGGGTGTATAGTCAGTTTTGAGTGATGACACTCCCTAAGCACTTCATCCCTCAATCCATCGACATTGGGTACAACAAGCTTTCCATTCTTTCTAAGCCATCCATCTCGATCAAGCCCATACTTGTTCATCTCCTCATCGATACCCATCTCTAACTTGGAGATGATTTCCAATAGGTTAGGATCGTCCCTCTGACTAGAGCCGATCCGCTCAATCAAAGTGGGTCTGATCGTCAAACTTGCTAACATTTCTGGATCCAGTTCGCACTTTGGTATGAAATCAAACCCCGCGATATACTCCAGTTGCTTCCACTCTAGAAACATAGCCCCTAGGCTGGCATGTCTCCTACTCAATGCATCAGCTACCGCATTGCCCTTTCCCGTGTATATGCAATGTCAAAATCATAGGAAGCTAAGAACTCTAACCATCTCTGCGGATGGAGATTCAATTCTTTCTGAGAGAAGAGATACTTTAACGACTTATGATCTGTAAACAGCTCAAATCTTTCTCCCAAGAGATAGTGTCTCCATATCTTTAACGCGAACACGATTGCTGCCAATTCTAAATCATGGGTAGGGTATCTTTTCTCGTGCGGTTTCAACTGCCGACTTGCATAAGCTATTACCCTACCGTCTTGCATCAATACAGCACCCAGTCTGGTACCACAGGCATCCGTGTATACCGTCATCTCTTCATTCCCCTTAGGAATGACTAACACTGGTGCGCTTGTCAACTTGTCCTTTGGACTCTTGAATGCATTCTCGTACCTTCCATCCCAGACAAAAGCTTGATTCTTCTTAGTTAACTGGGTCAATGGTGCTGCTATCTTGGAGAAACTTTGGATAATTATGATAGTATCCAGCTAATCCCAAGAAACTTCTTACATCTGTTGCATTCTTGGGCGTAGGCCAATCCTGTACCGTAGCCACCTTCGCCGGGTCCACGGCAATCCCATTTTCTGATACAACATGGCCCAAGTACCTCACTTCCCTCTTCCAGAAGTGACACTTAGAAAACTTTGCTTTCAATTGGTGTTTTCTCAACACCTCCATCACTATTCTTAAATGTCCCTTGTGTTCTTCCTCTGTCCTCGAGTAGATCAAAATATCATCAACGAACACAAGGACAAACTTATTCAACTGATCTCTGAATACCCTATTCATAAGATCCACAAAATATGCTGGGGCATTGGTCAGCCCGAATGGCATGACCAACCACTCATAAAACCCAGACGGCGTCCGAAATGCCGTTTTAGCTATACTCTCAGCTTCCACTCTAAGCTGATGAAAACCTGTCGCGAGATCTAACTGAGAAAATACTCTCGCGCCACTCAACTGATCGAACAAATCATCTATCCGCGGTAGAGGATACTTGTTCTTCCTCGTCACCTTATTCAACTCGCGGTAGTCTACACACAAACGAAGGGAACCATCCGCCTTGGTAGAAAACACAACTGGTGCTCCCCATTCAGAAACACTCCTTCTGATAAATCCCTTCTTCAAAAGATCGCTGACTTGCACCTCGAGCTCTCGCTGCTCCCTTGGTGCCATACGACGAAGTGGCATCACTATAGGCCTGGCATCCTTTACCAAATCAATACGGAACTCAATCTCTCGGTGTGGTGGAAGTCCGGTCACTTCTTCGAAAACATCCGGATACTGGCCAACCACGGGCAAACCTGACAACTCACTATGCGGAATGTCGAGGGAGTTTAGAAAACTAGCCAATACCCCCTCACTGGGTAGACCACCAAACACTATCCTCCGCCCACCATCCGCTCTAGCTGTCACCAAAAAGCCCTCACAGTCTACCACCACCCCGTACCTTCGGAGCCAATCTACTCCCAAAATAATGCCAAACCCAGTAAAGCCCAAAACAAAGCAATCACAAACAAACATGCATCCATGACTCGATAAGACCAAATTCCTGCAAATCATATTAAGGCTAGTCGAACCACCAATCGGGTTCGTCACTATCAATGGTCTATCGACTATCTCGGGTTCCAGTCCCAACCTATCTACCAGGTCACTAGATATGAAGGAACGGGAAGCTCCGGTATCAAACAAAACTCTAACAGGAACATCGTAAACAGAAAGCATACCTTGAATGACGACATTCTTTCCTTTCTCCGCCGCAGTTGGGGCATTCGACGAAGAAGGAATAGCATTAAGGGCATATGCTTTCACCATTTGTTTTTCTTTGGGGGGTTGCGGACACTTGTCCTTGTGATGTCCCATCTGGCCACAGTTGAAGCACTTCCTATCCGCTGGCTTGGCCCGACAATTACTAGCATAATGGCCCTTTTTACCACAGCTAAAGCACTCAACATCTTGCTTATTCTTTTTCTTCTGGCCATCCTTAGTCTGATTCTGCTTTCTCTTATTCTGGGAACCACCTTTGCCTCCACCACTTGCTTGTGGTTTTGGCTCTTCTGCAGATGCAACCTCAGTCTTCGGCTTAGGGTAGAGACTCTCCGACCTCAATGCTTTTCCCACAATCGACTCAAACGTCTCATCTATGTGGTTAATAAGCCTTTCCCCCAAGTACTGATCCAAACCAGTTATGAATTTCTCATTCTTCTTCTCGGCAGTATCAATAAGAGATAACCCATACTTCGACAAAGTGTCGAATTCAGCAATATACTCCGAGACAGCTCTTCCATTCTGCTTGAGCTCCAAGAATTTCTTAAACAGCACTGACTTCTGAGCAGCTGGAATGAACTTCTCGCTAAAGCGAGCTTTAAACTGCTCCCAAGTAATCTGATCTTCAGGAGTAGCTGCTTTTATAGCATTCCACCAATTCATTGCCCGCCCTTGCAGCTGACGGGACGCTAACTTTCTCTTCATTGCATCCTCGATACCCAAATCCTCGAAGATACGTTCGCAACTATCCAACCAATCCTGAACATCCGTGGCCGACTCCGTTCCGTGGAACGGCTTCCCACCAAGGCTAGTATAGTCCTTGTTTAGCTTGGCAAAGTCGACCCTCGGCGCCTGCACTATTGGATCACCACCATTTCCACCATTGGGAGCTGCCCTCTGTACATCTCTAAGCATCTCTCTCATGAGGTCAGTAAACATCGTCCTCATGTCAGCAGCATTCCCATTATTGGCTCCTCTACCAGCACCTCTAGTATCTCGGCCCATCGTCAATCTGGAAAAGGAAACGATTAACGACTCCATAGTGGTGCTAGTGCAGTATGACTTCATCCTTATACTAGTAATAGTATATATATATATATATATATCTTAAAAACCAAAGTAATCACAAATACGCTCTCTCGTATACGTATATTATCTCTCCCTGATAACTTCCCTAGGTTAACTACGCAACCTAGAGCTCTGATACCAAGTGTGACGGCCCGCCCCGCACCAGCCTGCATTTCCTCCAAAAGTGCGCTGTACACATGCCTGGCTAGCACGGGACGGTCGTCAGGAGAAAGGAAAGAAGGGAACGAACTAAATAAGAACCTGTAGAATGTCTCACAGCGCATGGAGTAAAATATAATATTAATAATATACTTGACATAAAACAGGTGAGACAGTGCATAAGTTGATAACTAAAATCAACATCAACATCAGAGCAGCGGAAATCCAAATACAGCTTATTACAACTTTCCAAATTTACTGTCTCTAAACAAAAGAAAGCTAAAGCAGAGGAAGAACCACTAATGCCCAAGCAGTGATCTTCAACAACACAGGAAGAATACTATATATATATATATATATATATATATATATTACGTGGAAGCCTCCTGCTCGTCTCCGGATCATCAACCCGTACATCTCCAGCTAACCTGTCTCTAGTCTGCTCGTGTGAGCACCCAGAGTAATAAGAGGAGACATAAAACTCTGGGTCAGACATAAAGCCTGGTATGAGCGATAAGCATCTAAACAGAATAATAACAGGTATACTAAACCATACCTGAACCTGGACCTGCAACCAAAGAGTTAGTACCACATACCGTACAATACTCTAAGGTGCCATAATAAATAGTGCAAGAATACGGGGGTGGGGTGTGCATGTCATAATGATAGCAAACAAATCAACCATAACAACCATCCTCACATCTCTCACTCAGTGCGTAAGGCATACGATGTCCACCACTGTCAATCACTAGACCCATTGAAGTAGTGACGGAGTTCGACTTGTACAACTACTGCTACTACCAAGCTTACCACATGGAGTCATGACCAAATCTTTACAAATGACCCCACTTCATTGGTTTATAGCCCTTTAGTCATACCTAGGCCATTTCAGCCCTGAATCCGTTCACGTACTTCCCATACATAGTGATCCAAAGTCATAAATATCGACTGCCCCTTGGCACACGTCCCGCAGCAAAGCCCAACTCATGAAGTGAACTCGGTGGTTCCCAACTGGATCCTGAGCTCTAATTTCCATTTGGACTACCTTTGCATCTCGGGTTTTGGTCTTCTCCGGATCGCCGGACTTCATCGGATCGCTGGACTCCATCGGATCGCCGGACTCCATCGGATCGCCGGACTCCATCGGATCGCCGGACTCCATCGGATCGCCGGACTCCATCGGATCGCCGGACTATATCGGATCGCTGGACTCCATCGGATCGCTGGACTATATCAGATCGCTGGACTCCATCAGATCGCTGGACTTCATCGGATCGCCGGATCGCTGGACTCCATCGGATCGCTGGACTTCATCGGATCGCCGGATCGCTGGACTCCATCGGATCGCTGGACTTCATCGGATCGTTGGACTTGGGGCTAACCGTTTTCTGCACAATTTCCTGCGACTGTTTTTACGCCATTCGACGGCGTTTTTGACCAATCTAACACTTCTAGGCAATCACAAAGCATACTATATAGTCATAGAAACATGTATAATCATTCACAAACATCAAAACACAATTATGATAGGATAAAACGGATCAAACATAGCCAAAATCCCATGTTTTCCCTTAAGCATGTTTAAGCAAAACTAATCATAGGATTAACAAAACTTAATCAAATCAACCCAAATTTCTCACAGAGGTCTAAAATAATATTTCGAATTTTTAGAATATTTTTCCAGAATTTTAAAGTGTAATAATTCACTAATTATCGCTAATCACCCTGATTAACTGTAATTAGTGTCAAAACAATGCTAACCACTCACCTTGGCCACAAATAAAATTCTCAGAACTGAAACTCCTCTGATTTGGGGCGAATACTGATGTCCAACAGCAGCTCTAACCTTGCTTTGGTGCTTTTTCTTCTTAATTTGATGTTGCTAAGCCTAATCTTCAATTAAAAAGTGATTTGGGGTGTTTTAGATGTAGGAGGCCATTGTTAGAGTGTCTAAGGATGAAAGTGGCGGCTGGAAAATGTCTAAAGAAATGTTTTCTAACCCAAATCAGCCCCTATATACCCCTAAACCCGAAATTCTCCTCTGGGCCTAGCTGCTAATCACCCGGTTAAGCCCAATTAAGCTGTTTTTCACCATCTGAAACTTGTTTCAGCCATATCTCCCAAACGATGAGTCCGTTTGGCTAATGTGACCACTCTACGGAATTGTAAACCATCATTCGGAGCCAATGGAAGTGGTTTCAGGTCAAAATTCATTTCCAGTCAAAAGTTATGGCCAAAACAGTGATAAGTAGGGGTAAAATGGTCATTTAAAAATCGGGAAAAATCATGGACATGGGAAATGACCTTAATAGTCATCTCCCAAAGTTACATGACCATACGACTTCGTATGCGACAGAAATAAATATTCTACGATCCTATGATGCGTAGAATGCGGGTCGTTACACACTACCCTCCGCCCATCATCCGCTCTAGCTGTCACCAAAAAGCCCTCATAGTCTACCACCACCCCGTATCTTTAGAGCCAATCGACTCCTAAAATAATGCCAAACCCAGTAAAGCCCAAAACAAAGCAATCACAAACAAACATGCATCCATGACTCGATAAGAACACATTACGACAAATCGTGCTAAGGTTAGTTGGACCACCAATCGGGTTCGTCACTACTAAAGGTCTATTGACAATCTCGGGCTCCAATCCCAAGCTATCTACCAGGTCACTTTATGTGAAAGAACTGGAAGCCCCGGTATCAAACAAAACTCTAACAGGAACATCATAAACAGAAAGCATACCTTGAATAATGACATTCTTTCCCTTCTCCGCCGCGGTTGGGGCATTCGACGAAGAAGGAATAGCATTAAGGGCGTATGCTTTCCCCACCTGCTTTTCTTTAGGGGGTTGCGGACACTTGTCCTTGTGATGTCCCACTTGGCCACAGTTGAAGCACTTCCTATCCGCTGGCTTGGCCCAACAATAACTAGCATAATGGCCCTTCTTACCACAGCTGAAGCACTCAACGTCTTTCTTATTCTTTTTCGGGCCATCCTTATTCTGGTTCTGCTTCCTCTTATTCTGAGGACCACTCTTGCCTCCACCACTTGCTTGTGGCTTTGGCACCTCTGCAGATGCAACCTCAATCTTCGACTTAGGGTAAAGACTCTCTGACCTCAATGCTTTCCCCACAATCGATTCAAACGTCTCATCGATGTGGTTAATAAGCCTTTCCCCCAAGGACTGATCCAAGCCAGTTATGAACTTCTCGTTCTTCTTCTCGGCAGTATCAATAAGAGATAACCCGTGCTTTGACAAAGTGTCGAATTCAGCAATATACTCTGAGACAGCTCTGCCATTCTGCTTGAGCTCCAAGAATTTCTTAAACAACACTGACTTCTGAGCAGCTGGAATGAACTTCTCGCTAAAGCGAACCTTAAACTGCTCCCAAGTAATCTGATCCTCGGGAGTAGCTGCCTTTATAGCATTCCACCAATTCATTGCCCGTCCTTGCAGCTGACGGGATGCTAGCCTTTTCTTCATCGCATCCTCGATACCCAAATCTTCGAAGATACGCTTGCAGCTATCCAACCAATCCTGAACATCCGTAGCCGACTCTGTTCCGTGGAACGGCTTCCCACTAAGACTAGTATAATCATTATTCAGCTTGGCGAAATCGGCCCTGGGTGCCTGCACTATTGAACCACCACCATTACCACCATTTGGAGCTGCACTCTTCACATCCCTAAGCATCTCCCTCATGAGGTCAGTAAACATCGTCCTCATGTCAGCAGCATTCCCATTATTGGCTCCCCTACCGGCACCTCTTGCGTATCGGCTCATTGTTCAATCTGTAAAGAGAAAACGATTAACCATCTCCATAGTGGTGCTAGTGCAGTGCGACTTCATCCTTAACTATACTAATAGTATATATATAGCTTTTGAAAACCAAAATAATCACAAATACGAGCTCTCATATACGTATACAATCTCTCCTTGATAACTTCCCTAGGTTAACTACGCAACTTAGAGCTCTGATAACAAGTGTGACGGCTCTCCCCGCACCGGCCGACATTCCATCCGAAAGTGCGATGTACACATGCCAACTAGTACGGAACGGTCGCCAAAGAAAGGAAAGAAGAGAATGAACTAATTGGAAACCTGTAGAATGTCTCACAACGCATGGAACAAAATATAATAATAATATACTTGACATAAAACAGGCGAGACAGTGCATAAGCTAATAACTAAAACCAACATCAACATCAGAGTAGCGAAAGTCTAAATACAGCTTATTACAACTTTTCAAATTACTGTCTCTAAACAAAAGAAAGATAAAGTAGAAGATGCACTACTAATGCCCAAGCAGTGATCTTCAACAACACATGAAGAATATCTATATGTATCATACGTGGAAGCCTCCTGCTCATCTCCGGATCAACTACTCGTGCACACCCAGCTAACCTGTCTCTAGTCTGCTCGTGAGAGCACCCAGAGTAATAAGAAGAGACATAAAACTCTGGGTCAGACAAAAAGTCTGGTATGAGCGATAAGCAGCTAAACAGAATAATAACAGGTATACTAAACCATACCAGAACCTGGACCTTCAACCAAAGAGTTAGCACTACATACCGTACAATATCTAAGGTGCCATTGAACAGATGGTGTAAAGATAACGGGGATGGAGTGTGCATGTCATAATGATGGAAAACAAATCAAACATAACAACCATCCTCACATCTCTCACTCAGTGTGTAAAGCATACGATATCTACTGCTTTGATCACTAGACCCATTGAAGTAGTGACGGAGTTCAACTTGTACAACTACTGCTACTACCAAGCTTACTACATGGACTCATGACTAAACCTTTAGAAATGACCCCACTTCATTGGTCTATAGCCCTTTTAGTCGTACCCAGGGCACTGTGGCCATGAATCCGTTCACGTACTCCCTACGCATAGTGATCCTAAGTTATAGACATCGACAACCCCTTAGCACGCGTCCCGCAGCAAAGCCCAACCATGAAGTGAACTCGTTGGTTCCCAACTGGATCCTGAGCTCTAACTTCCATTTGGACCACCTTTGCATCTCCGGTTTTTAGTCGTCACTGGATTGGTTCGGTTCCTCCCTTTACTTTGCTTCGGATCATACTCCCATTGGGTTCAGATCGTGCTTCCCAGTTCAGTTCGTGATCCATACCTCATGTTCAAGCTCCCCAGTTCGGATCGGAATGCTTCATCTCCTCCGATCGGGTCAAGTTCCTCAAGTTCTTCCATGGCGCATCGGTTCAGATCGGGTAACATGGTTCAGATCGGGGGCTCTCCAGATAAGCGGATTGGTCCGAAGCTCCCATCGGTTCGATTCGGAGAAGACTACACGGGTCGGGTCGGATAAGATGCTCCCTAATTCTATAGATCGTCTCGTTGATGCAATAGTTTGGAGGGGCGGTTCGGTTCGGGCTCCTTCCTCCGATTCGATCCGGATCAGCCAAATTCCTGCACTTCTTCCAGCGACTTTTTACGCCATTCGACGACGTTTTCGACCAATCTAACTATTCTAAACAATCACAATTCATACCAAACAGTCATGGGAACATATAGCATCAAACACAAACATCAAAACAATAACTTGATAGGTCAAAATGAATCAAACATAGCCAAAACCTCATATTTTCACTTAAGCGTGCTTAAACAAAACTAATGATAGGATTATCAAAACTTAATCAAATTAACCCAAATTTCCAATAGAGGTCTAAAACAATATTTCGAAATTTACCAATATTTTTCCAGATTTTATTAATGTATAAATTCGTTAATTATCACTAATCACCCTAATTAACTGTAATGAGTGCCAAAACAATGCTAATCACTCACCTTGGCCACAGATAAAATTTTCAAAACTGAATCCTCGCTGATTTGGGTGAATACTGATGTCTAACAGTTCAGCTCTAATACTGATTTTGTGAAGATCTTCTTTGATTTGAGGTTGATTAAGCCAAAACTTGATTAGAAAGTGATTAGAAGTTGATTTGGGTGTTGGAGGCCATTGTTAGGGTTTCAAGAATGAAAATGGCGGCTGAAAAATGAAAATAAGATCGTTCTCTAACTTGTTTCAGCCTCCTCATAACCCTAATCCCGAAATCCCCCATTGGGCCTAGCTGTTAATCACCAGGTTAAGCCCAATTAAGCTGTTTTTCATTATCTGAAACTTGTTTCAGCCATATCTCCCAAACGGTAAGTCCGTTTGGCTAATGTGACCACTCCACGGAATTGTAAACCATCATCCGGAGCCAACGGAAGTGGTTTCAGGTCAAAACTCCTTTCTAGTCAAAAGTTATGGCTAAAACAGTATCGGCTAGGGGCAAAACGGTCATTTAAAAATCAACAAAAATCATGAACATGGGAAATGACCCCACTAGTCGTCTCCCAAAGTTACATGACCATATGACTTCGTATGTGAAAGAAATAAATTTTCTACAATCTTTCGATGCGTAGAATGCGGGTCGTTACAGGTTGGCTTTGTTATTCTATAAAATGGGGGCTCTCTCTCTCATTTTATCTGAACACATAATTCTTCATCTCTCTCTTCCTCCATGACTTAATCTAAATTAAAATAATAAAATGGGGAGATGCTGCTGAAATCTAGATCAACAAAGAAGATTTAAAATCTATAACCAACCTCCAACCTTGTAATCAATGAAAAGATAAAAGTTGGCTTTCTTCTACAACAAACATTATAAAAGATTTTTCTAGATCTGCAAATATGGTGAGTTTACTGTGATTATTCAGATTTCTTCTAAGTTTAAAGTTAAATAGATATAGTAGTCGTTGTAGTAACCTAAAGAGAAAGAACATTGACAATAAATATATTTTGGGTCTGAAATTAACAATGTTTTGAAATGTTATTCCTATATGTTCTTTAATGTTAACTGCCTATTCATTTTCAATTAATTTACTTGTATGTACATCTCTCCTTATCCCTTTTTCCAGTTGTTTGTCTTATTTACATATTATATTCCCTTTTGAAAAGTATGGAATAATGTTAAAGAGTGAAAACTGGGCATGTTAGAATCTACATTGTGTATATAGGAATTATTAGAAAGAGGAAGAACATGTAAATATGAATAGGCAAAACTTAATTTTATGTTAAGTAGGAATGCCATTTAATTGATACTAATATGATGTGGAATAAGATGGTAATTTGACATAACCTGTAGACATATTAGTACGACATAAATTTGGCGAACATTTGGCATTGATTTATGGACATATTAACATGACATTAATCGGGTGGACATTTACTTGGCGTAAAATTGTATATATGTTAGTAGGCATTTATTTATAAACATGTAATTGACAATAGTTCTATATGTTAATTTTAAAGGACATGTTAGAATTAAAGGGAATATGTATGTCATATTAATTAGCATTAAAGAGGTTCATGTTAATTTGAGAAAACATATCAATTTGGGAAAACATGCCATTGAATGTTTATGTGTATTTCATGACAATAGAAAATAACGGTACTAAGACACGAGGTTAAGTTCAACTCGTGGTAGAAGTCTTTCCGGAACCGCCCGACAAATCTAGCATCCACAAGTGGTCAACTTAATGCGAGAGGTCTGGTGCCTAGATATATATATATATATATATATATATATATATATATATATATGAATGTGTGTGTGTGTGTGTGTAACTGGAAATAAATAAATAATGAATGTATGTTACAATATAATAAGAACTGGAATGAACGGGGAATGATAATATAACTAATTCATATCTAAACAGTTATGTTATATTTACATGTATTTTTCCATACTTCTGCTTTGCTGTTTAGTTGTTATTATATTCCTATTTTTGTTCTTCTCCCTCTCTTATTTTTTTTGTTTTATAAGCATAGGCTACCTTCGAGCCTAGGCCAATCTCGTAAGAGACATACGTATGAATGAAATTGGGAAAAATTAGGGAATATTTGGAATGAAAATAAAAGAGGGAAATTTGGAGCATACCTTATATTATGGAATATGACTAGAATTTGGGGTGTATGAACATGTAAATCTGTAGGCTTAATTCAAAGATTTAGTGGAACATGTTAATGAAACTGTGTGTCACCTATTTAATCTGTTGGGGTTAAGTAAACTTGTTTAATCTGTTGGGGTTGTATGGACACTGTTAACCCGTGAAAACTTAACCTGTTGAATTTGTAGGGAGGTGTTAGGCTGTAAAATTTAACTAGTGGAAGCCCTAGTTGATTGGGGACATAAATTTAGTGGATTGACTTGTGTCATCTATTGTATGGGACCCACATTAATCATTAACCCAATCTGGTATTAAATGGGGATCCCGCTCTAGGTAGGGGTTAGGGCATGCTTATTGAGCTAATTGTTAGAGGTTTATCTGGGAAGGGGAGTTCTGATGGCGAGTTCCAACAGGGTCATGTGCGTGCATGGGTCCGGTCTGTCGGGGAAAATAAGTCACCGTAACACCTGTAAATAGGACTGTGTCCTTTCGTAGTTGCCACTTTAGGAAGTAATACACCCTACTGTGGGGACGACACAGGGTATTTACGTGTTAGGGAGTCGATCGCTTGAGGGTAGTAATTAGGGTATATCTAGTCCTGCCTTTTATAGGTACCCGTTTTTTGTTTGGGAGTAACACCTGTTATTTCTGTTTGGGTACCTGTTATTTCTGTCTGGGGTAAAACCCATTATGTAACTAGAAGTACCCCTAAATCTACCATTATATTTCTATTGGGATAATCCTGATATTCTAGTAGAAGTGCAAAACAGTCAACCTGCTAGATCTGATTTCTAGTATTGTTATTATCATCATTGTATGTTTATCAGAATAAGCCAGTCCTTGTTATCAGTTCATATCATCTATTATTCACCTTTAGACATATATTGACACTTATCCTTTATGTTGCTAAAACTACTATTTATCTGTTTTACTTAACTTAGTAAGTCGGACTGTCAATTCCAGCAGCTCACCAGGCTTTATGTCTGACCCATTTCCTTTATATTTCTTTCCCCCTGGCTTATAGGGAGAAATTGTATATTTTATTGTTAGCTTTATCATGATGGGTTTCTACAAGTTGGATTTCTGCCTGCTCTCTTTCAAAGATAAGGTTGTTTCTTTTGACTATGTTTGGGGATAGCATTATTTTACTCTGATACTATTTTGACTGAGGTATTTTAGACATGACATCTTATAACTGTTTGCTTAAATGAAAGTTTTCTTCAGCTGTAAAATATATTTTCATGTCTTGTAAAATCTTAGTCTTTGTGATGTTTTTCTGTTTTTATACCTACAACGCTCCATACTTTCTTAATGAAATCCTCATATGGGTGACATTAAGGAATGTGGGGTGTTATAAGAACCACCAGTCGCACAACATTGAAGCCACTTCAATTAGGCCTTCGAATCCACTTCTGAAAGGATTAAGACAAAGGCACTAAGGCATAGAATGGGACAATCAACACCAATAAATACGACCATAAAGTTCCATGATCATGACGACTTTTATATTTCAAAAATTCATGAGAATGTTTACCAAACGTCAACCATGGATTGACAATCGATTTAGGGATTTAATATCCCTTGCAATCTATTTGAGCAATAGTTAATCTAGGAAGGAGAAGTGATCATCTTTTCCTAATATTTTTAAATTTGGAGAGTAGGGAAATCAGTCATTTCGATTATTAGTTAGCCTAATATCCAATTGCACATGATTTATGCTTCTATCTATTTTGACATGATACATAGAATTAAGTTTTGTTACGAGGTCCTTTGGAGGTAAAAAGATTTCGGTAGATATCTTCCAGCCTAATGGATCAAAAGTAGGTGTCGACTGAAAGTCCAAAAGTTATCTTCATAGAGGAGAAAATGAAGTGTTAAACCTAAAAGGCATTGTGACAAGAAATGCGTCAATGACCTTTACTTTCCATCAATTTTTATCTAACTGCGTATAGAAAAATAAAAGTCCTCACTTTCGGATTTGGCTTTTGTTAACGTAGCACTGGATGTTAATGAATTTTATCACTAATATGTTGGCCCTAGAAAGAGAGATCGACTATTTGACCTAATGGTTGATTCCCTTTAAAAAAAATTCATGATTAAATGTATATAGGAAACAGAAGTCAAAATTAAAGAAGTTAGATATGATAAATGAAGACGTTATGCACATTACCACCTTGAAAAAAAGAATAACAACATCTTTCTTTCTATAGAATGATAGGACAACCATCTGATATGGAACTACCAAATATGAGCGATGAAAAGATTGTACGGTTGGAGTGATAGATTGCAGAAATGCGAGGGATGATCCATAATGTTCTTGCTCAAAAATCTTTTAAAAGTACCAAAAACACAAGGAAGGCAACAGATAAAAAGATATTTTCACATAGGAAAGGATCTAAGGCTTGCCCGCCAAGAAGTAAGAGCAAAGTTGATCCTTCACATCCAAATCTAGGAACCTATAACGAGTCCCTATTAAAGCTGATTATCGAGGAAAACTAAAAACTAAGGAAGAGCCATACAAAACCTCGACCACCAAGGGGCACAATCCGAATCGAAATTAATACCCTAATGGTAAAGCTTATTTAAAAGACTTAGCAAAAAAACCATTAAAGTATGCTTAATGCGAAAGGAAAAGGAATGCTTGATATACAAGTTAATGAAAATGATCGAGTGGCTTCATTTATTGGTAAGGTAATTGCAAAATAATCCCTTTGAATATTAAAGTATTAATAATCAAGTATCAAGGAACTGCTGACCTAGATATCCACCTAATTGCTTTCGAAAGCCAAAGAAATTTTTAAAATGCATCCAGAGCAGTGCGATGTAGAATATTTCTTGTAATGCTTCAAGGGGATACTAGAAAATGGTATTGACAATACCGAGAGAAGACCATTTATTAATGGAAGAAGTTTTCATATGAATTTTTGGCTCAGTTTTGAATTAGAAAGGACCCTACCGTTAATTATACCATGGTGGAAAAAATTAAGCAACAACCCAAAGATCCTCTTGGAGATTACTTAAAGAGGTTTAACAATGAAGATTTAAAAAAGCCCCTTTGAAGAAAGATGGAGCAAGGCAAAACTATGACCGAAACTACAAAAGGATGCGGTGGGAAGAAACCGACACCAATACAGTGGCGCTAAACAAAACGTTATCTTTAATCTACATGGCAATAAAAGAAAAAGTAATTTTTCTGACCTAGTACAAGGCCCATACTAGTTCGAAAGCCAAGAAGGAGATAGTTAATGCATTTATCATAAGGAAAAAGGCAGAGAACAGACAAATAAGAGGTTTTGGCTGAAGTCATTCAAAACTCATTTGAGAGGGACAGTTGTAAGAATTTGTTTGAAATATCAAAGTGCATCTCAAGACGACAAGGGATGGCAAAATCCATATGAAGGGGTCCTAAATGTTATTGAAGATGAGGATATCCTATATATGAGCCCACTTGTCAGTAGCGTAGACGTAGTTCATGGAAGCCTTCATATTGCTAGAAATAGTCAAGTAGCAAAAAATCGCTACATCAATGTAACAACCCGCAATTTACGTATCAAAAGATCGTAAAATATTTTTATTTTATACCCCGAGCCTTGGATCGCTCTCATCTTTTAATATGTTGTTTATGGGGATGTGAGACATGTCCATAATTTTTACCAATTTTATTTATGACAATTTTCCCATGTCAGTCTTGTACAGGGCATAACTTTTGACTCAGGTTGAATCAAGTGTTCAAACCTATGCCATTGGAGAGGAAATGGTGCTTGCCTTTCCGTAGAGTGGTTACATTAGAGATTTGGCTCAGCGGTTTGGGAGGAATCGCTTTTTTGAGGTTTAACAGTTGGATGTTCAGGTTTGTGAAGCCTTAATGGGCCGATTTGGGAAGGCGCATTTGTGGGCTAGTGGAAGGGTATAAATAGGGGGTGGGAGGTATGAGAAATGGTTTAGTTTCTCTATTCCCTCATTTGGTGGCCTATGCTCCTCCTTCCTCTAACACCATTCCACCATTAAAAATCAAAATCTAAGGAAGGAAATTGAAGATCTACACAATTGGAGGCTAGATCTACATCAACTGAAGCGAGAATTCATCGGATCAAGGGGTTTGGTTCGAAGTGCTTGCTGTCTGGAATTTTATTACATTGATTTTAGCTTGTTTGTGAAAATCGGTGAGTCGTTTACATCTCTCACATGGATTCAATGAAGTGTAGGAGTGTTTGATCATGCTTTTCATCCAATTCAAGTGTTTTTCCATAGATCTGTGTACCGGTAAGTCCATTTTCATATTATTCACTCTATGATCCATTTTAGCATGTTTAAACCAATAATTTCTATGCTATTCCATAAGATTATGCAAGTTAGATCTATAGTTTTGGTTATATGTTTATTTATCATGACTTTGGGAGTGATTTGCATAATTTTGGTGAGAATTGTCATATTCATGTTGTTAGTGATTCTATGACATGCTTATGATGGTGTTGGATGAAGTAGATGAGTATATTTCATCGATTGTGTTGATTAGAGGAGTTTTGGTCGAAATTGAAGTCGCATTGGTGAAGTTTAGGTTTCTGGTTGCTCGTATGGGGTCGGCCGCACCATATGTGGAATTCTTGGGGGAACAAGACAGGAAGTGGGTCTGTCGAGCGAGCCTACAGTTGAAGTAGTTAGGTCGGTCGATCGAGCCTACATGTGAATAGATGGGGTCGGTCGAGCGAACCTAAAGGTGGAGTAATTGGTGGGTCGATCACACATATATGGGTTGGTTGTACATCAGTCGGTCGGTCAGTCTTGTTGGAAGAACTGGGTCGGTCGGTTGTGGAGTTTGGAGTGATGAAGGTGTTGGGTCGGGCAGTAGGGTCGGTCGTACCTTGTTGGGTCGAGCAACAGGGTCGGTCGCACCATGTTGGGTGGAGAAAAGGAGGGTCGGTTGCACCTTGTTGGGTCGGTCGGTCGAGCAAAATAGGGTCGGTCAGGCCAGAGGTCGGTCACACAGGGTTATTTCTAAAAAATTATACTTTTCGGGTACGACTCAGATTTGATGAAAAGAGGTTGGAAAAAAATCGAGGGCCTCCCCGAACCTGCGCCCAACGCAGTGAGGGTGTGACTTTGAAAAGAAATAAATAGGAAGGTTCGAAGTGTTGAATGTGTTTGTTGATCGGTGTAGACAACGAATGAGGTGACAACTCAAAGGTCGTGAGTTGGTGGATAATGGTTGTTTGAGAAGGTTGCTTGTGCTACGAAAAGTCATCGGGTTGGAGGATTAGAAATGTGAAGGCCGAGAGATTATCGTTTCGTAAGTTCTAGCAGGCTCAAAGCAGGGGTATAATAGGGGCATCTAAAAGACCGGTTGTAGGTCGAGTACCCTGGGTATCGCTGAAAGGCCTAGTTGTCAAGGTTGGACATACGTATCGTTGAAAGGCGCGCGTATGGAGTTTGTGTTAGAACTAGGTTTACCATTAGCCCTTGAAATATGGCAAGGTTGGCCGTCACACGATTAATGAAGGTTTCAAAGCAGGATTGGCGGTGATAGCCAGAGTTAGACATGGATGTTTGGTTGTTTGGATGCTCTGTTTATACCGTCTCATGTAGATTGTCCAATGTCGAAGGAGATGTCCCTTGGTTGCTTGTTCTATATTGATTTAGGCCTTTGGGGCTTATGCTCGAGGGATGTTGAGTTCGATTAGGATGGTTTACATGAGATATATAATCTGGATGTCATGAGTGCTTTACCATGATCAAATGGGTGCTCTGCTTTCCATGGATGAATGGTTGAATTGTTTAATGTAAAGGCTATCACTATCCGATGTATGGAAGACGGGAGTTTAGTTCTTCTCTGGTGTTTGGTAGATTGGTTTGTTGCTCTACTTATTCTCATATACATTTATTGATGAAGTTTGTTAGCTGTTTTATCGCTCACTAAGACTGTTGTCTGACTCAAGGTTTTATGTTTCCTCTTATTGCCTTGGGCTGTTCATCCGGTTGTGGATGGGCATATTGAGTAGCAGGTGACAGTTGATAGCTTAGTGAGACGACGATGTTGATCGATGACGAGTATGAGGATTGCGTACCAGTTTATTACTATCTAGTATTTGTTTCCGCTGTTTGCTTTTCTGAGTGCTGCAGTGAGGCAACTTTGTATAAACACTATTTCCAAGTGTATGGATATTACTTTCTGGTTGTATGAATGTCGTGTGTTTTCTACTTCACTAATACTACCTGTTTTATATGTTCTATTATATTTTATCCTTACGCTGTGAGTTACGATAGGTTCCGATGATGTTGTTTACCTACGATGATTGTCGACAGCTGCCTAGCATACTTTTCAGCGCATTATTTCTCTTATTAGTGCAGGGGTTGTGGGCGGTCGTCACATTTGGTATTAGAGCTTTGGTTAACAATTTTAGCCAAAGTTCTAAGAGTAATTAAGTATGAGAGGCATACTTGTAGGTTTCATTTGGATGCTTACTATATATATTAGCATATATAGTAGTAGCAGTTGTATTCCTTTAGCAATTTTTCTTGAAAGTGACTAATTATTCTAAATTGCAAATTTAGAGTGAGTAGATGACCATCAAGACACGCTGCTAGGGGAGCTAATACTGGAGGGGGAAATGGCTGTGAACCGGACTACCCTACCATGTTTGAAGCCATGATGGAGACATTCATGTGAAGGGTTCCCGCTCTAGTGGCAGCTACGGTAGATGTAGGAGTTTAGTTGCCTAGGGTTGTCGATTTTGCGAAGTTGTGCAAGGATTATACATCTCTAAGAGGAAAACCATTCAAAGGATCTGATCCAGCTGAAGTGGTTCAGAGGTAGATGGATTCTTGTGTACGAATCTTTGGAGACTTGGGTTTGGATGGTGCAAAGAAAGCTTGCATCAAGGCAACTGCCAGGTAGGGCCATGGAATGGTGGAATTCTGTTACACTTGAGACTCCAGAGGAAGAAATTTCATGGGAGTAGTTCGAAGCTAAGTTTGAAGAAAAGTTTATCTCCACAGCTCAGAAATCTGCTCTATTCAAGAAATTTGTGGAATTGAAGCAGAATGGCAGACCAGTTCTATACTACATTTCTGATTTCAAGACCCTATTTGAATATGCTCGTTCATACATTGATATGCCTATCAGAAGAATGAGAAGTTCGTTATGGGTTTGGATACCTATATTGGAAGGTCGTTGGTGGATCATCTAGACGATTCATTCGAGAAGCTTATGGAAAAGTTGTTTGCCATGAGAGCTTGTTTCTTAAGGAAGCAAATGTTGTCGCTACAACCATAGAAGTTCAGAAACAACAGCAGGGTGGTAATAATAAAAAGAGGAAGCAACAACAGCAGGAAGGAAAGGATGGCCAGAAGAAGCCTAAGAGTGAGGTGGTTTGCATTGACTGCCAACAGAAGGGTCATTACTCGAATGAGTGCAAGAATCCCAAAGCTGAGAAGAAGTGCTTCAAGTGTGGAAAGCCTGTGCATGAGAAGAAAGACTGTCCAGAATCAACTAAGGGTAAGCAGGTTGTGAAGGCATATGCTTTGGAAGTCGTGCCAACTACTTTAAGAACTCCTGCTGTAGAGGAGAAGGGAAAGGGTGTCATCGTTCAAAGGTACTCTTTTTGTTCATGGTGTTTCAATTCGTGTGCTTTTTGATACTGGAGCATCGTATTCATTCATTTGTAATGACCTTGTGTGCCATTTGGGTTTGGAACTTGAGATTTGTGATAGACCATTGATCATGACTAATCCAATAGGGGGTTCGTCCAGTTTGTGCATGTTGTGTCGTGGTCTAGTGTTGTCGAGTAATAGTTGCTCTTTTGTGCGTGATTGCTTTGTTCTCAACTTCGCTAGGTTTGGGATCATCTTGGACATGAATTGGCTCAAGAGATATGCGGCAAGGGTGAATTGTAAGAAGCTAGAGGTGAGAGTCGGGGATGTGGAAGGGCAAAAGGTGCTGATTAGATGTAAGCTCGAAGAGGGTGTCTTCAAGGACTATCTATATTCACTTGGGATTCCAAAGGAAGACTTGTCATCTGTGCTGATCGCTAATGAGTATGAGGATATCTTTGACGAGGTCAAAGGGTTGCCCCTGCATCGTGAGATCGAATTTACGATCAATTTGGTCAAGTGTAACAGCCCCACTGTTATACACAGTTTAGCAAAGGACATTACAAGTATTGTAGTTTGCTAATCCGGAGAATATAGCTTGATAGGGACGATCGAATGTGAATATATCTTTATACTAACACTGACACGTCGCTTATACCTTTTTACTTAATGTCTGATCTGAATTTGACGTATTAATACAAAGTAATAAACACCGATTCAACTTAATCAGAACAATATAACAACCACATAACAATCACAGATCACAACGGAAAGCGCATATCGTAGCGTACTTACAGTATGTCCACAAAATTTACTTCTAATTTTACATTCTACACCTTTTAAAATAAATTGCTATCTTAACAAGTACATCTCATAGTACATCAGGTAAGTATACTACAAAAGATAAACTAAAGGTCTCAATATGTCCATCCATGGCTAGCTCACATATCCAAAACTTTGAGCATCCGGTAAACCAGAAAATTCAGGTCTGACCTAGAAACACAAAATGTCGGATCAATCCATCTCTAAATATATGAAAAGTGAGATCCATATATATAACATGTAAATAAACATTAGTTCAACCACAAAATGATAGTAGCAATAATTTATTGTTTCACAATGATGTATGCTTGGTTTCTAATCATGGTTTTTGTCTTCGTCACAAGTTCACGTTATAAGCACGATAATTTAATACAACTGATTCATGACCGACCTGATCAAGGAACTATTATAAGCATGACGTTAACACAATTCATTCATGACCGACCTAATCAAGGAACTCTTTCTCGGTCCAATGACCAAGGAAGAACAACAATCAACATATCGGACAAACAAACATACATTCCAAAATCCAAGATGGTCTCGAGGCCTGGTGGTATCCCTCGTACCGATTTGATACCAAAGATCAGTAACTTATGCACGGTTACTAGGATCGATGAACTATACTCAATTGATCTGATCGAGGAAACACAATAAAACAAGCAATCGAGAACTCATGCACGATCGTAAATCGAAGGAACATAATAAAACAAGCAACACAATCCATTTCTATGATTATTGAGACCAAGGAATCACATGCTCAATCTAAGGGGTTGAGGAAACATAGACATACGATCATGTAGATCGATGTCTCATATGCTCGATCTAAGGGATTGAGGAACCACATATCCGATCTCAACAATCAAAGAAACAAAATCTCAACAACAACAAAAAAGATGGTGGTAACTACGACTTCGCTACTCCATATTTATCATTATTTTATATAAAAAATTTACTAACAGAAGTAGTCATAAAAGTCTAGTCTTTTACAATAATGAATTTCTCAATCTTTTTATATTTACAAGTTTGAAAAGAAATCCAGAAGTAACCTTCTTAAGGATCTAGCAGCCTCTGCCTCCTACCAAAAGAAAGTGAACTCTAAAGTGCCAAATACTATCGCCCACAGTAACCACTATAGTTTAACATAGACGTCCCATACCATCTAGTGAAACACAAGTATTTACTAAGAATTATTAAATTTCACTTATTATGGATATACCCGGAAAGCCTGGATTATATTCTCTTACAGATCTAGAGACCACTTGGTGCACACCATAAAAGAATATAACCTTAAAGTGTTAATTATTATCTCAAAACCGAATATAAGAATCTAACTTGAGCATCCCATACTACTCAGTTGGGTTCTAGTATTCAGTCAAGAATTAGTAAATTCCACTTCAACATTCTATTCATTGGAATATACCATCTTCGACAAAATGTTTCACAAGAACATATTAAACCATCGGTAACATTAAGTCGAAAATTAGCTCATTTCATATTATAGAATTAAGATTCTCAAAACTATTATCGCTTTTGAATTCCATTGTTTAAAACACTTAGTTGTTTGCAAAACTATTTTATTGTTTCCAAAAGTTCATAATAAAGCTCTCAGTTTTAAATTGCAACTTCAGTTTTCTTAAACATGTAATTTAACAAAGCTTAATAAAATTATAGCAAAAAACTCTTAGCTTTCATAAGTAACTCAAAAGTTATGACCAAAACAATTTCTCATGTTTAAAGTATTGACAAAATTTCTCATCGACAGGATAACGACAAACAAATGGGTTTTTCACCATTTAAACTCCAAAATCACAAGAGGCACCATAAATGAAAATTATAGCTTAATCTCTTAGCTTTCCAGAACATTAAGAATGATCAAATTCCAATAAGTGGCTCAAAAGTTATGGTCAAAACAAATTCTCAGTTTAAAGTATTTTTATGATTTCCTAACAATAGCCTGGCGACAAACAAATGAGGTTTTCACCATTTAAACATCGAAATCAATAGGAACACAAAAAATGAAAGTTCTAGCTTATATGCTTAGCTTTCAAGATATGAAAAATTATCAAATTCCGATAAGTGACTCAAAAGTTATGCCCATTTTACTCTCAGCTATCAACTTTGATTTTTACACAGGCCTATGCTACATGCTCAGTTCAAAACTCGTTTTTGACCTCCTAAAGGGCATAATTTCGAAAAATGCCTAGTAGCAAATTGAAAGAGATTTCTATTGCAAAAAGATTGAGTCATTTTGGATAATTTAGCTATAAATTATCACTATTTTACAGCAGTGATATTTTCACTAATTTTTAGCACATATATCAAACAATCACTTGAATCCAAAAACATATTGCAACTAAATCAACCATATCAAAGCCAAAATTTCTAACATGCAACACACTAATTAGAGATAGATTGTGCGAGTAGAACAACTCACCTTATTATGCAAAGAGCTTCATAGTTATAAACATTAACTTCAAGCCAAGTAACCAAAAACAACCCAGATTTTTGTCCCTAGAACAAAGTAAATTTAGCATAACAAACATTAATATTTTCAAATGAAATTTTTACTTAAGATGCTCATATGAGTTGGTAACAACAAATCCAAATTTCATGATTTTATGAATTTTCTACATTTAGTTATGATTTTAAACCAACCTACGTTTTTCTGCCTAGATTTTATAGAAAAGTTTCTCGGAAATCACCATGTTTAACATATCAAATCTAAATAAAAATCCATGAAAATTGGTAGAGAGTTGCTGCAATATGTCAGAAAGAACATAGTAAAATTTGGTAATTTTTAAGCTCCATATAAACTAAATTCGAATTTTTTAGTAAAGAGGGTTTAAATTCTCAGATTTATCAAAACATAAGCATAACATGAAATATCATTGCCAGTCATGTTTGAAATCACAAAAAGCAAAGATAAAATCTAAAATTACAAATGCTAACTGATTCACTAAAGGTATTGGAGCTCAACCTCTTCTGATTCCTAGAAGATTTAACCAAAAGCCCTTTCATTCAAGACTTGAAATTGGGGATTTGTGGAACTAGGGCTTCTCTTTGTTTTGAGAAACTCTCTTTTGTTCACTGCCTAGAACAAATGAGCGTACGGTTCACTTGGAAATAGGTAAGTGAGCAACTTCGTCTTATTTGCACCAATGGGATGAAATATAATTCGTCCCAAACCCAAGTTTTAATTAAATGAATTGAAGTTCTATCTCTCTTTTCACACTTTTAACCCTTCCTTTCTATTAGGATTCCACATAGAATATTTTATTCTGGAACAATATATCAAAACCCAAACATTTGTTTATTTTTAAAACTTTTTCAAGAACTATCTTAAGAGTAACTAAAATAAACAGTTGAATTATTCACAAAAATAGTTTTAATTTAACCATTGAATTCCATAAATCACAATCTAGCATAAATTCTCTTTAATTAATTAGGTGGTTACATTGAGGGTGCTAGAACAATCGTTATGCCTCTTAGGCGAATGGCACTTAAGGAACAAAGAGAGTTGGATGTGCAAGTTCGTGACCTTCTGGGAAAGGGAATCATTCAAAGGAGTGTATCTGAATTGGATGCACCGGTCGTATTTGCAACCAAGGCAGATGACTCGTTAAGATTATGTGTGGACTACCGGGAGCTGAATAAGGTGACCAAAAAGAAAAAGTATTCGTTGCCAAAGATAAACTACTTGTTCGGTCAACTTCAAGAAGCCAAAGTGTTTTCTCAGATGAATCTAGCAACGGGATTTCACCTGTTGAGGGTGGTAAAGGATAGTGTGCCAAACACTGCTTTTAGGACACCATCCGGATTCTTCGAATGATTGGTGATGCCATTTGGATTGACTAACACGCCAGCGTATTTTGTGGATCTTATGAATAGGGTTTTCAGAGGCCAGCTGAATAAGTTTGTACTTTCATGGATGACATTTTGGTCTACTCACGGAATGAGGAAGAGCACAAGAGGCACTTGAGGATCGTGTTGGAAATCTTGTGAAAACATCAGCTGAGAGCCAAGTTTTCAAAGTGTCACTTCTGGAAGAGTGAAATGAGATTGTTAGGACATGTAGTTTCTGGAAATAGGATAGCGGTTGACTCTGCTAAAGTTGCAGCAATCCAGGAATGGGATAGGCCCAAGAATGTGACGGAAGTGAGAAGTTTCCTTGGGTTGGCTGGTTATTACCAACAGTTTATCAAATATTTCTCCAAGATAGCGGTTTATCAAAGATTTCTCCAAGATAGTTGCACCGTTGACAGGATCGACAATGAAGAGTCAAGTGTTCACATGGGATGCAAAGTGTGAGCAAGCATTTGGAATCCTAAAGGAAAGACTAACGAGTGCTCCTGTATTGACCATTCCAAATGAGAATGAAGAGATGGTGGTATACACCGACGCATGTAGCACCGGGCTTGGACCAGTGCTAATGCAGAAGGATAAGGTTGTGGCCTATGCAAGTCGACAGCTGAATCCGCATGAAAGGAATTATCCAACTCATGATTTAGAGTTGGCGGTGATTGTGTTCACTCTGAAGATGTGGAGATATTACCTGTTGGGAATTCGATTCGAGTTGTTCATGGATCACAAGTCATTGAAGTATCTTTTCTCCCAAAAGGATTTGAATCTTTGGCAATAAAGAGGGCTAGAGTTTCTAGCATCATATGATTTTGGTATAGCCTATACCCCTGGTAAAGGTAACGCCGTTGCAAATGCATTAAGTCAAAGACATGCAAGTTTGGGAGCGACATTTTCAGAATGGAAGAGCCTCGAGTATTTGGCAAGATTCGATTTCAGGCCACGTTGTGAGTTGGAAACTGAAATGTTGGCAAGCTTATCGATAAGACCCACTCTTATTAAAAGGATTGGCGAAAGCTAAAAGCGAGATACAAAGCTTGTCGAGTTTATCTAGGAGCTGGAACCAGAAGATAAATAGTTCGAAGTCGATCATAAAAGTTGGCTTCAAAAGCAAGGGCAACCAGTTGTTCCTGATATCGACAGATTGAGAGATGAGGTTCCGAGAGAATGTCATTACTCGAAGTTGACGATTCATCCCGATGGAAATTATATGTATCAGGACATGAAGCGAGTATACTACTAGGAGGGGATGAAGCAAGATATTGGAAAGTTCATTTCCATGTGCATGAACTGTCAGTTGGTGAAAGCAGAACAGAAGAAGCCGAGTGGTTTGCTTCAGCCATTGGAGGTTCCTACGTGGAAGTGGGAGCAAGTATCGATGGATTTTATCAATGGACTACCTAGAATTAGGGCAGGAAACGAAGGAATTTGGGTCATCGTGGATTGCTTGACCAAAAGTGCAAGGTTCATTCCTATTACGTCGACTAGGGCGGTATCGAAGTTGGCTGAACTTTATGTGAAATGGATAGCTCGGTTCCATGGTATCCCGAAGAGCATAGTGAGTGACCGCGATCCATTATTTACGAGTGGGTTTTGGAAGAGTTTGCACGAAGCTTTGGTAATTGAGTTGTGCTTAAGTACGACTTATCATCCGCAAACTAATGGTCAGGCCGAGAGAGTCAATCGAGTTTTGGAAGATCTCCTTAGGGGTTGTGTGTTATACTTTGGAGGATCGTGGGAAGACCATCTACATCTAGTTGAGTTTGCATATAACAATAGCTACCATTCGAGCATTGGGATGGCACCATACGATGCATTATATGGCCACCGTGTAATTCTCCGTCATGTTAGCTAAAAACTGGAGATAAGTTGATACTTGGGCCTAAGATGATTATAGAGACCTCGGATTGTATAGAGATCGTTTGATAACGAATGAAGGCAGCCCAAGATCGTCAGAATAGTTACACCGATAAGCATCGTATGGACTTGGAATTCGACATGGGCGATATGGTTTTCATGAAGGTTTCATCGTTGAAGCATGTGGTTCGATTCAGAAATAAGGGAAAGTTAGCACCTAGGTTCGTTGGGCCATTCCAGATAGTCGAGCGAATTGGAAAGCTCGCATATAGATTGGAGTTATCTGAGAAGATGTCGAATGTGCATAATGTTTTCCATGTGTTGTTTCTACGGAAGTTCGTGCATGATTTGAATGCGGTGGTATCTTCAGAGCAGTATGAAGACCTAGAAGTCAAAACCGCAGTTATAAGACCTCGTAAGCCACTTTGTGTTATGGGAAATGACATGAAACAGCTTAGGAGGAAGACGGTTAAGCTAGTCAAGGTACAATGGAGTGAGGATGACGATGATTGTATGTGGGAGACAGAAGAGAGTTTGAAGGCGATTCATCCAGAACTCTTCGTCGGTAGAATCCTTTGATATCGAATCATCATTATACTATTGTATCTCGTTGTTGTTCAATAGAATTCCGCGTGTCAGGATAAGGCTATGGATGCATGGCTTGATGGTTGCTAGTTTGGATGAAAGAATTGGCTTCTTATGGATGATAGGCATGCGGAATTGTTGCGGTTGCTTGTGTTTGCTTGGAATTTCGGGTGCGAAATTCTTAAGGGGGGAGAATGTAACAGCCCACATTTTACGTATTGGAAGATCGTAAAATATTTTTATTTTATTCCTTGATGGTTGGATCGTTCTCATTTTTTAATATGTTGTTTACGTGGATGTGAGACATGTCCATAATTTTTACCAATTTTATTTGTGACCATTTTTCTCCTGCCAGTCTTGTACAGGGCATAACTTTTGACTTAGGTTGAAATAGGTATTCAAATCTGTGCCATTGGAGAGGAAATGGTGTTTTCCTTTCCGTAGATTGGTTACATTAGAGATTTAGCTCAATGGTTTGGGAGGAATCGTTGTTTTAAGGTTTAACAGTGGGATGTTCAGGTTTGTGAAGTCTTAATGGGATGATTTGGGAAGGCCCATTTGTAGGCTAGTGGAAGGGTATAAATGGGGGTGGGAGGTAAGAGAAATGGTTTAGTTTTTGTATTCTCTAATTTGGTGGCCTATGCTCCTCCTTCCTCTAACACCTTTCCACCATTAAAAATCAAAATCTAAGGAAGGAAATTGAAGATCTACACCATTGGAGGCTAGATCTACATCAATTGAAGCGAGAATTCATCAGATCAAGGGGTTTGGTTCGAAGTGCTTACTGACCGAAATCTTATTACATTGATTCTAGCTTGTTTGTGAGAATCGGTGAGTGGTTTACATCTCTTACATGGATTCAATGAAGTGTATGAGTGTTTGACCATGTTTTTCCATCCAATTCAAGTGTTTTTCCATAATCTATGTATTGGTAAGTCTGTTTTCATATTAATCACTCTATGATCCATTTTAGCAAGTTTAAACTAATAATTTCTATGATATTCCATAAGATTATGCAAGTTAGAACCATAGTTTTGTTCAAATGTTTATTTATCATAAGTTTTGAGTGATTTGCATAATTTGGGTGAGAATTGTCATATTCATGTTGTTAGTGATTCTATGACATGCTTGTGATGGTAAAGGATGAAGTATATGAGTATATTTCATCGATTGTGTCTATTAAAGGAGTTTTGGTCAAAATTGGAGTCACATTGTTGAAGTGCGGGTTTCTGGTCGCTCATATGGGGTCGGTCGCACCAAATGTGGATTTCTTGGGGAACAAGTGTAGCGTTCCATATTTTTACGGTATAATAATTAATTTATTTAATTATTTAAATAGTGATTTAGAGATTTAAATGGTCATTTAATTAAATTATATTGAATATTTAATTAATATAATTAATAGAATAATATATTTAATTCCGAAATAGTCGGAAATAGTGAATTGACAATATTGTGTGAATTGGATCATTTATAATATATAATTCAGTTTAGAGTTGAATTATATTAACGAATATATTTAATAAACGACAGTTGAACGTATAAATTATAATACAATTATAATCGAACCCGTATTGGCGCGGTAGTTCGTAAATTGGCAGTTCAAACTTTAAATGAATATACAAAATCCGTTTTAAGCTGGATTTCTGTGAAACAAGAAACGTTCGGAGCTGGTGAAGTATATTTTTCTAATGGAAGAGAAAAATCGAGATTTCATCATGTAGATTTTGAGTTATGTCCAAATCAAATTTTTGAAAAATCGCTATGGAATTCCTTTATAATTTATAATGATTTATTTATATTATAAATGGATTTTTAATATAAATTGAATATCGATTTAATCTGGGATTTTTAAATGTCAAGTTATAAATCCCGATATGTTTATTTTGGAGCCGGATTATAGTCTATGTGAATATATATGATAATATTAATTTATTAACGTTTAATTTTATTATTTTTAAATATATTAAATATTTAAATGGGTTTATTTAGAGCTTTAAAAATAGCCACTTTTGCAAGCGAGCTCCGTTTTCGACGAAACTAATTTTGTTGGATCCAGAATATTAAATTTTTGTTAGATTTCAGTTTTCGTGATTTTTGGAATCAGTATGTGGCCGTAAAGGATTTAAATGTGAAAAACAGTCGATAATTTGACCTTTAAAAATACGCTAAGCAAGCGGAGTCGGAATTCGACGAAATAACTTTTGTTGGGTCCGTAATGTCGAACTGTAGTTGTATGTCCATTTTTGTCGAATTTGGATATTGTATGTGATCATAGGGATCTTTAACAACGAATATGTATAGCGATTGATTATAATGGAATAAAATAATCAATTAAAAATAAAGTAATATTTAAATTTCCCTATAAATATACTTACACTTCTAAACCTAATTCATTTTTCTTCCTGGCCAACAGCGCAAAATAATCACGCCTCCACTTATCATGTAAGAAACCGTGAAAATATTCCTCATTTTAAATTCATATAAATCAAAACCAAACTATATAAATCATCTATTAATTATTAGAATGCTCATCATGCGAGGAGCTACATTTCTAAGCAGAAATCAGGAGGTGCGATTCACGGTTACGGAGATCAGCAGGTTGGAGCGAACCTAGGGTTCGAAATTGGTAGCGATTGAACTATTGGTTCATTAATTCGAGCTCGTATTGGTAATCAGGAGATCGAATAGCCCGATTTGTAATTTTACTGGAATTTTTAGAATTTAAAAATGTCAGTGTTCACGGCTTTGGTACCTGCTGTCGATGCGATGGAGAGGGGATGTTCGGGATGCGTGAGAATGGTAGGAGATTGTAGAGATTTTAAGGAGAAGAGAAATGGGAGCATTTGCATAAGTTTTTGTGAAGTCAGGTTGTGTTCGATGGTGATACATGTCGCGACATTCATGGTAGGGAGTACGACAGTTTGAAATTGTGAAGGAGAAGATGACTGCGAGGTTGAAATGGAGGAGATAGGGTGGATGAGCTCGAGAAGGATCATGGTAATTTTGTCATGAAATTCTATGGAGAATTGATCATGAATGGATCGAAGGAGGAACGGTAATGAGGATGTAAAACTTGCGTTGGAATTTACAGAGAGGGAAGAAGACGCCTGTAGTTGCGGGTGTGATGTATTGGGCCCATTTACGTAGGTAAAGCCCAATCAATTTGAATTAATAGAAATTATTCTAATTCAACTATGTATTCAAACTTGTTATTGAGTTATATCATTCATACGTTATTAGTTTTACAAACGGTCAGATGCGTTGGGATCGTATGGACGACGACTACACACTGGAACTGACTACGAGTGAATTGGAGCTCGTTACAATTTATTGCAAAAAAAACATCCGTCTGAATTATAGATAGTTAATCATTATTTAACGATAACTGTCCAATGTGTGTAAATCTCACTAACATTGTACAGTTTATATTTTTTATAAATATAATCTAGTATTGATAATGATGATTGATTGTTGTGTGTTAATTGTTTGGTTGAATTGCTGATTTATTGGTTCAAATTATAGATAATGATATATATATATATATATATATATAAATCGTTAATATTGATTCTATTTATCAGAATATTTCATATTGAAATGAAATCGATGTTATTTATATTGTTTAACATTTGTGGATGCAGGGAAACAGGTTGGAGGGATCCAATTGGATTCCTTAATAGTTATAATACTGTTTGTTTTCATATATTGTGATATATGATGTGATATATAATCTATGATTGATTATGATGACACTGGTTATGTTATTTGGTATTTTAAATACCATATGAAATACTGGAATGTAAAAAGGAAATTTTCAAAGTGAATATTGAAGATGAAATATTTATACATGAAATAAATAGGATATTATAAAAGGTAATATTTGGAAAACAAATATTGGAAATATAATTAAGGAAATATTTGGGGAAATAAATCGAATTACATAAACGGATTTATATAAAATGAATAGAATTATATAAAAGGATTTATATAGAATAAATATAATTATATAAAGGGAATTATAAATGAGATTTAAGGGTTAGAAATAAAAAGGATATTTGTATGAATAATTCTACAAATAAAAATATAAATAGAATTTTGGTTTGAGATACTGTTTTTAAATACGAAATCAAACTGTTTTGATTATATAAAGAAATATTATTCGCATTCTGTGTGAATAAAGGATTAAAATAAATATTTTGCAAATAAAATATTATAAAGGAATTTGGGGTTTGAATTAGGAATTTAAATGGAATTACTGAAATTAGAAACTGACTAGAAATTAGTTGAGTTGAATGGCTTTCTGGATATCGATCTGATGTTGGTTTCGGCCTTCAGGATTTGTACATGGGAAGTAGTTCTCTTACTAGTTTACAGTTAGAGACTGATAGAGGTGGGAAGATATTGATGCGTGAATCAAAAATGGAAACATTTTCCAAAGTTAATAACGTATATTTTCTAATTTTAGAAAATAAGGAATTTATGAATATATGGAAACGATAAATGGGAAACTGGGAAATGAAATGGTGATTAATTGGTAAGATTTCCGTTTGGGAATACGACTGTTGTTTGTACACATGTTTTCCTTTGATAGTTAAATCGCCGACTATTAAAGATTTTGACCATTTCCGTTGTCAATACGGAGAGACCCGGATCAGATATATTATCTGAAAACCACTCTGTATGGCATTAGCATTGCGAATCAAATATGATGAATATAATTGAAGATGGAGTTATGCAAGGGTTGTTTAGTAAATCCTAAGTAGAAATTGCTTAAGATGGATTTACAAAATAGTGCCTTCGGTTTGTCCAATCCCAGGATGACCTGTTTGGAAGAACGTCTGACAGAGTATATTTAATAGATCGCGTAAGTTGATCTCCTCAAACGTATTTACGCTTGGTGGCGGAGGAATTCGTTTCTCTTAGCTGTTGACCATGATATGTTTGGAGAAATAAATTTTTGATTTGGTGGGTATGACGATGCGACATTCAAAATGAAGAAAGGCGTGGTTTGTAAAAGGATACGTTATGGCCTATAGCCTCACAACCAGGAAATGATATAAAATCGGGTAGGTCGCATGGCTAAGTGGTTAGCTGCCAATTAGGGTGTATTGTCACCTGATCTAGAGAAATTCCATTTACTTCTATAATCTATTTTGATGTTGTCCCTTTCGGGAAACGGTTGTTGATCCCAACCGTTGGTGATAATACATTCGGCACATTCAAGCGAAATGAGTGACCGATCATGTTTAGCCTGGGTTACAAGATGTTTTTGTTGAACCGGTGTATTCCTCTCTAGAGATACACTGTCGGAAGGTGGTCCCATATCTTTCCAGTTGGAATTCATTAGCAGTGTTTGATTATATATTATGTATGTGGAACGTGAGATGAAAGCGTTCTGCTAGATGATTAATATATTGTGATTGATAGACAGTATTATAATGTCAAAAGAGTTTTGTTATAAAGATTATCGTTTCTTTGAAAAGGATTTTGAAAGTTAAATCAAGTGTTTTGGATTCTCATAAGGGAAAAACCTGTTCTGTATTATACGGCATGGTCTTATGAGATATAATTTATTTTCTCAAACTGTTTTAAATTGTTTACTCACACCAGTCCCATGACTGACTCCTAGTTTATTTTGTTTTGCTTTCCCTAAACTCTTTGGTGCTCGATTTTGTATGGGCAGTCAAGTAGTCTGGATTTTACAGATATACTTGGAGAGCTTGGAGCATGAGGCTTCAGGAATATATAGCTATTGTTTATTTCCGCTGTTTTGTAAGTGTTATACTCTGATAATGTTACTGTTTACATATACTGATTCTATTTCAAAGTTTTGTATCTATTATATATTGTTCGTTTCGCTGTGAGATTTGTGTTTACTCTGATGTTGTAGTTGTCTTCTTCTTCTATTCTAATTTTCTATCTCATTTATTCTCACCCTTTAACTTCTTTCTATTAATTATCCGGTATTTCCGATGCTTGGATAGTCAACATTAAGTTTATGTCGATAACCAGGATCGCGAAAACCCAAGTCGTTACAGTGGTATCCGAGCTGAAGGTTAAGTGATTATCTTGGCTGTGTGGCATAACTCAGTAGAGATGGGGATAGTAATGCCCTAGATTGAGTTGAGTGTATATATACGAGTGAGCATATTTGTAGATTTTATAGAAATTGTTTTATATTGTGGTGATTTATTGGTTGAGTTGTTTATGGGTTCTGGTCAATCAGTTTGATCCACTGTATCGGTAGGTGTTTATAAACACTCGAATACGATGAACCGACATGATATGTTTTAAAGGAAGGGTAAATGTTATAATTTTACCCAAAACATGTTTTGATATAAAAGTATGATTGATATTTGAAGTATTATCGTATATTAAATGTGTTGGTTGTGATTATAATCAGATAAGATTATAATTGAAACGGTTATGTAAATAACCAACCAAATTTCGTATAAGTATTACGAAGTGAATTAAATCAGAATTGAAATTAAAACTCTGGAAATTTGAATAAGTGTTTGTAAATGAATATGGATCGGATATAAGAAAATTTTAAAATTCTGGGAGATTTTAAATTGTTTTAAAGCATTGTAAATGGTATTTTGAAATGAATTTCAAAATAGAAGTATTTAGATATGGTTTTGAAAGTGATATAGTATTGAACTCACTTCGATGGCTGGAAATAGATTCCGATGATGATCATGACATCATCGATGTTCATTTTCGAGTTGTAAGTGACGGATTACTACCAAAAATTTTGTTTTGGAAATGTTTTGCAAAAACAAGTTGTTGAATTTTGAAAAGGATTATTTGATTTTTTTTTTTTAGAAAAGCAAAGTGGTTTAAGAACTCCCAGGAAAAATAATGGTGAATTATAATAGACTGATCATTAAAATTAAAAACAAGATAAATTATACTTGTGAAAGCAAACTAAAGTTGAAATTAATTAATGAAGTTTATGTTTGAAACTTAACGAGGTTAAGTAAATTGGATTGGTGAGTTAAGGATTTCGAATCGAGGATGAAACTCGAGTTGAAGTGAGATCTGGTTTGAATATAAGCAAATGAATTGATTGGAGTTAACTGAGATGACATTGGTATATGTTGAATTAGTAACAGATGCAAAGGATATAATGATATGCCTGACAAAAAGGTACAAGTTTATATTTCTATTGGATATGAGATTTATGAGCCGAAGTGGAAAGCCGCTTTGTTGTTTGATTTTCTTTTGGGTTGGAAAAGGCCTAGAGAGGCGAGTTGTAGTTGTACCGATTGACCAATACAAAGGAGGTGCTGACGAATTTTTTTGGAAATTTCGGGTGTTAGAAAATTTTCGGGATTTTTGAAATTTTTTGTTAATTAGAACTGAATTAATAATTTAATTTAAATAAGTTAGTTCAATTGAAACTGAAGTTAAAAGAAGTAAACAAATAAATTTTAACTCAGTTAATAGGGTTTGTTTTCTACCCTAGCAATTTCGAGGACGAAATTATTTTAAGGGGGTAAGAATGTAACGTCCCGTATTTTTACGTATAATAATTAATTTATTTAATTATTTAAATTGTGATTTAGAGATTCGAATGGTCGTTTAATTAAATTATATTGAATATTTAATTAATATAATTAATAGAATAATATATTTAATTCCGAAATAGTCGGAAATAGTGAATTGACAATACTATGTGAATTGGATAATTTATAATATATAATTCAGTTTAAAGTTGAATTATATTAACGAATATCTTAATAAACGACAATTGAACGTATAAATTATAATATAATTATAATCCAGCCCGTAATGGCGTTGCAGTTCGTAAATTGGCAGTTCAAACTTTAAATGAAGATACAGGATCCGTTTTAAGCTGGATTTCTATGAAACAAGAAACGTTCGGAGCTAGTGAAGTATATTTTTCTAATGGAAGAGAAAAATCGAGATTTCGTCGTGTAGATTTTGAGTTATGTCCAAATCAAATTTTCGAAAAGTCGCTATGGAATCCCTTTATAATTTATAACGATTTATTTATATTATAGATGGATTTTTAATATAAATTGAATATCGATTTAATCTGGGATTTTTAAATGTAGAGTTATAAATACCGATATGGTTATTTTAGAGCCGGATTATATTCTATGTGAATATATATATGATAATATTAATTAATTAATATTTAATTTAATTATTTTTAAATATATTAAGTATTTAAATGAGTTTATTTAGAGCATTAAAATTAGCCACTTTTGTAAACGAGCTCCGTTTTTGATGAAACTAATTTTGTTGGATCCGAAATATTAAATTTTTTAGATTTCAATTTTCGTGATTTTTTGAATCAGTATGTGGCCATACAGGATTTTAATGTGAAAAACAGTCAATAATTTGACCTTTAAAAATACGCTGTGTGAGCAAACGGAGTCGAAATTCGACGAAACAAGTTTCGTTGGGTCCGTAATGTCGAACTGTAGCTGTATGTCCATTTTCGTCGAAGTTGGATATCGTATGTGATCATAGGGATTTTTAACAACGAATCTGTATAGCGATTGATTATAATGGAATAAAATAATAAAATAAAATATTTAAATTTCCCTATAAATATACTTACACACTTCTAATGCTAATTCATTTTTCTTCCTGGTCAATAGCGTAAGATAATCGCGCCTCCACTTCTCATGTAAGAAACCGTGAAAATATTCCTCATTCTAAATTCATAGATATCAAAACCAAACTATATATATCCTATTAAATATCAGAATGCTCATCATGGGAGGAGCTGCATTTCTAGGTAGAAATCACGAGGTGCGATTCACGGTTACGGAGATCAGCAGGTTGGAGCGAACCTAAGGTTCGAAATTGGTACTAATTGAAGTATTGGTTCATCAATTCGAGATCGTATCGGTAATCAGGAGATCGAATAGCTCGGTTTGTGATTTTATTGGAATTTTTAGAATTTAAAAATGTCGATGTTCACTGTTCATGGCTTAGGTACCTACTGTCGACGCGATGGAGAGGTTATGTTCGAGATGCGTGAGAATGGTAGGAGATTATAGAGATTTTAAGGAGAAGAGAAATGTGAGCATTTGCGTAAGTTTTTTTGAAGTCTGGTTGTGTTAGATGGTGATACATGTCGCGACATTCATGGTAGGGAGTACGACAGTTTGAAACTGAGAAGGAGAAGATGACTGTGAGGTTGAAATGGAGGAGATAGTGTGGATGAGCTCGAGAAGGATTATGGTAATTTTATCTTGAAATTCTGTGGAGAATTGATCATGAATGGATCGAAGGAGGAACGGTAATGAGGCTGTAAAACTGGCGTTGGAATTTACATTGAGGGGAGAAGACGACTATAGTTGTGCGTGTGATGTATTGGGCCCATTTACATAGGTAAATCCCAATAAATTTGAATTAATAGAAATTATTCTAATTCAACTATGTATTCAAACTTGTTATTAAGTTATATCATTCATACATTATCGGTTTTAGAACGGTCAGATCCGTTGGGATCGTATGGACGACGGCTACACACTAGAACTGACTGGGAGTGAATTGGAGCTCGTGACACTTTTTTACAAAAAAAAGGTCCCTTTGAATCAAAGATAGTTAATCGTTATTTAACGATAACTGTCTAATGTGAGTAAATCTTACTAACTTTGTACAGTTTATATTTTTTATAAATATAATCTAGTATTGATAAATGATGATTGATTGTTGTGTGTTGATTGTTTGGTTGAATTGCCGATTTATTGGTTGAAATTATAGATAATGATATATATATATATATATAAATCATTAATCAAATATTGATTCTGTTTATCAGAATATTTCATATTGAAATGAAATCGATGTTATTTATATTGGTTAACATATGTGGATGCAGGGAAACAGGTTGGAGGGATCCAACTGGATTCCTCAATATTTATAATACTGTTTGTTTTCGTATATTGTGATATATGATGTGATATATAATCTGTGATTGATTATGATGACATTGGTCATGTTATTTGGTATATTAAATACCATATGAAATACTGGAATGTAAAAAGGAAATTTTTAAAATGAATATTGAAGATGAAATATTTATATATGAAATAAATAAGATATTATAAAAGGTAATATTTGGAAAACAAATATTGGAAATATAATTAAGGAAATATTTAGGGAAATAAATAGAATTATATAAAAGAATTTATGTAAAATGAATAAAATTATATAAAGGGATTTATACAGAATAAATAGAATTATATAATGGGAATTATAAATGAGATTAAAGGGTTAGAAATAAAAAGGGGATTTGTATGAATAATTCTACAAATAAAAATATAAATAGAATTTGAGTTTGAGATATTATTTTTAAATACGAAATCAAACTGTTTTGATTATATAAAGAAATATTATTCGCAATCTATGTGAATAAAGGATTTAAATAAATATTTTGCAAGTAAAATATTATAAAGGAATTTGGGGTTTGATTTAGAAATTTAGATGGAATTACTGAAATTAGAAACTGACTAGAAATTAGTTGAGTTGAATGGCTTTCTGGGTATTGATCTGATGTTAGTTTCGTCCTTCATGGTTTATACTTGGGAAGTTGTTCTCTTACTAGTTTACAGTTAGAGACTGATAGAGGTGGGAAGATATTGATGCGTGAATCAGAATTGGAAACGTTTTCCAAAGTTAGTAACGTATATTTTCTAATTTTAGAAAATAATGAATTTATGAATATACGGAAACGATAAATGGGAAATGGGAAAATGAAATTATGATTGATCGGTAAGATTTCCATTTGGGAATACGACGATTGTTTGTACATGTGTTTTCCTTTGATAGTTAAATCACTGATTATCAAAGATTTTGACCATTTCCGTTGTCAATACGGAGAGATCCGGATCAGATCTATTATCTGAAAACCTCTCTGTATGGCATTAGCATTGCGAATAAAATATGATGAAGATAATTGAAGACGGAGTTATGCAAGGGTTGTTCAGTAAATCCTAGGTAGAAATTGCCTTAGATGGATTTACAGAATAGTGCCTTCGGTTTGTCCAGTCCCAGGAAGACCTATATGGAAGAATGTCGGATGGAGTATATTTAATAGATCGCGTAAGTTGATCTCTTCAAACGTATTTACGTTTGGTGGCAGAGGAATTCGTTTCTCTTAGCTGTTTACCCGTGATATGTTTGGAGAAATCAATTTGTGATTTGGCAGGTATGACGATGTGACATTCAAAGTGAAGAAAGGCGTGGTTTGTAAAAGGATACGTTATGGCCTCTAGCTTCACAATCAGGAAATGGTATAAAATCGAGTAGGTCACATGGCTAAGTGGTTAGCTGCCAATTATGGTGTATTGTCACCTGATCTAGAGAAATTCCATTTACTTCTATAATCTATTTCGATGTTGTCCCTTTCAGGAAACGGTTGCTGATCCCAACCGTTGGTGATAATACATTTGGTACACTCAAGCAAAATGAGTGACCTGTCATGTTTAGCCTGGGTTACAAGATGTTCTTGTTGAACCCCGTGTATTCCTCTCTAGAGAAACACTGTCAGAAGGTGGTCCCATACCTTTCCAGTTGGAATTCATTAACCAATAAGCGCCCGCAGTGTTTGATTATATATTATGTATGTGGAACGTGAGATGAAAGCGTTCTGCTGGATGATTATTATATTGTGATTGATAGAGATTTTTATAATACCAAAAGAGTTTTGATATAAAGATTATCGTTTCTTTCAAAAGGATTTTGAAAGTGAAATCAAGTGTTTTGGATTCTCATAGGAGAATAACCAGTTCTATGTTATACGGGGTGGTCTTATGAGATATCATTTATTTTCTCAAACTGTTTTTAAATTGTTTACTCACACCAGTCCCATGACTGACCCCTAGTTTTTTTTTTTTCCCTAAACCCTTGGGTGCCCGATTTTGTATGGGCAGTCAAGTAGTCAGGATTTTACAGATATACTTGGAGGGCTTGGAGCAGGAGGCTTCAGGAATATATAGTTATTGTTTATTTATGTTGTGTTGTAAGTGTTATACTCTGATAATGTTACTATATACATATACTAATTCTATTTCAAAGTTATGTATCAATTATATATTGTTTGTTCCGTTGTGAGATTCGTGTTTACTCTAATGTTGTAGTTGTCTTCTTCTTCTTCTTCTATTCTAATTTTCTGTCTCATATATTCTCACCCTCTATCTTCTTTCTATTCACTATCCTGTATTTCCGATGATTGGATGGTCGATATTGAGTTTATGTCGATAACCAGGATCGTGAAAACCCGGGTCGTTACAACAAGACAGGAAGTTGGTCGGTCTAGCTAGCCTACAGGTGAAGTAGTTAGGTTGGTCAAGGGAGCCTACAGGTGAATAGATGGGGTCGGTCGAGCGAACCTACGGGGGGAGTAATTGGTGGGTCGGTCGCACAATTGATGGGGTAAGCCGTACATCAGCTGGTCAGTCGGTCTTGTTGGAAGAACAACGTTGGTCGGTTGCGGAGTGTGGAGTGATGAAGGTGTTGGGTCGAGCAGTAGGGTCGGTCGCACCTTGTTGGGTCGAGCAACAAGGTCGATTGCACCATGTTGGGTTGAGAAAAGGAGGGTCGGTCACACCTTGTTGGGTCGGTTGGTCGAGCAAGACAGGGTCGGTCAGGCTAAAGGTCGGTCGCATAGGGTTATTTCTGAAAATTTATATTTTTCTGGTACGACCCAGATTTAAAGAAAAGAGGTTGGAAAAAATTTTGGGGGCCTTCCCAAACCTGTGCCGCATCGCAATGAGGGTGTGACTTTGAAAAGAATTAAGTAGGAAGGTTCGAAGTGTTGAATGTGTTCTTTGATCGGTGTAGAACAATGAATAACTTGACAACATAAAGGTCGTGAGTTGGTGGATAATGGTTGCTTGAGCTATGAAAAGTCATCGGGTCGGAGGACTAGAGATGTGAAGGCCAAGAGATTATCGTTGTCATAAGTTGTAGCAGGATCAAAGCAGGGGTATGATAGGGGCACCTAAAAGACCGGTTGTAGGTCGAGTACCCTGGTTATCGTTGAAAGGCCTGGTTGTTAAGGTTAGACATACATATGTATCGTTTAAAGGCGTATGGTGTAACGTCCCGTATTTTTGGCAGTCAAATATTATATTTATTTATTGTTTTAAATATTATTTTTGGAATAAAAATAGATTTTTATATTGAATTTGTTATTTAAACGGAGTTCGAACGTTATATATTTTTATAATTATAAAACGAACTCGAAACGACACGGCAGTTCGTAATTCAACGTTCTGAACTTCAACCGAGTACACATGATTCATTATAAGTCGGAATTCTGTGAAACAAGAATCGTTAGGATCGACTTGACTATAATTTTCTAATGGAAAAGAAAAATCGAGATTTCGGCTTTAAAATTGTAAGTTATGTCCAAATTAGATATTCAGAAAAACAGCGCCATGATCATAACGGTTTATTTGAAATAAGTAGATATAGGATCCGAATTTGGACAAGGTTCTTTTGGGGCGTAAGTATAATTAAATTTTTAGAATTTTTCTGTAATTTTTAAATAATTAAATAAACAACTTTTTTTTTTGAGTATTTTGCACCCTGCATCAGCATTTTTGGGGTTTCACAATATAAGTCAATCTACCGATATTATTACATTTTCGGGATCGCGACACCTCGCTGATCACGACTATATTTTTATTTCAGTCTGCAACGCTCATATAACCGTACATGGTAGTGTGGGTAACTTTTATTGAATGGTCAACTGGCCAAACGAACTCCAAATTCAACGAAACAAGTTTCATACGAAACCTTAGGAAGAGGCCTAGTGAAACGTCAAGGCCTCATATTTTTAGGATTTTTTCTGAAATTTTTAGGAATTAAAGCTCGGTGTTTTTCATCGATATTTTCTAAGGGATTTTTTCAAACGACCTCGGAATTCGACGAAACCAATCCCATTGGGTCCAGAATATTTTTTTATGCTAGAATTACATATTTGTTCGTCAAAAACGGAGGGTTTATGTAGTTATTTTGGAACATTTCTTCATAGCAAAGCATGTATGAATAAAATAATATTTAATTGGTCCAACTTTCCTATATAAGTGATTTTCAACTACTACCTGATGCGCACCATACCAAATTCTTCTCCACGATATACTTTTAAGAAACGCATACTATCCTAAAACGTACCATGTCCATACTGCATCCACTTTGTATACCTCCGCTCGTTTCTTTCTACGACCAACCGTACAAAATCTAAACTTCAGTCAGCTACCCTGAGTACGTGCACACCTACATATAAGTCAACCTACCGATGTTATTATATTTTTGAAGTCGTGAGACAACGCTGGACACGATCGTATTTTTATTTCTGTCTATGGCCGGCTGTATGTGAACGAAATTCTATGCATCGGGGTACCATATTAAAATAAAAAAAACAGTCTACATTAAATAGCGTATAATGTAAAATATATCCCAAGTAAATCTAACTCACGTTTGCCACTCTATATTCCATCTTTTCCAATTGTTACTGCAGTGTGGGTTCTTTTCGGTGTAGTCTAAAATAGCTATCCATCTTTCTTCCTACAGTTTCTTTTCAATCTTTCCCATTTGTTTTCAATCTTTCCGTGAATAAAACAACTGATGCTACCCTATAAGAAGCACATACATATTAACCATAGGCACATGCAACGCTGGGCTATAAGATGTTACTGCACAAGCTAACTCCTACCCAATTACTCTTTCACATGCCATCAGAAACATTTCTACCCTATGAAAATCCAAAAAAAAAAACGTACATACTGTGCGAAATCGGTGCACCCCGTAATACCCAAGGGACAAGAAAACACAGCTTCTTTTCAAAACGTCAGCAGCAGTGCAAAAGGAAAACTACAGCAGACCTAATTCCCTACTTTTTCACAGCTAAGATGAATACCGTGGAGACAAAGTAAAAATAAACAATTCCTTTTACTTTCTTGGCAGCCAAACTAAACACGTGATGCCCACGTTTTCCCTATCTATAAATACACAGTGCGTCCCCATTTTCCTTACTGTGCTTTTAAGTTCTAACCGATACCCTTTTCTATGAAAAATCAAAACCGTATATACCTATAAAAATAATAATATAAACCAAAGATATTTGAAACGAGAGATGCTGCATGGGAAAAGGACGTGAGTTGGGGGTTTAAATGATGTGCAGGTGGGTAAGGAAGCAAAGAAGAGTATGGGAGACTGAGAGCATTTACGGTGGTGGCAGTCTCGGTTGCATACGAATTAAAGGAGGAGATCATTGTCTGGTCTGAGTGATACCGCGGCCGCGAGATGGGATGGGAGGGTGTAGTGCTGTTTAAAAACAGTAACGGCAAGAAAAAAAAACAACGGTGGAAGGAAATCGAAACAAACTGGAAATGGGAGACAGCGTGCGAGGCAATGGTTTGGTGAGTGGAAATCTGGGCTTCGATCCTATCCTAAGGAAAAAATATATATATAAGAAATGAAAAAGAGAATTGGGAAGAAAGAGTGGGAAAGAAGGACAGATGAAGGGTGCTTGCGGTGAAGTACTGGTATGGGGGACATGGGTTTAGATATGGGCTTTAGGTCCATTATTAAAAAAAAAACGCAAGTATGAAGAAGAGAAAGTGAGCGGCATACATAAGAGAGGGATGAGGACAGTGGGGAGAAGTTGGCTCAGTGGAGATGAAGAATGTTGTGCATTTTTGGAGTGGCTGCACATACAATTCGAAGGTGACAAATCTAGTTTCAATGCCTTTAAGTGTCCTAATCATGCTTAAATTAAGTTTATAATTAACGTAACATAAGTAAGATTTAAGTTAAAAAAAATTGTTGTATAGGTTGCCTGGAAATATTATTTTCGTGCCTGATCATGCCTCAGCAACATAAATATAGGTTTGAAAAGAGGGGATTATGTGAAAGCAATGGACTCGGTTCCCTGAAGTCGAGATTAACGCTGCAGCGCGCAAGGAGAAGTAGCGGCCTTATTGATATTCGTTTAGATGAACGAGTAAGTAACGAAAGTTAATATTTACTTAAGAAGTATATTAGTTTAAAACAAATCATGAACTTATAATCTTCGTACCTTGTTCATACGCCGTAAGATTTGAACGAGAACAAGAGAAGTCAAAATCGTATCGTTGAACGCAACAATATGGAGCTCATCTGGTCAAGATTGGAAACGATCGTTATTTCGACAGATAAAATCCCAAGGTGAGTTAAACTCACTCAGTTCCCCACTTATATTTATTATAAGTCGGGTTTAATATTTATTTGCTATGTTTGCTGAATATTGGTTGACTTGATGATTGTTTGGATGGTGTTAAATTTTGTTACACCGATTATTTAAATTAAACTTTGTTTAATTTAAGTGAAACGACTTCATTATTTTTAACATGATTTCCAAACAAGGTAACTCACCTTGTTGGTTACGATATAAACGTACATAAATTAAATTGGATGTTTGCATTATTGTTATTGGTTGACCATTATCGGTTGAATTGATGATTTTGCATGTGATCGTCACATAAACGATTTAACCGGTATGACTAGGTTTTTGGTTTGAATATTGATTGTTGAATAGATTCAATGGTTATTGTGTTATTAACCAATGGTTAGTATCAGTTGAGGAATTTACAGCAGATGGCCCAAATACAAACTGGTTTTATAAAAGTTGATTCACCGTCAGGTGAATCGATAGAAATTAAGTTATGAAATTTATTTAAAACTGAATATATATTTTTAATTATATTAGTTAATTGGGTTTATAAAGAGGAAAGAAACCAACCATATTTACATTGATTGTTTTAATCAAAATCACTATTTTGTACCGGAAATCTAACCGTGCGCGAAGCACGTGCTTCATCTCAATAATGGGATGATACTTATACGTACAAGACTAATGAGCAAGGGAGCGGATTTTAACAACCTAGGTTAATTGTTTTAAGTAACAATTTAAAAGGAGATTATGTTGAAGTGGTTTTTGTTCCAAATAACCAAATGGGATTATTTAAATTAATTGAATTTAGTGGAAAGATGAATTGAGATCTGATTAACTAGTTAATCAGGTTAGAGTTTGGCCAAGTCAACTATGTAAATCATAATGGAATTATTACATTAATTTCATGGAATGTAATCAATGGTTAAGTAAACATTTTCTTAAAATGGGACATTTGGTTATCATTTATTTAATTATAATCAAAGGGGAAATCCTGGATTTAGAAAGAGCAAATGGAGGTACAAACCGATAAGGTCAATTTAAATAAAAATGATATTTTAAATGATATTAGTGATAATACAAGTTAAAAGTTTAAATGGAGGTTTAAAGAGAATTCTTATTTAAGGTTCCATTTAATTGGATTTTATAAAATCCAGGATTATGACGAAGCCGAGCTTTGCTGTATATTACTGGACGAGTTATTAAGGATGAATTTTGAAATGGGAAATCAAATGGAAAACCCAAGTCTGAACTTGAATAGTTAAACGAGTGAAGTTATAAAGATGAAATATAGATCTGTGATTTTAAACAAAAGATGATGTTTCATCAAGGTAGAATTAAAATGGGGTTTGTGTAATATGGGAAAATGAATATCGGTTTTGGGTATTGAAACTGACATCTATCTTAAGATAAGACTGTGATTGATCAAGGTCTGAGAGGTAATTAAAATACCCCAACTTGTACAACTGCAGGATTGTCAAAAGATGAAATTAGTTGTAATGGTGAAGGTGTCAAAAGTAATTTACTATGAGAAATGATAGGGTAATGTTTTGAAGAAATTGGAAATATATACTTATAAAGGGATTCAGATATAAAAGGAATTAAAAAGAGACTTGACTATATGAAGTGAAAATTCCATAATAAATAGGAAAAGGGAGATTTGCGAAAATATAACGATATTTTCAAAAGTATGAAGTTGGGATTTGGAATGAGTTAAGGAAAGTGACGATCGGGCGTTCAAATAACGAAACAAAGGAGATATCGTAACAATTGCGTAAAAGGATGAGCTGAATCAGATTTCCAATTATAAATATTAAGTATTGTTGTAACAAACGTTTTTGAAAGGATAGTTAACAAGAAATAATGGATATGATTTTATGATATTTTTCTAAGTATATAAGTAAATGATTTGAGAATATTTATATATTAAAACTGAAACATCACTTTGGTATCACAACTGATATACTATTTGTAATGGCCAAATGATGCTGTGTACTGAACCAATGGATTTATTTATTGATTGTTTATTTTGATAGTTAAACAACCGACTATCAAAATCTTACCCAACGTTGTTGGTACGGAAAGACCGGGATCGAATTTATATTCGAAAACCATTCCGACCAACAAATACGTAAACGAAGAAGATATATGTTGCTGGTCGAGATGGAGCTATTGAAGACCGTATATCTTCATGAATGGAAGGACTATTGTTGGATTTCTCTAGCTGATCCCTAGAGATATTTTGACAATGATTCTGTCAGGATTGAAATCTACGGATCACAAGGACTACTCGCTGCTGATCTATAGGATGTGGTAGGAGGGTGCCTTCGGTTCATCCTGTTCCTGGGTGGACGTATATGGATGGATGTCTGACAAAGTATTTCCAGAAAGGTCACGTACATTGGTTTCTTCAACCGTACCAAGAGTGGAAGCGGAGAAGGAAACTTCTTTAGCCAACACATAATGTATGGTTATGGATGCCAATTTGTGATTTTGATGGATCTGACGATGTGGCATTCGAAGTAAATGTGATGTGCTGATGAAGCGTAGCCTCAAGCCTCAGCAACCAGGAAAAATGACGAAAATCGGGCAGGCAGCATGGCTATGTGGGTCGCTCCCATTAGGGTGTATAATCACCTATCTAGAGAAATTCCTTTTGTTCTAACTCTATCGATTCTGCCCATTCGGGAAACAGTGGTTTGAGTCCAACCGTTGGTGATATACATTCGATACACTCAAGCGAAAATAGTGGTCGGTCATGTGTGGGCCGGGTTGCAAGAAGTTCTTGTTGAAACCAGTGTATTCGCCTCTAGAGATACACTATTGGCAGGTGGTCCCATACCTTTTCATAGTCGGAAACCAGTCTCCAATAGGCGCCCGCGGTTTTGTTTGTATACTATATATGTGGAGCGTGAGATGCAAGCGTTCCACTAGATTGATATTTACTTGTATTTAGACACTATTATAATATCAGAGAAGATATTGATTTCAAAATTGTTTTGGGTTATCGTAAGGTAAAAACCGTCCGTATTTATGTGTTGATTTGGTCTTACGATTATCCATTTCTTTCGAAAGGATTTAACTTTAAAATCAAGTTGTGTGATACCCTTAATACCGTGCGAGTTTTACTCACTCTGGTCCACCAGACTGACCTGGTGTTTTGTAAATGCTCGGGTTAGACCGGGTGTACAGGTTCAGGTTATCTGATGCTGTGAAGTCCAAAGACAAGCTGAAGGTGTTCAGACGTATGATGTTCGATCGTTATTATTCCGCTGTGTGATGTATATAAGGACAGATTATTATAACTGTCCCAGAGTATTGATGTACTCTGATGATTGTAAGTTTTTATTTCAAAGCTCTCTATAAAGTTTATTTATATATTATATTTTGTTCCGCTGCGATGTGAGATTCTGTGTAGTGTTCTTCTTATTCTTCTATTCTAACTTTCTTTCTTTCTTTTCTCACCCTCTAACTTCTTTCTCCTAGCTTTCTGGGGTTTTCGGTACTTGAGTTTTGGACACGGGTGGCATTAGTGTCGAGATTCAGGTGTCGAAATTCCCGGGTCGCTACAATTGGTATCAGAGCAATGGTTTAGGAATAACCTTGGCTCTGTGGTATAACTCGATAGAGATTGGGTTAGTAATAACCTAGATCGAGATTGAGTATATATATATGAGAGCGTATTTGTAAATTTTATGTACAAACGTTTTGTATTGTGTTGTTTAATCGGTTCAATCGTTGAGAAGCATTGAACTGACAATTTAATACAATATTGTTTTGAAAAGAGGATAAATGGATAATTTTACCCGAATTATATTTTTGTATAGAAAAGGAATAATTTTCTCAATTTATTGAGATATTGGTGTATTCGATGTGTTTGTTGATTTGGATAAATTCAAATTTGATTAAGAATTTGAATTGAAACTTAACTTGTCTAAGTAGAATTGCATTAAGAATGATAATGAAATTTAGTAAAACAAATTTGGAAATTTGAAATTTTATTTGAATAAATAATAATCAAAAGAAAATCAACCGAACATTAATCGATTAATGTTCAGTTATGTGAAACCAAAGTAAAATATTAATATTGAATGTGAATTCAATTGATTTGGTTGATTCGGTTGTATATTGGTTGTTTATTGTGAAATGTTGGTTATTGAATGGTAGGTTGTTTGAATGCAATGAATTGATGATTTAATGAAGTCAATTAAATTATAAACTAAAGTAAATAAATTCCAGTATAATAAAACTGGATTAAACTTCATGTGAACTGAGACTAAGGCAAATAAGTTGATGCTCATGTTTGAATTGGTGAATTTGTGAAGTTATACTTGTTAATCAATAAAATGTTATTCTGAATCTCATGTATTTGTCACTTACATGTTAATTGAGTTAAGTACAGGCAGAAGGAGACTCGAAATTAGATTTTGGTTGCGTAGATTGAAATAAATGGTGCAAATATGCTCAATAGCACTCGTAAAAGGTACGCCTACGCAAAATATGGAATTTTGGGTTTTTATTTGGATTTTGAGTTTGGATTTTGAATTTTTCCCGACTGTGTTGGTCGATGTATATATATTTCTTGAACCTATGATATTGCAGATGTCCTCCGCACAGGGGAGACTCTGCCAAAAATTTTCCAAAATTTAAGGTGTTAGAAATTTTTGAACATTTTTGGAAAATTCATTTATTTGGAATAAATTGGTTTTAAAACCAATTAGATTAGTTTTGGAAATAAAAATCGAGTTTTATTTAAATATTTTTATAAAGCTAATAGGCTTGTAACGTTCTTTCTTATCTTAGCAATTTCGAGGACGAAATTATTTTAAGGGGGGAAGAATGTAACGTCCCGTATTTTTGGCAGTCAAATATTATATTTATTTATTGTTTTAAATATTACTTTTGGAATAAAAATAGATTTTTATATTGAATTTGTTATTTAAACGGAGTTCGAACGTTATATATTTTTATAATTATAAAACGAACTCGAAACGACACGGCAGTTCGTAATTCAACGTTCTGAACTTCAACCGAGTACACATGATTCATTATAAGTCGGAATTCTGTGAAACAAGAATCGTTAGGATCGACTTGACTATAATTTTCTAATGGAAAAGAAAATTCGAGATTTCGGCTTTAAAATTGTAAGTTATGTCCAAATTAGATATTCAGAAAAACAGCGCCATGATCATAACGGTTTATTTGAAATAAGTAGATATAGGATCCGAATTTGGACAAGGTTCTTTTGGGGCGTAAGTATAATTAAATTTTTAGAATTTTTCTGTAATTTTTAAATAATTAAATAAACAACTTTTTTTTTGAGTATTTTGCACCCTGCATCAGCATTTTTGGGGTTTCACAATATAAGTCAATCTACCGATATTATTACATTTTCGGGATCGCGACACCTCGCTGATCACGACTATATTTTTATTTCAGTCTGCAACGCTCATATAACCGTACATGGTAGTGTGGGTAACTTTTATTGAATGGTTAACTGGCCAAACGAACTCCAAATTCAACGAAACAAGTTTCATACGAAACCTTAGGAAGAGGCCTAGTGAAACGTCAAGGCCTCATATTTTTAGGATTTTTTCTGAAATTTTTAGGAATTAAAGCTCGGTGTTTTTCATCGATATTTTCTAAGGGATTTTTTCAAACGACCTCGGAATTCGACGAAACCTATCCCATTGGGTCCAGAATATTTTTTTATGCTAGAATTACATATTTGTTCGTCAAAAACGGAGGGTTTATGTAGTTATTTTGGAACATTTCTTCATAGCAAAGCATGTATGAATAAAATAATATTTAATTGGTCCAACTTTCCTATATAAGTGATTTTCAACTACTACCTGATGCGCACCATACCAAATTCTTCTCCACGATATACTTTTAAGAAACGCATACTATCCTAAAACGTACCATGTCCATACTGCATCCACTTTGTATACCTCCGCTCGTTTCTTTCTACGACCAACCGTACAAAATCTAAACTTCAGTCAGCTACCCTGAGTACGTGCACACCTACATATAAGTCAACCTACCGATGTTATTATATTTTTGAAGTCGTGAGACAACGCTGGACACGATCGTATTTTTATTTCTGTCTGTGGCCGGCTGTATGTGAACGAAATTCTATGCATCGGGGTACCATATTAAAATAAAAAAAACAGTCTACATTAAATAGCGTATAATGTAAAATATATCCCAAGTAAATCTTACTCACGTTTGCCACTCTATATTCCATCTTTTCCAATTGTTACTGCAGTGTGGGTTCTTTTCGGTGTAGTCTAAAATAGCTATCTATCTTTCTTCCTACAGTTTCTTTTCAATCTTTCCCATTTGTTTTCAATCTTTCCGTGAATAAAACAACTGATGCTACCCTATAAGAAGCACATACATATTAACCATAGGCACATGCAACGCTGGGCTATAAGATGTTACTGCACAAGCTAACTCCTACCCAATTACTCTTTCACATGCCATCAGAAACATTTCTACCCTATGAAAATCCAAAAAAAAAAACGTACATACTGTGCGAAATCGGTGCACCCCGTAATACCCAAGGGACAAGAAAACACAGCTTCTTTTCAAAACGTCAGCAGCAGTGCAAAAGGAAAACTACAGCAGACCTAATTCCCTACTTTTTCACAGCTAAGATGAATACCGTGGAGACAAAGTAAAAATAAACAATTCCTTTTACTTTCTTGGCAGCCAAACTAAACACGTGATGCCCATGTTTTCCCTATCTATAAATACACAGTGCGTCCCCATTTTCCTTACTGTGCTTTTAAGTTCTAACCGATACCCTTTTCTATGAAAAATCAAAACCGTATATACCTATAAAAATAATAATATAAACCAAAGATATTTGAAACGAGAGATGCTGCATGGGAAAAGGACGTGAGTTGGGGGTTTAAATGATGTGCAGGTGGGTAAGGAAGCAAAGAAGAGTATGGGAGACTGAGAGCATTTACGGTGGTGGCAGTCTCGGTTGCATACGAATTAAGGAGGAGATCATTGTCTGATCTGAGTGATACCGCGGCCGCGAGATGGGATGGGAGGGTGTAGTGCTGTTTAAAAACAGTAACGGCAAGAAAAAAAAACAACAGTGGAAGGAAATCGAAACAAACTGGAAATGGGAGACAGCGTGCGAGGCAATGGTTTGGTGAGTGGAAATCTGGGCTTCGATCCTATCCTAAGGAAAAAATATATAAGAAATGAAAAAGAGAATTGGGAAGAAAGAGTGGGAAAGAAGGACAGATGAAGGGTGCTTGCGGTGAAGTACTGGTATGGGGGACGTGGGTTTAGATATGGGCTTTAGGTCCATTATTAAAAAAAAAAAAAAACGCAAGTATGAAGGAGAGAAAGGGAGCGGCATACATAAGAGAGGGATGAGGACAGTGGGGAGAAGTTGGCTCAGTGGAGATGAAGAATGTTGTGCATTTTTGGAGTGGCTGCACATACAATTCGAAGGTGACAAATCTAGTTTCAATGCCTTTAAGTGTCCTAATCATGCTTAAACTAAGTTTATAATTAACGTAACATAAGTAAGATTTAAGTTAAAAAAATTTGTTGTATAGGTTGCCTGGAAATATTATTTTCGTGTCTGATCATGCCTCAGCAACATAAATATAGGTTTGAAAAGAGGGGATTACGTGAAAGCAATGGACTCGGTTCCCTGAAGTCGAGATTAACGCTGCAGCGCGCAAGGAGAAGTAGCGGCCTTATTGATATTCGTTTAGATGAACGAGTAAGTAACGGAAGTTAATATTTACTTAAGAAGTATATTAGTTTAAAACAAATCATGAACTTATAATCTTCGTACCTTGTTCATACGCCGTAAGATTTGAACGAGAACAAGAGAAGTCAAAATCGTATCGTTGAACGCAACAATATGGAGCTCATCTGGTCAAGATTGGAAACGATCGTTATTTCGACAGATAAAATCCCAAGGTGAGTTAAACTCACTCAGTTCCCCACTTATATTTATTATAAGTTGGGTTTAATATTTATTTGCTATGTTTGCTGAATATTGGTTGACTTGATGATTGTTTGGATGGTGTTAAATTTTGTTACACCGATTATTTAAATTAAACTTTGTTTAATTTAAGTGAAACGACATCATTATTTTTAACATGATTTCCAAACAAGGTAACTCACCTTGTTGGTTACGATATAAACGTACATAAATTAAATTGGATGTTTGCATTATTGTTATTGGTTGACCATTATCGGTTGAATTGATGATTTTGCATATGATCGTCACATAAACGATTTAACCGGTATGACTAGGTTTTTGGTTTGAATATTGATTGTTGAATAGATTCAATGGTTATTATGTTATTAACCAATGGTTAGTATCGGTTGAGGAATTTACAGCAGATGGCCCAAATGCAAACTGGTTTTATAAAAGTTGATTCACCGTCAGGTGAATCGATAGAAATTAAGTTATGAAATTTATTTAAAACTGAATATATATTTTTAATTATATTAGTTAATTGGGTTTATAAAGAGGAAAGAAACCAACCATATTTACATTGATTGTTTTAATCAAAATCACTATTTTGTACCGGAAATCTAACCGTGCGCGAAGCACGTGCTTCATCTCAATAATGGGATGATACTTATACGTACAAGACTAATGAGCAAGGGAGCGGATTTTAACAACCTAGGTTAATTGTTTTAAGTAACAATTTAAAAGGAGATTATGTTGAAGTGGTTTTTGTTCCAAATAACCAAATGGGATTATTTAAATTAATTGAATTTAGTGGAAAGATGAATTAAGATCTGATTAACTAGTTAATCAGGTTAGAGTTTGGCCAAGTCAACTATGTAAATCATAATGGAATTATTACATTAATTTCATGGAATGTAATCAATGGTTAAGTAAACATTTTCTTAAAATGGGACATTTGGTTATCATTTATTTAATTATAATCAAAGGGGAAATCCTGGATTTAGAAAGAGCAAATGGAGGTACAAACCGATAAGGTCAATTTAAATAAAAATGATATTTTAAATGATATTAGCGATAATACAAGTTAAAAGTTTAAATGGAGGTTTAAAGAGAATTCTTATTTAAGGTTCCATTTAATTGGATTTTATAAAATCCAGGATTATGACGAAGTCGAGCTTTGCTGTATATTACTGGACGAGTTATTAAGGATGAATTTTGAAATGGGAAATCAAATGGAAAACCCAAGTCTGAACTTGAATAGTTAAACGAGTGAAGTTATAAAGATGAAATATAGATCTGTGATTTTAAACAAAAGATGATGTTTCATCAAGGTAGAATTAAAATGGGGTTTTTGTAATATAGGAAAATGAATATCGGTTTTGGGTATTGAAACTGACATCTATCTTAAGATAAGACTGTGATTGATCAAGGTCTGAGAGGTAATTAAAATACCCCAACTTGTACAACTGCAGGATTGTCAAAAGATGATATTAGTTGTAATGGTGAAGGTGCCAAAAGTAATTTACTATGAGAAATGATAGGGTAATGTTTTGAAGAAATTGGAAATATATACTTATAAAGGGATTCAGATATAAAAGGAATTAAAAAGAGACTTGAGTATATGAAGTGAAAATTCCATAATAAATAGGAAAAGGGAGATTTGCGAAAATATAACGATATTTTCAAAAGTATGAAGTTGGGATTTGGAATGAGTTAAGGAAAGTGATGATCGGGCGTTCAAATAACGAAACAAAGGAGATATCGTAACGATTGCGTAAAAGGATGAGCTGAATCAGATTTCCAATTATAAATATTAAGTATTGTTGTAACAAACGTTTTTGAAAGGATAGTTAACAAGAAATAATGGATATGATTTTAAGATATTTTTCTAAGTATATAAGTAAATGATTTGAGAATATTTATATATTAAAACTGATACATCACTTTGGTATCACAACTGATATACTATTTGTAATGGCCAAATGATGATGTGTACTGAACCAATGGATTTATTTATTGATTGTTTATTTTGATAGTTAAACAACCGACTATCAAAATCTTACCCAACGCTGTCGGTACGGAAAGATAGGGATCGAATTTATATTCGAAAACCATTCCGACCAACAAATACGTAAACGAAGAAGATATGTAACACCCCACGCCCGCTACGGTCACTCACTAAGGGAATGCCATAGCATCGGTGGAGTATTTTAAGTGAATATAGAACAGAAAAATTACAACAAGACAGATATAAGAATACTTGAAAATTTAAAACATCATTTCATTACAGCGGAAACTAAAACATGTTTGGTTACCTCACAAAACCATAACAAGAGTCAAGTACAAAATATCCATCCTGATAAAACAAAAGTACATAATCCCACTACATAACTTAATAGCCATAATAGAAAAGATAAACTGAGCTTTACATCCACGGTCCAAGCTCCAAAAGATAGATAAAGCAGTCTGATCAAAGCCCACTAGTGCTAGGCCCACTTTGATAACCTGAGGGTTGGAAAAAAAAGATAAAAACAACGGGGTCAGACATAAGCCTGAGCGAGTCCTATAACTTTAACAATACAATCATTAAAGTAACCAGAGTAAGACATGAGCTTGATATACGGTAACGACTGGGGATGAATGGCTACACTAAGCAGCCAACTAGACTTAGGATGAACTAAGATAACCGTAAAGACGCATCTACCCACCCAAGGATAATTACTAACTGCACCACACCAGTCATTCCTACTTAAAGGTTGATCCCTCTCAAGGACTTAGAAAATTTTCCCAGTAGTTTCGTGTACCCTAGCTAACTGCATAGGTGCCGTCTGCCCCTATCTCCACTAGGTGTACCCACTACTCCCAAGCGATCGGCTCCCTACCGTAGATACCCGTGCTGGCCCCACAGTGGGGTGTATCACTCCCCAAAGTGGCAACCCGAAAATGGTGCACGGCTTATATCTACACGATGCAACAACGTCTTACCTACCAGCCCAGGTCCACACACGCATATGAAACCCGTTGGACTCGCGTTGCCACCGCTACCCAGTTTTGGCCTCTTATAGTCAAGCCCAGTACGCGTGTCCCGTCCTCGACATGGGTCGAGCCCAATAAGATACATATGGGTTACTGGTTGAAATGGGCCCCCACAAGCTACTACTTAAGCTTGTCATTTTATCTAGTGCATCCCACTTAACACCTTTTTATAATCCTGCCCACTTACATGTTAAGGTTTGGTTAAGTCATCTAATCATATTTCACTTGCCACTCAAGGCCCCCACAAGCTACTACTTAAGCTTGTCATTTAATCGTATTTCAATTGCCACTTAAGGCCCCCACAAGCTACTACTTAAGCTTGTCATTTAATCATATTTCAATTGTCACTTAAGGCCCCCACAAGCTACTACTTAAGCTTGTCATTTAATCATATTTCAATTGTCACTTAAGGCCCCCACAAGCTACTACTTAAGCTTGTCATTTAATCTAGTGCATCCCACTTAACCCCTTTTTATAATCATGCCCACTTACATGTTAAGGTTTGGTTAAGTCATCTAATCATATTTCACTTGCCACTCAAGGCACCCACTAGATTCCTACCTGCCACCCAAGGCACCCACTTAACCCTTTAATCATGTTTAGTTACATGTTCCCCTTTGGTTAAGTATTTTAATCGTATTTCCTATTGCCACCCAAGGCAACCACTAGATTCGTCCACATGCCACCCAAGGCACCCACTTAACCCCTCATGTCCCTCTACATGCTAATATGGTTAAGTTTTTCTTAATTAATTAAGAACGTAACCGTTGTAGAGACCTCTCACATTAGACTATCTCTTATGGCAGCTGGATTTGCCGGTCGGGTCCGGGCAGCCTTACGCCATAACCGAGTCTAACCTCGTGTCTTTACACTTGTCACGTATATAGTTTGTGCTTAAGACCTCTCACATTAGGCCAATCATTTGTACCAGCTGGATTTGCCGGTCGATTCCGGGCAGTCTTATGCTACAAAAAGGGTCCAACCTCGTGTCTTAGTCGATTAATTACACCTAATTAATCACCCCCATAATTTGTATTAATTATCCCTAATTAATTACCAATTTCAAGAATATGGGTAGACCTAACTCAATAGGTAAATTCCCAATTCCATAATATGGGTAGACCTAACTTAATAGGTAAATTCCCAATTCCATAATATGGGTAGACCTAACTTAATAGGTAAATTCCCAATTATGTCCATTCACTTTATGTTATGCTTAAGCATACCCATTTCACACCATTTTATTAACATGCATATTAACCCCATCGTTCCCCACGTAATTCGTTCTCATAACATGACATAATAAAGGGGAGATTCATCACAGATGCCATGGGCTTAACCAATCATAGCATATAACTTTATCATGGGTTTAAAAGGTGTCAACTTGCATATATGAGCATACATTAAACCCAACTAGCATTTAACCCAAACTTGCATGAAGCACATATGTCACAAAGGGGGTAACTTGCATATGATTCTTATGTCATACAAAGGTGTGAACTTGCATAGCATGTCACATGTTAACTAGCATATAACCAAACACATAACTTGCATAACATGTTACATATGAACTTGCATATAATCATGCACATAACTTGCATATAACCAAACACATAACTTGCATAACATGTTACACATGAACTTGCATATAATCATGCACATAACTTGCATATATGTTACATATGAACTTGCATATAAACTTCCATATGAACTTGCATAACATGTTATACATAGAGGCGAACTTGCATATGTTATGCATATCATAAAAAGAGATAAACTTGCATATGTTATGCATATCACTAATCCAAACGACTTGCATAGATTATGCATATTATAGATCCAAACTCATAGGTTAAACTTGCATGTCATGTCACTTATTTCACACATGATTCTAGCATAAAACCAAGCATTTAACTTGCATAAAACCAAACACTTAGCATGCATAAACCCAAACACTTAGCATGCATAAAACCAAACACTTAGTATGCATAAAACCCACCACTTAACATGCATAACCTCAAACACTCAACTTGCATAAACATAGTGTCATCATGAATAAGTGTTAAACATAGTGATTAGCAAACTAGCATCATAACATATGACCTAAAACCCATTGATCCGCAACAAAACCATATGATCTCATCATATCTCATCTACTTAGTTTAGCAATTGGTTATTAAAGTGATAGAAACTCACAAACTCCAAGATTAGCTCCTTAGATAGTTGCTAGAGTTGAAGTAGAGGTAGATTAGTAGTTGATTAGCTTGCAATCCTCTTCACAAATTAGTGGAGGCTCGTTCCAAGTTGCATTTTGGCGGCATGATGGCATAGATTCTATTTTTAGTATGAATTAGGGTAGGCTTAGGGTGTATTTATAGGATTAGGTTGTGATTTAGACCCTTAGATTAACCCTAGGTTAGCTTAGGTCCATCAGATTTCGTCCAGCCCTCCAAAACACAGCACAAAACTCAAACTGGTGCACTCAGGCTAACCTGGCCGAGCAAGCCAGGTTTTGCCCAAGTCGACAGGCAAGTCGACAGGGCTGTCGACTTGGTCTGTGACAAGTCGACCCTCCTGTCGACAGGGCTGTCGACATGGCCTGGGCGGGAAGTTTCCCGCCTACCCCCATTTCTGCTCTTTTGAAATCTGTTTCGAATTTTGAATTTTCAGAAAACTTCTTCGGGCCTTAACCGGGTCATACGGACTCCGATTTACAAAATTTCGGACTCTATTTCGCGTATTTTTCCGAGACGAACGCAATGGCACAGCCCGTTTCCCCCAATTCTCACATCTGAGATTATTTATTCTGCAATTAGTGAATTTTAGCATTAACTGAAATTCGGGGTGTTACATTCTCCCCTCCTTAAAGGATTTCGTCCCCGAAATCTCTAAGCTAAGGAGAATGCATATTCTACCATCCAAACAACCATCTACTCAATCCATCAAACACGGGCATCCATTGTCCTTAAAACAATTTCTAATGATGTATGAGCATATGCAAAAAGTGTGTGTATATGTTCCCTATCTAATGTATGAACATATGCAAACCATGATAGTGTCATGCATCCATTATGTATGCGAGAGAACCCTATCGACACATACAATATCTACATGAATGCACAATCATTCACCAAAATGCATCATCCATATGATAACACAATCATTATACATCCATAAATATAGCTACCTTCACACAATTATATGCAATATGCAATATGAAGTGACTGAGCCGATCTAGTGCCTAAAGTGTGTGTATATGCATCCACGAGCAACCACTAGCAACCACTTGCATCCACACGCATCCATCAAACATAACATGTCTCAAACACATGTTTCAACCATAGGTTTACCCTATCTAAAGGTCAAAGGTACTAATGAGAGGACATACTAAAGATAAGATAAGTACTAGACAAACGATAAAGGAGAAATTAAAAGACATACCCTCAAAAAGGAATGGGTATAATGAACACATCTTCACTTCTGTCTCCCAAGTAGCGTTGCTCTCATCTTCTCCCCATTGTACTTTGACTAGTTGAACCTCTCCGTTTCTCAACTTCCTACTCTCTGACCCAAGGATGCAAGTAGGAGCTCGTCGAATCATAGCATCACGTTCTAACTCCACTTCTCCAAGCAAGCTCGGCTCTGCCCCCTCCGCAGTCTCATGTAGGCACTTCCTCAAATGTGATACATGGAATACATCATGTACACCACTAAGTCTCTCGGGCAACTCTACTCTATATGCCATCTGTCTAATCCTTTCCTTAATAGGAAACGGTCCCACCAATCTTGGTGCTAACTTCCCAATGGACCCAAAGCGAACAACATTCCGTAATGGAGATACCTTGACAAAGACCATGTCCCCAACATCAAACTCAAGATCCATTCTCCTCTTATCCGCGTAAGATTTCTGTCTATCTTGCGCCGCTTTCATCCTTCTTCGAATCAAATCAATCTTCTCTGAAGTCCCTCTAACTATATCGGGCCCAAGCAAGATCTTATCCGTAGATTCCCACCAACAAAATCCATCGAGACGCTATCCCACTTCCATTGCGGAACTTCTAATGGGTGAAGCAACCCACCGGGTTTCTTTTGCTCCGCTTTCACTTGTTGGCACACCAAGCATCTAGCGACATACTCGGTCACATCTTTCTTCATACTTGCCCAAAAGAAAACTCGCTTCATGTCCTGGTACATCTTGTCCCCACCGGGATGAATGGTCATCTTCGACCGATGTGCATCATCAAGTATAGCCTTCCTAAAACCCTCGTCTTGTGGTACACAAAGTCTATCGTTTCTACGCAACCACCCCTTATCATCTTGGGTGTACCTACTCAAATGGCTGGACGACTCCCCCCCTTATGAGCTTCTCTACTAACTCAACTAACTGTGGGTCGTCTCGCTGTGCCTCACCAATCCGTCCCAAAAGAGTAGGTCTAACTTCCAAGGAAGCTAGCAAACCGGGTACAAAGTCAACGGAAGGTCTAAAGTCAAACATCGAAATAAATTCCAAGCTCCGTCGTTCAACGAACAATGAACTCAAGGACAACCTTTTTCTACTTAAGGCGTCCGCTACCACGTTACCCTTGCCAGGGGTATACGCTATCTCAAACTCATAGGATGCTAAGAATCCTATCTACTTTTGCTGTCCTAAGACTATGCGCTCGAAGAGTCTCCAACACTTCCCTAAGATGTAGGGCATGCTTTTCTCCACTTCTAGGGAAAACCAGGATATTACCCCATCCAAAATCATCACAACTGTCCATCTCTCACGCAGACCACCCTAGTCGAACTCGACATCCCCCAAATGCAAGCCCCAAAGGCCTAAACCAATATCAGACAAACACCCAAGGGATACCTCCTTCGAATTCAGACGACCTACGGGAGATGATACTAGTAAAAAAGGCTAAATAATTAAGCCCTTGTCCAACTCTGGATGTCCTCGCCAGTCTCACTCCAAAACCACCGTTTATCCAATAACTGGCTTTGCTCAACCTATTGAGCACATACGAAAACTTATTTCTGTTGGATCTAGAATAACCCTAGAGGGGGGGTGAATAGGGTTTTTCACAGTTTTTAACTGAATTAAAAACTTAACGAGATAAATGATAATAAACTAATCACAGAATATAGCAGAAACAGAAATGCAGAAAGTAAATCACACAAAGATATACCCAGCTTCGGCAAAACCCTGCCTACTGCTGCATTTCTAAGATTTCTACTAGGTGATAGAACAGTTCCCGCATACAAGACCATGTACACTCGCAAACCCCTGCTCCTATTCTAACCCTATGCTCAAAATCCTAGACTGATTCAAACCCCTGAATCAGATTTTCTGAATTACAAACCCTGTAACTCGTAACCCTAGAATTTACAGACTCTAGTAGACTGCCAGTCAACACCCTGACTGGAACTCTAGAATTTTACAGAATTCTAGAAAAACTGTTCAGAATTGTTTTTACAACACAAAAAACACAACAACAAAAAAAAACAAAAAGTAAATAAATAAAAACCCTTAGGAAATAAAATAAGGGGTCATCCCCTTTTTATTTAGAAATGTCGGCCGGCCCAATTGCTTTGCACCACTATTTTGTTTTGACCCGATCCTTCTCTTTTGCTCTGGGAAAAAATAATGGCGGCAGGACGATTTCTAGGGTTTCCAGTTAAACTCCACAAATCGATTCTGATTGCTAAATTGAGATGAAGTGGTGTCCACGGTTTCCTTGAAGCTTCTAGTTCCTTGCTCGATCGATTTGGAAGTTGATTTAATCCCCTGGAAAAAATCGTGAGTTTCTCTGAACCTTATTTTTCGTGTATGCTTTTTTGTTGCTTGTGGATTCGACCTATTTTGCCAATGATGTAATAGGTGATGTTTATAGGATTTTAAAATCCTAATTAGCTCTGATTTCCTCGTATGTGACTTGAGATGATTTGGCTGATTACTGGTTGCTTTCCCCTTTTGAAAACTCTTGATTTGAATGATGGATCTGGACCTTTGAATGAATTTAAATTGCTTGGTTATTTCCCTGATTTTGCTCGGCTTGATTTGTTGTTTCCTCTTTTGAAAAAAGCTCGATTTAAAAACTTGAATGACTTTATAAAATCTGGAAAATGTCCATGATTTTCTCTTTCGGCTCCCTTGAAAAAACTTGCGTGATTTTACATGCATAAGATCATTTCTGGAAAAACAGAATATATGATTTGTTGCCTTTAATTCCTTGTGTGATTGAAACATTTATGGAAATAAATTGTTTCTCAAAACAGATTTAATCTTTGCCAAATATTGTTTTCTCTGATTTGTTTGATTAAAAACAGTTTAAAGCTGCCTTGAATTCTCACTGCCATTTTTGGAATTGTTGATTGAACTTCCATATATGTTTTGCCTATTTTTAAATCTTGCCGAATTAAAAACAGTGAATTCTTTAGGCTATATGGAATGCAGTCTTTACTTCTTTCCAAACAGAAAAATGCTCCTCTGAATTTCCATATCTGGAAACTAATTATACTTGCCAAAGATGTTTATGTCTTCTGATCTGTTTATACCCATGCACCATTTGGTTTATTGTTGACATACATGTAGCTGCTGTGTTCATATTTGCTGTGAAACCATGAATGTACATCACCACCTGTCTTTGAGTAATGCTGAACCATTCGAGAGCCAAAACATGTTCATAGAATTGCATGTCATATTTGAGCTTGCTGTTTTTAAACATGCAGCTGCGTGAACTTGTGAGCACTAGCTTGTCTTTGTCATATCTTTGATTTGTGTACCTTGCTTTCTATTTTATTGCTGTGAACATATGAGTTGCACCATATTACATCCTACAACATCATTGTAGCTGCATTTCTGGCTCATTCTTGTATTTGAGCAGATGTGTTTAATGAAGTTGTTGCCATGCTGCATTGTATTAACACTTGCATATCCACCACTGAGTCACTTGCTGCTCCATGCTGCACCTGTTTTCTTCTTGTTTGACCATGCTCGATCATGCTGAACCATTTGTTTCATCTGCTCACTAAATTTTGTTGATGCTACACTTGAACTTGCTAAAAAGGCTTTGCCCATTGTTGACTTTGTAGCTTTGTTTGGCCATTCTTCATTTCATTGAACCATGCTTCATGTTGTCCTCATTTCATTTTGCGCCATTTAACATGATGCCATGCTGAACAGTTCACCATACATATGTAGTTGCACTTGTCCATGCTTGTGCTCAAATCAGTTGTGCACATGCTTCTGCTTGTACATGTCTAATTCTGCTGCTGAACATATTTAGAACATGTCGACACCTGATTTTAGTTGCACCTTTTAACTGTGCTCGACCATAGACTTGCTTGAAAATATGAAATGCATTGTCCACTTGCACATTGCTATATGAACCATGTAGCTGCACCATTCTGGCATGTGTTAAATGTCTTGATCCTTAACCATTTTGCACTTGTATGTTTGTATATGAACATCCATCACTTGTCATAGCTACTTTGCTTTATTATTGACTTTGTGTCCGAGCAATCTTTGTCATATTTGTACACCATGTCCATGTTGACTCGACTATTTGGCTTTCAATTTTGAGTGTGTGCTTGAGTATGCACTGAGTCGAGTAGGTCCACGTGGCTGCTCCTCAGCATCATACACTGATTGGCGAGGCAGTGCACACGTGTGTATATGCAGCCATCAGAAGAGATTTCCCTGTCCCTGCATTGAAATATATATGTTGTCTGCCTTGTGGTATTTACAGTGTATCACTGTGAATATCACAAGCTGTCTAGACACAGATTGATGGTTTTATAATTCAGATCAAGTCATGAAAAATGATGAGAAACACACCAGAAATCTGAGGCAAATAAAATTTTAAAAATAAAATTTAAATTTGCATGTATTCTGTTTTATTTTTATTGCAGTGTACTCTGTGTGTGTGTTTCATGTGTGACAGGTAAGCTGGGATGACTGGACTAACAAGCTGAAGACAAGAAGACAGTGTGTGGTGTCAATGAGTGTATGAGTCTGTGTATACAGGAGCTGTGTATATATGAAATGTACTGATGTCTGTAATAAACAAGTTTGATTGAAATAAAATATCATTTTATTGTTGTCAAACGAACTTGTCTATTTTATTCTGTTTATACAAGTACAAACATTCTGTGAATGTATAAATAGTGGAGTTACAAATAGTTGTACTGTTTGAATATTGAAATAAAATATTCTATTTAAATAAAATACTGTGTTAATATTTGAATTTCTGTACAGTCGTATTTTATTTAAATAAAAATATTATATTCATTGCTGTGATGTATATATCTAACAGTACAGTACCAAACACATTTATAATAAAAATATATTTGGTTGTTATCATCAAACAAAAAACATATAATTGTGTATACAACACCGTTATATACAACAATCTCCCCCTTTTGATGATGACAAACAAATAAAAGATTTTGAGTATAATAAATGTGTTTGTTCGTGGATATTTGAACTCCCCCAATTTAAATGCTCCCCCTACAACAGAAACTCCCCCTATAACTATGCATGAGTGAAATGTATGAATAATTAAATTTTCAAAATTAAAAATATTCATAAAATATTCACTCATAAATCAAAATCTAATCCATTCTCCCCCTTTTGTTATCATCAAAAGGATACAGATTTTAAAATACAGATGAAAATTGACTAAAAATATAATTTCAGCTTAAGAGGAAGAACGATCATCATAAAATTCAATCAGTCAAACAAAAATCATAATAAACTGAGAACTAGTGGCATATTTCATATTGCAGAAAATGACTGATTTATGATGGGTAAAAATGGAGAGAGTTTTATAAGCAATTCGTTTCCAATTATTTTCAAAGGATATTTTTTTTGTCATTTTTTTTAAAAAAAAAATAATGATGGATTTTGACTATAATTAATAATTCAATTTAAGTGACAAAAACAAATAATCTCAAATCCCAATAGCTATCAATCAACAAATCATAATACTTCATAAGATTTCAATACATTTCACAAATTAGAATATGGATTGATAGGCTAGTTTTTATATACACCAAGGAGAATTTCATATAAATCTTTATTTTATCCAAATTATTTTCTTTTCTTTTTCTTTTAAATTTAAGAGCACACTGACCACGCATAACCAGATCTTGGATTTTTAAATGAGATCAGTTGCAGCTTAAATATAAGTAATCTCGTAACCATGCATAACCAGAGCTTGGATTTTTAAATGAGGTTAGAGAAATACTTATTATATTATTATCTTTTTCTGTTTCAAAAAGAAAAACTCCTTGAAAAAACAATATGGATGATAGAAAGTGTGGTAGGTACAGATATGGACTGTGAAATAAATTTCTAAATTAATTATATTATGAAATATGACCAACTGTACCGGGATTATTGCAAATTTTCAATTATCACTAATTCTGAATAATAATATAATCACAACTCCATCACAAATATTTTCACTGTTTATTTAAAAACAATTTTATAAAAAAAAATTAGACTCTCCACATTAATATAAAACATGATGGATGTCAGAAGGATGATAAGTAATGAAGATGGTCATGAAATAATTGCCAGTCCAAAGATATTATAATAAATATTCAACCATCATGAAAATCTAAATAAAATTCTCCTCTTGTTGTGAAATATACTGCAGTCACAATTCATCACAATTTCTAAATCTGGTTATAATTTTGATGAATTATAAATACAGTTTAATTTGGATATTGATTTCAATTTCTGAAAGAATAATCAATAAATAATTTTAAACTTGAAAATCAATTACAAGAGTAATATGCTGATCTATGCATTACAAGAGAAAAAAAATTCATATATACAGCAAAAAAAAATATGCAGCACTTTTAAACTGATACCACATGGTGTCTCTACAAAGTGAAAAATCAGAACAGATGGATGTGACAAATATAAGGTGCTTCTGATACCAAATGTTCTTGCTTTCACAAGGATTTTAATGACACCCCGGTGGCAAACAAATGGTACCTCAGTCAACAGAAAAAAAACTTAATTACAAAGCAAGCAACTCAAGCACACAAAATTCATATATCAGAGCACGATAAGCCTTTGATACCAAATCAAACAGTCCTCAAAAGATATTTACACATCAATTTCTTATAATCAGAGCAGCATGATTCCAAAACAAGCATTTTTCAAAAACAGTATCAGAGCAGCACATAGAAATCAGTATCACAACAGACTTGTCAAGATGTTGGTCACATAAGGTGGTTCATGATCCAAGATTTGCAAATATACTCTATTTTAAATCATTTGACGAAATGTGAAAGTATTAGGATTTAATGAATCTATCACACCAGTTTATATTTCAGATCCAAGATATGTGTAAGATCCAATAAATCAATAATTTCAAATGATTTTAAACAAACATATATTCAAATCAAATAATCATGAAATAACAATGATTTTCAAAGACCATTTTCAAAAAGAACATTTTCAAGAATTTCTCAAAACTATTTCCGACAAGCCCAAGAGAAATTTCAGGTCATTTACATCAAATTTGAAAATATTCATGATCGGGATAATTTATTTGAAATCACATGAATCAATGTAAAGTTTTGGGATATAATGAATCAGTCACACGAGATTGACAATTTCAAAAATAAGAGGTGTGTGATATTCAAAACATCTAGAATTTCAGATGATTTCAAACAAACATATTTCATTATAATGATCATGAATAAAGATGAATTCCAAGATGTATCACTGATACAAGCCAATCTGAAAATCAATGAAATTATCACAACTGATAAATAACAAAGTGTTGTAATGAGTATAATATTTTGAGCTTTTCTAAAATGAATTAGAATAAACTCAGAACAACAAAGGTGTGTGACATTTCATTAAATATTCAGATCTTCAAAAAAATTTAGAATTCTAGTTAACAGTGTTCAAGATATGATATGAATGCATTAACACTGTTATGAATTCAACAATCAGAGAATAAACTTCAAAACAATTGCAGATAATTACAAGATTAAATTCAGAATCCGGAAATGATTATAAACAAGAGAGTTCTATTCAAATAAAATGAATTTCCAGAAAGTCATGAGAACTGCAATTGGAAGTTTAAGAAGCACAAAATAAACAAAGAGATATGGTAGTGACTAATCAAAAAAAAACCAGAAGGAAAATAAAATAGAAAGGGATAGAAGAAGGAGAAATAAACAAAGAAAAAATATATTTACAAGGATGAAGTTAGAAATCATACCTGATTCACAGAAGACGTTGTGAATCTCTAACTCATCAGTCTTGGCTAAGGAACAGTGGATGATTCAATAATATGAAGCAGTTTGAATTACTTTTCTCTTTTCAGCACAGTTGTTCCTCAGCCACTTCAGGTACCTAATAGTTGATAGGATCGAGTGGTCTAACAAAATTTGTAAAACCACTCACAGTTTCGTTCACGTGTTTTGGTACCCAGACTTGTTTATATAACAAACCATCCAAATTTACCTTTGTGCCTTTAGGAACCCAAATCTGCTTGAATTTAGTCAAAGTCGTTTTATTTTTATTCAGGATCCAAGATTGTTTAAATGGTTTATTATAAAACGATTTCTCATTACAATTTCGATTCAAAAAACCTTTGAAATTTTCAGAGTTCAAATTTTCAACGTAGTTCTTTCCAAAGCAATTTGAGGGATTTTTCAAATCATTTGAATTTTGTTTTCCAAAAACATTAATCTTCCCAAAACCAAGACCACGTTTATTTCCAACAGAAAGTTGGTTTTTCAACAACATATCCAAAGATTTTTCACCGTTTGAAAATTTAGATAAAATTGTTTCAAGTTGTTGAATTTCAGTTTTAAGATCATCGTTTTCTTTCAATAAATCTGAACAGTGATTTTTAGTGATCTCACATCTTTCAAAATCAGATTTCAAAAACAAATTTTCATCATTGAGTAACTTTATCTTGGTTTGGGATTCGGAAATTTCAAGTTCAAGTCGTTTTTGTTTTTCAGACTCAAAATTCTTGGATTTTTCAATCTCATTTTCAAGTTCTTCTAAAATCAAATTTGATTTCAACAAATTCTCCTTTTCAGCAATTTCAAATTTGGAATTTATATCTGTTTTAAAATTTTCAAATTCCTTTTGCAGAAGATTATTCAAATTTGACAGCTCTGTCTTGTTCTCATTTAAGATCAGAATTTCATCTTCAAACTTTTGGATACTTTTATTGAGATGAACAAGATTGGCTTTCAATTTCAAACAATTTTTGCAAACAGAATTTGAAGAATTTTTAACATATTCAAGTTGTGATTCCAAATCATCAATTTTGCTGATCAACTCAGAATTCCTAGATTTCAGAGATTTATTTTTAGATTGGAGTTTATCAACAGATTTAGTTAAATCAAGACACATGTAAACCAGATCTTCATATGAGAAATTCTCGGTTTCAGCATTTGTTGATTCTCCATCATCTGATTCATCTGAAGTTTCATTTGTAAATCCTGTTAAACAGAACTCTGAATCTGAGTTGACAATCTGGGGTTTTGAGCTGGAGTTGTCAATTTGACCATACTTCGTATTAAGAGCTGTCCAAATTTCCTGCGCAGTTAAACAATGGGAAATCAGACTGTATTGATTATCATCAAGATGAGAATAAAGAATATGTGTAGCACGAGAATTAAAAACTTTATCTACCATATCGTACCCATTGATAACAACATCCCAACATTTAATATTAACAGATTTTAAATAAAATTCTATTCTGGATTTCCAGTTTAAAAAATCTGTTCCAGTGAAAATAGTTGGAGATGAACTGGACCGACTCTCTTTCGACTGACAACAAGGATTCACCATTTCTCTAGAGTTAAAGAGTACCCGCTCTGATACCACTTGTTGGATCTAGAATAACCCTAGAGGGGGGGTGAATAGGGTTTTTCACAGTTTTTAACTGAATTAAAAACTTAACGAGATAAATGATAATAAACTAATCACAGAATATAGCAGAAACAGAAATGCAGAAAGTAAATCACACAAAGATATACCCAGCTTCGGCAAAACCCTGCCTACTGCTGCATTTCTAAGATTTCTACTAGGTGATAGAACAGTTCCCGCATACAAGACCATGTACACTCGCAAACCCCTGCTCCTATTCTAACCCTATGCTCAAAATCCTAGACTGATTCAAACCCCTGAATCAGATTTTCTGAATTACAAACCCTGTAACTCGTAACCCTAGAATTTACAGACTCTAGTAGACTGCCAGTCAACACCCTGACTGGAACTCTAGAATTTTACAGAATTCTAGAAAAACTGTTCAGAATTGTTTTTACAACACAAAAAACACAACAACAAAAAAAAACAAAAAGTAAATAAATAAAAACCCTTAGGAAATAAAATAAGGGGTCATCCCCTTTTTATTTAGAAATGTCGGCCGGCCCAATTGCTTTGCACCACTATTTTGTTTTGACCTGATCCTTCTCTTTTGCTCTGGGAAAAAATAATGGCGGCAGGACGATTTCTAGGGTTTCCAGTTAAACTCCACAAATCGATTCTGATTGCTAAATTGAGATGAAGTGGTGTCCACGGTTTCCTTGAAGCTTCTAGTTCCTTGCTCGATCGATTTGGAAGTTGATTTAATCCCCTGGAAAAAATCGTGAGTTTCTCTGAACCTTATTTTTCGTGTATGCTTTTTTGTTGCTTGTGGATTCGACCTATTTTGCCAATGATGTAATAGGTGATGTTTATAGGATTTTAAAATCCTAATTAGCTCTGATTTCCTCGTATGTGACTTGAGATGATTTGGCTGATTACTGGTTGCTTTCCCCTTTTGAAAACTCTTGATTTGAATGATGGATCTGGACCTTTGAATGAATTTAAATTGCTTGGTTATTTCCCTGATTTTGCTCGGCTTGATTTGTTGTTTCCTCTTTTGAAAAAAGCTCGATTTAAAAACTTGAATGACTTTATAAAATCTGGAAAATGTCCATGATTTTCTCTTTCGGCTCCCTTGAAAAAACTTGCGTGATTTTACATGCATAAGATCATTTCTGGAAAAACAGAATATATGATTTGTTGCCTTTAATTCCTTGTGTGATTGAAACATTTATGGAAATAAATTGTTTCTCAAAACAGATTTAATCTTTGCCAAATATTGTTTTCTCTGATTTGTTTGATTAAAAACAGTTTAAAGCTGCCTTGAATTCTCACTGCCATTTTTGGAATTGTTGATTGAACTTCCATATATGTTTTGCCTATTTTTAAATCTTGCCGAATTAAAAACAGTGAATTCTTTAGGCTATATGGAATGCAGTCTTTACTTCTTTCCAAACAGAAAAATGCTCCTCTGAATTTCCATATCTGGAAACTAATTATACTTGCCAAAGATGTTTATGTCTTCTGATCTGTTTATACCCATGCACCATTTGGTTTATTGTTGACATACATGTAGCTGCTGTGTTCATATTTGCTGTGAAACCATGAATGTACATCACCACCTGTCTTTGAGTAATGCTGAACCATTCGAGAGCCAAAACATGTTCATAGAATTGCATGTCATATTTGAGCTTGCTGTTTTTAAACATGCAGCTGCGTGAACTTGTGAGCACTAGCTTGTCTTTGTCATATCTTTGATTTGTGTACCTTGCTTTCTATTTTATTGCTGTGAACATATGAGTTGCACCATATTACATCCTACAACATCATTGTAGCTGCATTTCTGGCTCATTCTTGTATTTGAGCAGATGTGTTTAATGAAGTTGTTGCCATGCTGCATTGTATTAACACTTGCATATCCACCACTGAGTCACTTGCTGCTCCATGCTGCACCTGTTTTCTTCTTGTTTGACCATGCTCGATCATGCTGAACCATTTGTTTCATCTGCTCACTAAATTTTGTTGATGCTACACTTGAACTTGCTAAAAAGGCTTTGCCCATTGTTGACTTTGTAGCTTTGTTTGGCCATTCTTCATTTCATTGAACCATGCTTCATGTTGTCCTCATTTCATTTTGCGCCATTTAACATGATGCCATGCTGAACAGTTCACCATACATATG